>JAFEMH010003390.1:0-269100 GCA_022495995.1 Adenophora triphylla var. japonica
GTGCATAAGATGAATGTGGCGGAGATGTGTATGCTTCGATGGATGTGCGGTCATACAAGAAATGATCGATTGGGGAATGAGGTGATCAGATGTAAAGTAGGAGTTCCACCCATTGAGGATAAAATGAGGGAAAATCGTCTAAGGTGGTTTGGGCATGTGAGAAGGAGACCGAGTGATGCACCGATTAGGAGGCCGGAACAGTGGAAAAATGATAAAATGGCGAGGGGTAGGGGAAGGCCCAAACAAGCTTGAATTAGAGTGATTGAAAATGATATGAGTTTACTTGGAGTAGATGAAAGTAGGGTGTTGAAGAGACAGGAGTGGAGGGCAAAAACCCATGTGGGGGTTGATTTTTTTTTATTTTTTTACTTTTTTTTTTATTTATTATTATTTTATTATTATATTTTATTATTATTATTTTTATAATTTTTATTATTTTTTTTTTCAACAACTTTTTTTCACGATGACATATGAGGATTCATGTTAGCCGACCCCAAATTATTTTGAAACTAAGGCTTTGTTGTTGTTGTTGTTGTATTGATCAAACCCAATATTTGAAACAAAATTCCAACATTAAATTAAATTGAGGACACAATTGTCAAAAATACTATTAATAAAACAAGTTGGTGAAAGAAGATAGGTAAGTACTTATTTATTTATAATTATATAAATTTTGTGAGGACAAGATTATCAAAACGCTATTTATACTTTATCATTTAGTTATTAAAATCTATGAATAACATTTTTTTAAAAAATGAACTAAAACAACTAAATACTTTAAATATGAATGAACTTTGATATAATAGTTGTTGAAATCTAATCATTTTATTGAAATTCTAACACTTTCTATTGATACTCTAATCAAAATTCTTTGAATAAAATTTTACAAAACTTCATGAGAATAATTAATGCTTAATAAAGGCTTCGTCAAAGTTTAATTAAATTGATAAAAAAAGTCAAGATATAATATTTATTACGGGATAAAAAGAATAGTTAGTAAAAGTATAAGGAAGGAAAAGGAAAATACATTAAATGTAAGAAAAGTAAAGTAATACTAATAAATTAGATTTTAAAAAGATTTGAGAATAAAAAGTCATTTTATTTGAATTTGAAAAAATGAGGGTGGAGAAACCGAAATGAATACTCCCTCCGTCCCCTAAAACATTACCCCTTTTACTATTTTGGGCGTCCCACTTTAAAGTCTCACTTTTCTAAAAAGGAAATTTTTTAATACTTCTTTATTTATGGAAACTACTTGTTATACTCACAACACTTTTCAAATTTACTATTCTCTCCACTCATTCTCTCTCCTCCCACTCACAACACCTACTTTAATAACATTATTCCTTATTTTCCGTTTTCAACAGTAAAGGAATAAAGTTTTGTGGGACAGAGGGAGTATTAAAAAATAGTGATACTTGTTAAGGCCCAAGGGCGATAAGTAAGCTTAAAATTAACCCCAAAATATTATAAAATGTGCATTTATTTGGGTTTAAAAAGATGGTGAACAAACCCAATTAACCAAAACAACCAAAAAAAGAAAGAAAGAAAGAAAGCAACACCGAACCCCTACGTTGACCCTACCCGCCAACTCCTCCATACATAGTCATTTCCGCCGCCACAAATCATTTTTCAAACAATCTCAAATGAATGAGATTCAAAAGCCCACACATTATTTAAAGTCGAAATTAAAGTTTTATAAAAATTTAAAGCTAAAATACACCGTGCATTCTTTTTTCTCTACGGCAAAACGAAATTTCATCTTTCAAGATATTTTTCTTTATTCCCTTTCTCTGCGTTCATCCTCTTTCTCTCAATTTCGAATATCTTTTTCAACTACTACTTATTGTATTATGGGAAGATCAAATTCTCTCTAAATCCTGACTGCTCTAAACCCTGACTGGTAAGATAAATAAGTGAAGAAATTAGAGACATCCGATAAGAAAGTATATCTGATATAATCAAAGTCCTAATTGAAGATTAATTGATGAATACGAAGATTAATTTTAAGAAAATGTGAAAAATTGTAAAAAAAAAAAAATACTTTATACCTATGTATAAAAATAATTTTACTCTTATACCTTTGGGTATAAGAACGGATTGCTTAATAAAATATGATTTTTTTTACTATTATATTTAAAAATAGGTGATTTTTTTTTTAAAAAATTAATACTCTAATACCTAGTTATACACAAAATCTAGGGAGAAACGCGTTTCTCCATAAGTTATGGAGAAACGGGTCCCGACATGTCGCGCGACAATGAGCTAGATAGCCAGAAACCTAGGAAAGTGATATCCAGAAACCTTCAAATGAATATCCAGAAACCTTCAAAATGTTTCTGGATATACATTTGAAGGTTTCTGGATATCCGAAAACCTTCAAATAGCAATTTACGGATATGCCCTAACACATTTACGGATATGCACCTAACAGTTTTACGGATATGCACCTAACAGTTTACGGATATACATTTCACATCCTTCGGCTATCAAATACAAAGCTTACGGATATCAGCTGCAAAGCTTCGCTATCAATGCAAAGCTTACGGATATCCGTAAGCTTTTGGTCTCGCCTTGGGTTTTTTTTTTCGGATATACATTTCACATCCTTCGGCTATCAAATACAAAGCTTACGGATATCAGCTGCAAAGCTTACGGCTATCAAATGCAAAGCTTCTGGATATCCAGAAGCTTTTGGTCTTGGCCTTGGATTTTTTTTTCTGGTTATCAAATGTAAAGCTTCTGGCTATGAAAAACACGTTTCTCCATAGTTATGGAGAAACGCGTTTCTCAGCAGACGCACCCCTAGTTATAAGAGTATTTTTAGTTTTATATCTTTTGAGTATATGGGCGAATTGCTTAATATATAATCCCTCCGTCCCCAACCTAGGTGCCTAGTTTGACTTTGGCATGACATTTGACCATACAACTACGAGAAATTAGGATTGAACAAACAAATCGCATTCAAGGTATGTAAAATCTATCTCATATATTTTTTTAATCTCTTCATGCTAGACGGATCTAAGGGCTAGGGTTTCTAAGTTATTCCGCTGAGTTTGTAACCTCAAAACCCAACTGTGGTATCAGAGCCCTGTCTTGCCATGATTAGGATTGAAATTGACATGCTAGATTTAATTTGATTATTTGCTATTCATGCTATATGAAATAGATCTAGATTTTATGTGTGTTTGTTTTTATGAAAAACAAGTATATATGATATGTCATGGTTATGATTTATGATGGATTAATATGATTAGTTTATCACATAGGTTGATGATTTGTTTAATATGATTTAATTAATAATTGTAATTTCTCAAAATTGAATCAAAATGTTTGTATGAAATTTTGTGAAGCCCTATGTTCATAATTATGTACACATGAAATTTATGTTACAACCATGCGATGTTTGTTACAATATGAAAACTTTTTAAATATTTAAGTCTTATGCCATTCCTTGATTATAACACTTGTGAAATTTTAGGGTATTTGATATAGTTTCGACTCAGTTGGTGTATCTTATATCTTAATTTGTGATCAAGATGAGATAATGGTTGATGTAGTTTTGACTCAGTTAGGTGCATCGTTCCATGTCTCATACGTTTCAAAAATGTTTTGACTTAATTGGTGCTTTCAAATGAGATTTGACCCAAGACATAGATGAGATTTAAAACATATTTTTGACATATGATGTCAAAGAAAATCTCATAAAAGATCTAAGAGTTATATAGTGATATGATTGATGTTTCTACCTAAGTAGCTTGATTTCGAGCATTGACTCAGTTAAATCAAAATCAAGTGAAATATGGATCTTAGCCTACTGTGATTATATGATACATATTTGTATTTGAAGGTGTATAATTTAGTGGGAGTATTTATAAAATACATTATTTGCTCTTAGATGATAAATGTGTTGATATTGATATATGCTTATATTGTTTGCATATTTAATTGTAGAATGGCTAATCACAATAATCAACCCCTGTCACTGCGATCAGTCCTTGAGAAGGACAAGCTTGAAGAGAGCAGTATAAACTATTCTGATTGGATCAGAAGCCTAAGAATTGTTCTAAGGCAAGAGAAGAAATTGTACGTTCTCGATGAACCCATTCCACCTCAACCTGCTGCAAATGCTTCTAGGGCAGATAGGGATGCACATAAGAAACATAATGATGATTCTACAGATGTTGCATGCCTTATGCTTGCCACTATGCCTAAGGCTCTTCAGAAGGACCTTGAGCACATAGAGACAACATTTGATCTTGCGGAGCGCTTAAAGGAAATGTTCCAAGTCTAATCAAGAAATGAGCGATTTGATGTGGTTAAGGCCCTAACTGCATGCAATATGGGCAATAGGTGGGAGCTCATATCCTTAAGATGAAGGGTCACATTGAGCGTCTCGAAAGGCTTGGAAAACCGATGAGTTTGAAACTCGCCACAGATTTGATATTAAATTCATTTCCTGAAAGTTATGGTCATTTCATTATGCACTAACACATAACTGCCATAGATAAGAATCTCTCGGAATTGCATGCGATGCTTAAGATCGCAGAGAAGAATATCAAGAAGCCCCAAACTGATACTGTGTTAATGGTTAACAAAGTCAAAGGGTTCAAGAAAGATGGCAAAGGTAAAGCAAGTGTTGCTAAACCTAAGGCAAAAGTTGTCGTTGCCGGAGAGGCTCCCAAAGTGTCTCAAAAGGATGCGGTTTGCTACCATTGCCAAGAGGTTGGTCATTGGAAGCGTAACTGCAAGGCTTACAAGGAAGGCCTAAAGGCGAAGAAGGGCAATACGATTGCTTCTGATTCAGGTATCTATATGATAGATGTTTTCCTTTCTGTTTCTAGTTCATGGTTATTAGATACCGGATGTGGATCTCACATTTGTTTAAATGTGCATGAACTAAGGAATAGAAAGCTGCTCAAACAAGGTGAAGTTGACCTACGTGTGGAGAATGGAGCAAGAGTTGTTGCATTAGCCGTAGGGACATATGATATAACTTTACCTAGTGGCTTAGTACTTGTTTTGAACAATTGTTACTATGTTTCAGATTTGAGTAGGGATATTATTTCTGTTTCTTGTTTGGATAATGAAGGGTATAATTTTCTTATTATGAATAAGAAGTTTTATATTTATTTAAATGATATGCTTTATGGTATTGCAAATTCATTTAATGACTTTATGTTCTTGATGTTGATGAGAAATAAAACAGTGTTAAAAATGTTTGTCATGTGGACAAGAAGTCTAAACCAAATGACGTGAACAACTCGTTCATGTGGCATTATCGGCTTGGTCATATAAATGAGAAACGCATTTCTAAACTTCACAAAGATGGAATGTTAGACTCACATAATTATGAATCATATGAGATATGCGAATCTTGTTTATTGGGCAAAATGGCCAAACTACCCTACACTAAGAGTAGTGAAAGGGCTAGTGACTTATTGGGCTTAATACATACTGATGTATGCGGACCAATGAGCAGCATTGCTAGGGGAGGATTTTGGTTTTTCATTACATTCACCGATGACTTATCTAGATATGGCTATGTCTATCTGATGAAGTCCAAACGTGAATCGTTTGAGATGTTTAGAACATTTCAAAATGAAGTACAAAATCAACTTGGAAAAATAATTAAAGCACTTCGATTCGATCGTGGTGGTGAGTATTTGAGCCAAGAGTTTGACAATCATCTCAAAAACTGTGGAATTGTTTCAGAGTTGACTCCACCCGGAACGCCACAATGGAATGGTGTTTCCGAGAGGAGAAATAGAACCTTATTAGATATGGTTCGTTCGATGATGAGTCAAGTAGACCTTCCTATATCCTTTTGGGGACATGCATTAGAGACTAATGCGTTCACACTGAACAGAGTTCCTACTAAATCGGCTCCTAAGACCCCATATGAGATGTGGCATGAAAGAAAACCTAGTTTGTCTTTCATGAAGATTTGGGGTTGCGAAGCTTATGTGAAGAGACTAGTCTCTGATAAGTTAGCACCTAAATCTGACAAGGTTATTTTCGTTGGTTATCCTAAGGAAATCAAAGGGTATTACTTTTACAACCGCGTTGAGAACAAAGTGTTTGTTGCTCAATATGGTACTTTTCTTGAGAAAAAATTTCTACATAAAGGAACTAGTAGGAGTGATGGAGGAAAACTCCCTCTTGTAATAAAAACCGAGCAAGTGTACTCACTACCGGTGTAGCAGTATGCAATTGCAGGGGTCGAATCCACAGAGACTCGTTGATAAACAAGTAAAGTAAACGCAATGAATTTAGTGACCAAATTTTATAGATTTGATTTAAAAACTAAGAGCATAAATTAAATAACAAAAACTAACTAAACAAGACAGCAGATTATGAGCAAAGATTCGTAGATTTGATTTCACTTTACCATCATTCTATGCAGAATTTTACTTATAAAACATTAACTCAACTTCTAGGGTTCATTCACTTTGGCTAGGATCGACACGGTTAGATGGCCGGATTACAATCCTAAATACTCTCTTAATATTGTGAATTCTATTACGGTTCCACAATATACCAATAATAAATTAAGCACACAAGAATTAAAGAACCTAACTTTAATCGATTTCTATTACGGTCTCAATTAAAGTTATTCAATCAATAATGGTCTATGCATCAAAATCCCAAATTAATGGCGAATTCGATACCCAATTATTCAAAGACGAGTTCGTATATTAACATACATCTCAAATCTAAGAACAAGAAATTAAAATCTATTATTGAACTAGAAGGAATTAAATTGAAAGAATTAAAATATTAATGCATAGAAATCCGGTGAAGATCAAACCAATCTACAAATCTAAGAATTTAGCTACTCATAATTTACAATGATAAAACCTGGAATTGATGAATTCTTCTCTTCAATTGAATTGTTAAAGAAAAATCCAAACTCTAAAATATGATATGATCTCCCTAACGTGTGGCTGCATCAATTATTTATAACATAGGGTAAAACTATGGACCAAAGTAAGGAAAAGACATGAATGCCCTCAATTAATACGTCAAAACTGTTGCTGGAATCGGGCGGAGCGCGGCCGCTCATGATTTCGGCGCGTCCTATTGTCAACAGCGGTCGCCCTTGTTGGCAAAAACATTGGCCCAGTTCTTCCTTTGCATTGGCCGACCCACTCTTGCTTGTGGCCTATAAATCCTTGCATTGGCCGGCCACTCCATGCCCAGCTTTGGCCGCATCCTGCCTTGTTTTAGTACCACATTTATTCGTTTCGTCTCGCTATTTTGCAACCGCACTTTGACCACTATAATGACTTCTTTTGCACTTCGCTCTTTGAGATTTTATTTTTCATTTTAACCCATGAATTTTTATAAATCAAATTCGTCCAAAATTTTCGTATTTTCAGTTTGGTCCCTGAATTTTCCAATATTTCCAATTTAGTCCTTGAACTTCCAAATGTTAGTTTTGTCTCAGATTTTTCAGAATTGCAATTTGATCCAAAAGCTTCCAAAGTACGCTCCAATCCTCCGTTTTCAACATTGTTGCACTTCAACCCCTGTACTTTCAAAACACTCACAAACCATATCAAATATACATAAAACTCGGGAATCAAACACAAAGAAAGCCTAAAAGTGCATCATTTGGATGGATAAATACACATCCATCAAACACCCACAAACTAACCTTTTGCTCGTCCCGAGTAAAACAAAACTAAAAGAAGTAAAATAAAACTACTCTAAATACTAATATTAAAACATTAAAACAAAGTAATTATTTTTGGGATGTTCTATCACAGATGAGTCCTTGGCCATACAAGTCTCAGATTCTTACCAACACACATAATCAACAAGTGCCACCACAGTAATGGGATTACAATCACATTGAAGCATAAAACTCACAATTTTCCACCGCGGCATGAATGATGTATGAATTATGGGAGGTCACTGCCAACAACCTAAGATTGTTTATGGATTCACTAAGTGATGCTCTAAATCAATATGCCATAGACAGTACAACCCAAAAAGAACACTCATATGCATATTTACACGATTGTCAACCCGGTCACTCGATATTGAAAGAATAATATGGCTTAAAAGTTAAGGTGCGAAAGATCGCAGGGCTAGGTTCCTGGTTACAATTGAAGGTAAGGACATACGAACATAAGAAAGTGAAACTAGAAAGTCTTCTTTTAACAATACATCCTCACTTTGATGATAATTTATCCGCTCACCCTTATTACTTCCCAATGTGCCCACCCACAAACTAAAACTTTTTCATACCTTGACATGGGGTTGAGCACATTCCATTACTTTCTTTGGTCACCTTGAAACATAATTTCCACTTCAACATTAGAGAGGGCAAGGCTTCATTTTTTTTATTATTTTTTTTCATTTTGCTTTGCACAAATATATCACAGAAAATGTGCCTTTAATATTTTGCTCAATCCCCTCTTTTCATTCCATAACGTGACCCACTTCTTTATTTTCGTGACCACTTTCCACTCAACCCCTTCGATTTTCAAAACATTCCCCAAAATATTCCCATTCTTTCCCTAGTTTCACTTTCTTGAAAAGGTGAGAAAATAGTGTATAAGTTAAAAAGGGTGGGATAATGAGGGTACAAATGAAGGCGAATGGTGGTCTAAGGTAACCTCCCACTTTGTGAGAGATTCCATTCTTTTTCAAGCTCAAAAAGGGTTCTAGCAAAAAATTTTATGTAAGTGACTAGAAAGTTTAAGGCTCACAAAAGGGATTCAAAGAATAGCCATATATATCAAGTAACCTATTGACGTGTTATTGACAATCATGCAAACATGTTCTAAGGACCCCGAGAATACACAAAGTGATCCCATAAAAGGCACCTAAGTTGATGACAGTGACCAAGAATATGATACGGAAGTGAGAGGTGGTGCAATCATAATTTAAATGTTTCAATGCAATCCTAATCACCACACTAATAATAGCACATGTGATTTTAAAATTAAAGCACACTCTAATCATCACAGACTTTGGCCAACATCCCAGCTATGAAAAGAACAAAATTTTTAAATTTTTCTATTTTTTTAGAGGGTGACACTATATACACTCCCCTATAAACCCACAAACTCGAAGAGTTGCCCCCCCAAACTCAAAACATGCTATGTCCTCAGAGCATAGAGAACAAAAACGTGCCTTGGGCTTAACGGATGGCAAGACACTACAAAATATTAATTATCATAAAAAATAAAACATACCTCATTGGGTTGCCTCCCAAGCAGCGCCTTTGGTTAAAGTCGTTAGCCCGACTATGGTCCCAAGCTTACTTGGCCTTTGCTTTGCGGCCTTTGGACCATCTCTTTTCCTCATGGGCACAAATGCCCTTCTCTCTCCAATTCAGCTCACCATTGTTAATACATAGGGGTGAAGCCAAATTTATTTTTAAAGCTTTACGCTTGTGCTTACCCCTCTTTCTTTTCCTTTTGTTGGGGTTTCCGCCCTCAAACTCAACCTTTTCTGCAACCTGCAGAACACCATTCTCACAACCAAGATCAAGAGAGTTATCATGCACAAAAATATTTAAAAATATAGAATCAGATAAATCACTATAACTCTCCTCACTAACTCTCGATTTTGAAGGCCCTTGTGATAAATGTGATGGATTCGACTCTTTATGGGAGTCGTGTGGGGAGTGATACGATCCGTTACTCCTAGAGTATTGGTCGGCCTTAATGTTACTAGCCAAGGGACAAACGTCCGCATTATCCCCACTTTTCTTACATCCATTCACATCATCTTTAAAAATTGAAAAATCATTTATGGCTCCTACAAAACCATCTTTGGGGGAGGGTTTCTCATCAGTTTTAAGCATACAAAACTTACATTCCTCCCCCATACCTCTCAAGGACACCACCCCTTGACACACATCAATGGTGGCCTTAGTGTCAAACATAAATGGCCTCCCAAGAGAATGGGAGTTCTCAGTTGATCCTCACTTGATCCCTCCATGCACATCACATAAAAATCAATGGAGATAATAATTTTATCAATTTTAACCAACACCCCTTCAATAACCCCTAAAGGTCTTTTGATTGAGAGATCCGCGAGTTGCAAATCTCTCATGGGTGGTTTCAACTCGCTTATCCCTAAACTTCTAAAAACATGAAAGGGCATCACATTGACACTTGCCCCAAGATCCAACAAACTTTTAAAATTTTGACCCCCTAAAGAAATTGGGATAGTGAAACACCCGGGGTCTTTTTGAACATGTTTAATCTTTTCAAACTCCACACCTCTCTGGGGTGTGGTTTTCACAACATTGGGGGGAGGAATTTCTAAATTTAATGCAGAAAATACATATTGAACCTCCCCAATCTCATCCTCTTCCTCACTAACATTATCAATATTATCACATTCAAAATTATCAAGGGAAGAAAGAAATACCTCCTCAATTTCCTCACTCTCATCCCACACTGTCATGATTGACTTTGCTTGCTCAGGTGGGTTCTTCTCTTTCATCAACTCTTGGGCAACCTTCACAAGTTGCTCTACTTGTGTGCCCATCTTTTCAAACGCAACATCCGTATTTCGTTGCTTTCTTTGCATCTCCATCCTTAACCGCCGAACCGCCATCTCCCAAGGTGCACTACCATGTTGTCCAGGTGGTGGCACATGAAGAGGTTTTACTTGGGCCGATTCTGGATGGCCGCCCCATGGATTGTAGTTGCCATATTGGTTGCCTTGGGGTGGTGGCCTTTGTCCATATCCATTGAAAGCATGTGCCTGTTCAGGATTATAACAGAAATTTGCTGCACTTGGACACATATTAGTGACATGAGATAATAAACCACAATTTGTACAATAATCAGTAATAACATTGGCACCAGCAGAAGTGCCACAAGCAGTCAACTTATCCAATTTATTATTTAAAAGTGCAATCTGCTTTGAAATATTATCACTAGCATTCAATTCAAGTACCCCCCTTGTTTTACCCCTCGAACTCTTTTGTTGAGAGTTAGCACTCAACATCTCAAATAAAGCTTTAGTTTCTTCCGGGGTCTTGGCTCCTATCGAGCCTCCAGCAGCATTGTCAACTATTGATTGACCATTTTCAATCAAGCCATCATAAAAGGCTTGGTTCAGTGAGGGTAGTGTGAAATTGTGTTGGGGATATTGCATTAACATTGTATTAAATCTTTCCCATGCCTCATGAAAGGGCTCCCCCACATCTTGGGAAAATGTCATCAATTTCTGTCTAAAACTAGCCAACAGATGATGTGGATAATATCTTTTAAGGAACACATCTTGCAATTCTACCTAAGTACTAATGATGCTCGGTGCAAGCATCATCAACCATGTCTTAGCCACCCCCTTAAGAGTGTAAGGAAAACACTTCAGTCTGATTTGCTCCTCAGTCACTCCATGTCTCAACAAAAATTGAGCAACAACAATAATATACTCTTTAAGGAACGTGAGTGCATCCTCACCAGGCAATCCTTGAAAGCTTGGCAACATGGAAAAGTATTGTCCTTTGACCTCTAGATTTTTGGGTCAGCTTTCTTGACAAAGACGGCCTATGCAAGAGGTAGATGTGTCTACCCTAGGTCTCAGGAAATCATTCATAGTTTGTGCCGGTGGTTCTGCCACCTCGGTTTTCTCTTCCTCTACCTCGGTGGTGGAGGGTTCTGATTCGGTGTCCGAATCCGAGAAAAGGGGATTAAAAAGGGGATCGCCCTCAAATGCTTCCTCAAGTCTATTTATGTTATCGTCCAATGGCACCAATGTAGGCTACAAAGAACGACGACCTTGCATTCACTACCTAACCTACTTGTTTACTTGCAACAAGTCCCCGGCAACGGCGCCAAAAACTTGATGGAGGAAAACTCCCTCTTCTAATAAAAACTGAGCAAGTGTACTCACTACCGGTGTAGCAGTATGCAATTGCAGGGGTCGAATCCACAGAGACTCGTTGGTAAACAAGTAAAGTAAACGCAATGAATTTAGTAACCAAATTTTATAGATTTGATTTAAAAACTAAGAGCATAAATTAAATAACAAAAACTAACTAAACGAGAAAGCAGATTATGATCAGAGATTCGTAGATTGGATTTCACTTTACCATCATTCTATGCAGAATTTTACTTATAAAACATTAACTCAACTTCTAGGGTTCATTCACTTTGGCTAGGATCGACACGGTTAGATGGCCGAATTACAATCCTAAATACTCTCTTAATATTGTGAATTCTATTACGGTTCCACAATATACCAAGAATAAATTAAGCACACAAGAATTAAAAAACCTAACTTTAATCGATTTCTATTACGGCCTCAATTAAAGTTATTCAATCAATAATGGTCTATGTATCAAAATCCCAAATTAATGGCGAATTCGATACCCAATTATTCAAAGACGAGTTCGTATATTAACATACATCTCAAATCTAAGAACAAGAAATTAAAATCTATTATTGAACTAGAAGGAATTAAATTGAAAGAATTAAAATATTAATGCATAGAAATCCGGTGAAGATCAAACCAATCTACAAATCTAAGAATTTAGCTACTCATAATTTACAATGAAAAAACCTGAAATTGATGAATTCTTCTCTTCAATTGAATTGTTAAAGAAAAATCCAAACTCTAAAATATGATATGATCTCCCTAACGTGTGGCTGCATCAATTATTTATAACATAGGGTAAAACTATGGACCAAAGTAAGGAAAAGACATGAATGCCCTCAATTAATACGTCAAAACTGTTGCTGGAATCGGGCGGAGCGCGGCCGCTCTTGATTTCGGCGCGTCCTATTGTCAACATCAGTCGCCCTTGTTGGCAAAAACATTGGCCCAGTTCTTCCTTTGCATTGGCCGGCCCACTCTTGCTTGTGGCCTATAAATCCTTGCATTGGCCGGCCACTCCATGCCCAGCTTTTGCCGCATCCTGCCTTGTTTTAGTACCACATTTATTCATTTCGTCTCACTATTTTGCAACCGCACTTTGATCACTATAATGACTTCTTTTCCACTTCGCTCTTTGAGATTTTATTTTTCATTTTAACCCATGAATTTTTATAAATCAAATTCGTCCAAAATTTCCGTATTTTCAGTTTGGTCCCTGAATTTTCCAATATTTCCAATTTAGTCCTTGAACTTCCAAATGTCAGTTTTGTCTCAGATTTTTCAGAATTGCAATTTGATCCAAAAGCTTCCAAAGTACGCTCCAATCCTCCGTTTTCAACATTGTTGCACTTCAACCCCTGTACTTTCAAAACACTCACAAACCATATCAAATATACATAAAACTCGGGAATCAAACACAAAGAAAGCCTAAAAGTGCATCATTTGGATGGGTAAATACACATCCATCAGGGAGTAAAGTTGATCTTGAAGAAGTTCAAGAACCCGAAAATAACATGGAACCGATAGTAGAGACTGAACCAAGTCCACAAGAAGTTGTGAAACCGGTTCAAATTCAAGATCCACAAGTCCATCGTAGATCGGATAGGTTACGATCCGCATCCGAGATATATGGGCTTCTCGTGTCGAAAAGTAATGAAGTGAAAGTCATTGAGAATGACGAACCTACTTCCTATCAAGAGGCGATGTCCGATCCCGATTCGGATAAATGGTTAGAAGCCATGAAATCCGAATTGCAATCCATGTCGGATAATAAAGTTTGGAACTTGATTGAGCCATTCGAAGGTGTAAAAATCATAGGGTGCAAATGGGTCTTCAAGAAAAAGACTGACATGGATGGGAAGGTGCATACTTACAAGGCTAGGCTTGTAGCAAAGGGATATAGGCAGACTCATGGTGTAGACTATGATGAAACCTTCTCGCCTGTTGCCATGCTTAAGTCTGTTAGAATTTTGATTGTCATAGTTGCGTATTATGACTATGAGATATGGCAAATAGATGTCAAAATTGCTTTTCTTAATGGAAAACTGCTTGAGGATGTGTATATGACACAACCCAAAGGTTTTGTAGATCCAAGAAATTCTAACAAGGTGTGCAAGTTGTAGAGATCCATTTATGGATTGAAGCAAGCTTCTAGGAGTTGGAATCTTCATTTTGACGAGAAAATCAAAGAGTTTGGTTTTGTCAAGAACGAAGATGAACCTTGTGTATACATGAAATTCAGTGGGAGCATAGTACTATTTCTCTTATTGTATGTCGATGATATCTTACTCATTGGAAACGACATTCCTGGGCTTCAGACTGTCAAGTCTTGGTTAGGGAAATGTTTCTCAATGAAAGATATGGGTGAAGCCGCTTATATCCTTGGTATCAAGATCTATAGAGATAGATCTAAGAGGATAATTGGTTTGAGTCAAAGTACTTACATTGACAAGGTTCTTAGAAGATTCAAAATGGAAAATTCTAAGAGAGGCAACTTGTTAATGGGTCATGGTGAAAGTCTTAGCAAGACGCAGTGTCCTAAGACAACTGATGAGTTAAAGAGGATGAATGAAGTTCCATACGCTTCGGCGATTGGATCTATCATGTACGCTATGATATGTACTAGACCCGACGTCTCGTATGCTCTTAGCATGACGAGTCGATACCAATCTGATCCTGGTGAGAACCATTGGATGGCAGTCAAGACGATCCTTAAGTACTTAAGAAGAACTAAGGATGCGTTCTTGGTATTTGGATGGATGGAAGAAGATCTTGTTGTAAAAGGTTACACAGATGCTAGCTTCCAAACCGACAAAAATGATTTTCGATCGCAGTCGGAATTTGTATTTATGCTTAACGGAGGTGCGATATGTTGGAAGAGTTCCAAGCAGAGTACTATTGTCGATTCTACTACTGAGGTCGAATATATAGCGACATCTGATGCAGCTAAGGAGGCAGTTTGGATCAAGAAGTTCATTAGTGATTTGAAAGTTGTTCCAATTATCACTAATCCAGTGGAACTTTATTGTGACAATAATGGTGCCATTGTGCAAGCAAAGGAACCAAGGTCACACCAGCGATCCAAACATATACTTAGACGTTTTCATCTCATTCGAGAGTTCATTGATCGGGGAGATGTTAACATATGCAAAGTATCAACCGATGATAACATTGGGGATCCGCTTACAAAGCCCCTCGCACAAGCAAATCATGATGGTCATGTGAGGTCCATGGGTATTCGATACATAGATGGAGCCTATTTCAAGTGGGAGATTGTTGGTGTAGTGCCCTAGGCTATAGTAATGTTTAAACTTGAACCGTTATGTATATTTATCATTTATTATAGAGCATGTTTATTTTGTTCACTATAAGTTTACATGTTTATTATATTAAACTGCGTCCCTAGTTGTTGTGAACAACTAGTATAAGTTGGTAATGGATAATCATGGAGATGATTATATGCATGGAGATGCACATTACACTTATGGATACTTGCTAGAGAACAAGTATTGAACATGACCTACTTATGAGATTTATGACATGGTCTGTTGTCAGGATTAAATCTCATGATAGTCGTGTCATTGAATCCTTTGAACCTGAGATTATCATTGTCTTTAACATGATGAACATTGTGTTTGATATAGTCTAACGATATCTCTAATCGGATAGCAATAAGGGCTATCTTGGCACAATTGAATTCATGTAGAGAAGAATGATAAGTCAAGATGGGATTTGTCCCTCTTGTTGAGAGAGATGTTTACTTGGGCCCCTCGATGAATGATGTTGATGAAATGTGTGAACACACTCAAGTGATTTGATAAAGATCAAATGCATTTGAATTATCAACATATTCGAAATCGAGAAAGCATTGAACGGAATGAGTTGACATAGACTATGACTCATGTTCAATTGGATATCGTGGACAAAGGGATTGTGACATTTGATCTATCTAGGAATCAAGCTTTGATGTTATATTTAATTGGGTGGACATAATGATTTGCTAGAAGTCACTTATATCTTGTGAGGTTGATGTTTCAACTCACTACCAATATAAAATAATTCCTAAAGGGTCACACACAAAAGAACAGATTGAAAATGACTAAAAGAGTGAAATCTGGGCTCAGGGGACGACTCGTCCCGATCTGGCCCAAGTCGTGCCTTGTGAAGGGACGGCTGTATTAGAGAGCAGTCTTTTTGGGGACGATTTGTGCCCTGTGGGATGAGTCGTGCTCACAACTCGTGCCCTCAGGCACGACTCGTGCCCATTAATTTTGCAAACTGAGATTCTGACTCGTTGGGTTGTGCGACAGACTTGGCCATAAGGCACGACTCGTGCTCTTGAGCATGACTCGTGTTCTTGAGCACGACTCGTGCTCTTGAGCACGACTCGTGCCAGTGATCAAAATCTGTCCGTACACGTAATCCTTTGCTGGTTTGGTTTTTGTTTTTGACAATGATTCTTTCCCTAATAGTTAGATTAAGAATCAAAGATCAAAAACACTTTTAGCCATTGATTATTGAAAAACGTTTCAATAATCGGAGATCATCTAGCAATCAATCAAGAAGCGTTCTTGGTCCGTTCGCGTGTGAATTACCGATAGATGGTGATTAAGTTATCACCAAAAGCTTGAAGACTTCAATCGTTGATTCATCACAAGGCCTAGAACAATGAGAAGATCAAAACCTTTATCAACGGTTTTGAGATTCGTTTTGAGAATTTGCTTTTTAAGATTCGTTTTGAACAAACAAATCGCATTCAAGGTATGTAAAATCTATCTCATATAATTTTCTAATCGCTTCATGCTAGACGGATCTAAGGGCTAGGGTTTTGATTGTTATTTCTAAGTTCTTCCGCTGCGTTTGTAACCCCGAAACCCGACATAAATTTTCTAGACATAGCTGTAAGTACCCAAATCCGGATCGTCCAAATCCGTCAGAATGTTAACCGAAATCCGTTAACTGGCCCGCTCCAGGTTAACCGGAACTCGTTAAACTCCCCGTTGCTGTGCCAACGAGACGTCCCGGGACTGCCTCGTGCATCCCGACGTCAAACCGTACTTAACACGTGTCATCTCACGTAAAAGTATGGCTTTCCCTGAAAAACGCATTTTTCGGCACTTTTCGGGGGCATTTCGGACATTTTCCGGACTGTTATTTTAAAAAACGGACAAAATTGGGACCCGGGGATAAAATCCCACATGGCTGGTGACTCACAGGGACACTTGGCACGCATGCCACTTCCCTCTAGTCACCCTTCAATCAAATTCAAATGAAAAAGACTAAAATACCCCTGGTATACAGTCAAAGTCCGGCCGGACTCCCTGTGCACTTTTCCTGAAATTGCCAGCAAGTCCCCCAGATTTCCAAAATACCCAAAAATCCCCTGGATTCAGTCCAAGTCCGTCCGGACTCCTACTGCAATTTTCACCCTATAAATAGAAGTTGCTGTCAAAGGCAAGAAAGGGATTTTTAACACCAAAAATTCACCACCCCCTCGGCCTAAACTGATTTCACCCCTTCCGAGCTCCCGTTTGGTCTCGATTCGCGTGAAACCTTCGTATTTCGATCAAATACGCACCTTACTACTTCAAAACAACCTTTCGAATCACTTTCCGTATCCCGTACACACCTCCCGAGTCAAAGGAGTCAACCCTAGCCATAGGTATAACTCCCTCTCTCTAAATCTCTCGTTCCGTCTCGGTTTACGCGCCAATCGCTACGACCGTTTCGAACAACATTATCAAAATGTAGACGCCTCCGTCTAACGGGGTTCGATACGTTTTAGTCCCTCGATCCTCTTCTCTTTCCGTAAGAGAAGTAATCACGGGTTAAAACGACGTTCCGACCCCGTTCCGTTTACTTTTATTGTCATTTATCAATTCCGGATCGATCGATCCGTCGATCGTCATTTTAATTTCTGTCATTTACAAATCCGAGCCGTTTGGCCTCGTTGATCGTCATTTACAAATCCGAGCCGTTTGGCCTCGTTGATCGTCATTTACGAATCTGGATCGTTTGATTCCGTTGTTACCGCACTTTAAATACTGTCATTTACAAAGTCTGACCCGTTTGGATCGTGATAGTATTTACTTTTCAAAGTCCGAGTCGCAACCCGATTCGTTGATCGCATATCATTTAAAACACATTTTTCCCGTAAAAATCGTTAACAATGTAATGCCCGGTTCAAAACCGGAGTTCGTCCGTCGAACTCTCTTTCAAAACGCGCGAAATGACGTTCTGCCTCCGAATGCTCATCTTCAAACTAAAAGCCTCCATTTGACATTCAAAATCATTTAATACGCATTTTTCCCGTAAAAATCGTTAACAATGACTCGCACGGTTCAAAGTCGACGTTTGCCACGCAAACGCTCATTTCAAACTCAAAATCGACGTTTGCCACGCAAACGCTCATTTCCCTCTCAAAACCGACGTTTGTCATTCAAACGCTCGTCTTTTCAAACAAAGTCACCTAATCAACGTTTGTCATTCAAACCAAGATTAAGCTTGTCATTCAAGCCCCCATTTCAAAAGACACACACACACACACACACGATTTCGAAAAAGGTAGAAAGACTCGTCATGCGAGGCGTTTCGGGCGATCTCGTCATACTCTACCCGAAACGTAACTTGACCTCCGAACCTAACAATCTCTAGTACAAAAAAGCTTTTTACTCGTTTTTGCTGCTAATAAAAATGATCCCCGTTTTCAAAGCCTTTTCCTAAGTTTTTGCTACCAATAAAAACGACACCTTTTCACAATAGCCGTTTCTCAACGTTTGGGCTCAAAATACAAAAACCGCGTGGCGACTCCTCATTTTTCCTTCCCATGAAGCGAGGTCTCAGACACCAACCCCTCCGCGAAAGACAACCGCGTTTCGCGTCCGCGCGAAATCCCGGGTAATTTCAATAACATACAGAAAAGATTCAAAATTTAAATGAAATTATGATTCAATGTTTATGATAACAACATGTCATTTGAGTACTTGTAATGGTATGTGCTAAAAAGTGAATAAACATTATTACAGGAAGATTAACCAAAAGAAAAAAGGGTTATGGCCTAAAACCAATGAATAGAATTAGGATTTTTCAAATTTAAATGTGAGGTGGAGATGAAAGATATGCACATCTACGGTTAATATTGAACGGTTTGGTGATTTGGTTTATTGGTTCAGTTTGATAGTTCGGTCCGGCGATTTCGAACCGTGGTTTGGGGGTTCAGACCGCAGACCAAACCGAATCACACAGTTTTACAATTTTTCGAACCAAACCAAACCACTATTACTTGAACACAAAATCTAGGGAGAAACGCGTTTCTCCATAAGTTATGGAGAAACGGGTCCCGACATGTCGCGCGACAATGAGCTAGATAGCCAGAAACCTATGAAAGTGATATCCAGAAACCTTCAAATGAATATCCAGAAACCTTCAAAATGTTTCTGGATATACATTTGAAGGTTCTCGGATATCCAAAACCTTCAATAGCAATTTACGGATATGCCCTAACACATTTCGGATATGCACCTAACAGCTTTCAGGATATGCACTCTAACAGCTTCTGGATATACATTTCACATCCTTCCGCTATCAAATACAAAGCTTCGGATATCAACCGCAAAGCTTACGGCTATCAAATGCAAAGCTTCGGATATCCGAGCTTTTGGTCTTGGCCTTGGGTTTTTTTTCTGATATACATTTCACATCCTTCGCTATCAAATACAAAGCTTCGGATATCAATCGCAAAGCTTCAAGCTATCAAATGCAAAGCTTCTGGATATCCAGAAGCTTTTGATCTTGGCCTTGGGTTTTTTTTTTTTCTGGTTATCAAATGTAAAGCTTCTGGCTATGAAAAACACGTTTCTCCATAGTTATGGAGAAACGCGTTTCTCAGCAGACGCACTCTTACTTGAAAACCAAACTAAATTGCATGATTTAATTTGATTCAATTCCAAACTGTGATTTGGATCGAACCACTTACACCCTAGTCCACACTCTATGCTAAAAAGCCCCATGTTTTGTAAGTCGTCAGGTGTAACCGTCGTACCAAACACTAGAAGTCTAGAATCAATCTATACGTTCAATTCATTTTGAAATATAAATATTTTTAATTATATTTTATTATTTTTATAATGTATGAGAAATATAAGTTAAAAATATTATTTTGTGCATATATACGTTATAAATATATTATATATGTATTTATTATAAATGATTTGAGTTTAACGAGCCGAGTTCGAATAATAAATTTACATATTAACTAGATTATCGAGTTGAACTCGATCTCGAGTTATTCGCGAACAAAAATTATTTGAGCTTTTAACGAGTTTGATGAGGCGAGCTCAAACGAGTCGCTCTCGATCAAAGCTCGTCGAACACGCGAGCCAACTAAAAAACAATCGATCTTGAAAAGACGAGAGCTCAAGCTCGAGTTCATCTCGAGCCCACTCAAACTCCAACTTTAATGAGCTGAGCTCGAGTCAAAATCGAGCCAACTCGTTTTGTTTAACGGCCCTATTTGAGAGCCATTCATGTATATATATATACTAGCCTAAGCCCGTGTCCAAGGCCACGTTTTTAAATTTTTTTTTTTTTAGCTCATGCCCGTGTCCAATGCCACGTTTTTTTTTAAAAAAAAAATTTTTAAAAAAATAAAAATTTTAAGGGCAAAATGGAAAAAGGACAAAATAGTGAGGACAAAATGGTAAAGTCGGCAAGTGGCACTGTTCAGGCTACAGTGCCAAGACCGCTTCCATTTATAATATACATATATATATATATATCTATAGTATAAATGAAGGGTGCTTTTGAAACAGTTGAGTTAACAGTTATACGGGCGGAAATGACTCTTTTGCTCTCACTATTTACTCTCTTTCCTGTTTTGCCCTCCCACCTTTGTATGTCGTGCGATATACATGTTTTTTTTTTTTTTTTGTGTTTTTTTTTTTTAAGATATATATAAAAAAAAAATCTCACGTGACCTTGGACACGGGCATGTGCTAGGAGATTTATGTTAATTAAAAAAAAAAACCCGTGTCCTCGGACACGGGCACATGTACTAGTATATGTGAACCTATAAATTTTTTTTTTTTTTTTTTTTTTTTTTTTTTTTTTTTAAGATATATTTGAACCTATATAGGAGTTTTTTTTTTTAAACTATTTATAGTCATGTGGGCATATAAAAGCCATAAATGAAATTATTTTTTAAAAAATCTTCGTGGTTGCTCTTAGTTAGACCAGTCACTATGGTGACTTTTTCAATGAGGTCAGAGTCACTTAAAAAAAAAAAATCAATGAAAGTCATGAAATCTCATGACTCCGGCAATCATCCAACCTTCGGTTGACCTAGGTTATGCCTTTTCTCTATTTTTTTTTTTTTTTTTTGATCAAATTATTTTGATTTTGTATTTATATAAATATATTTTTAAAATTAATATATTTTATATATTAATTTTATTTTTAAAAGGTTGGGTTGGGTTGGGTTTGGTCGAGGTCACTGATGGGAGTATAAAGTATATAAGGTTGGGTTGGGTTGGGTTGGGTGAGATAAATTAATATTTTATTTGAGGTTGGGTTGGGTCAGGGTCACTGATGGGAATGGTCTTATGCGGTTGGAAATCAACGAATCCGAAATTGCTTATTCCTTATTCTTGCTTCTTGCTGCTGCACTATGTTTAATTAGTAAATGTAAAAATTAAACTATAATATGTCAAATATTTATAATTAATATATATAAAAATTTTGTGTTACCTTCTATACTCCTTAAAAATGTACGTAGTATCTATAAATAGAAATCTTTTGTTTTTGAAATATACTCCGTCCCGCTAATATCCGCACACTTTTCTTTTTGGGCGTCCCGCTAATATTCGCACACTCCCAAAAAGGAAACTTTATATTAATAAAATATTCACCCAACCCCACTCATTCTCTCTCCTACATTATTTTAATACTCACAACACCATTATAATTTATTACACCCTCCACTCATTCTCTCTCCTACTTTACTTTTACACTCACAACATTTTATTAAAATATCATATTCCTTAATTCCCGCGCAAATAGTGTTGATGCTAATATTAGCGGGACGGAGGGAGTATTATATTCACTAGAAAATTTTGGTTAATATTATTGAAGCATTCAATTTGGCACCGTTTCGTCAGGACGTTCCGTCCTGCCATATAAATGGGATGAGATTGTTAGAACATGGATTGAAAAATGTGTATACTTAATAAATATACGTAAACATGTAGACAAACATGTAGACGTACATGTATAAATCATAAATATAATGTTAATATAAAGTATAGAAAATTAATAAATGTGTAGAATTTCTGAGGTAAAAAATTACCTATTTATGATGGGCAAAATGGTAATTTCTCATTGCTTCATATATGAAAGAGTGTGGTCCCTAAATGAAGTGCCTATTTATTTTCTATATATAGAGGCTCTTCATCAGCCTAGAAACATACTTAACATTACTTATACTCTCTCCATAAATCTGAGTGTAAATAAGGCATTTATCATTTAGAAGATTCACATCTCCTTTCTTCATTTTCTTCTTCTTTTCTTTAACATCAAGACTGATGGATTCAACATGTATGTTACGCTTCCGCCTCCATTTTCGTTTTTCATACTTCATCAAGAAATGAGTACGCCTTGGGTTTTAACGGAATATAAATGTTCTAATAATTGGTATTAGAGCCTGCTCATGTTCTTGATAAAGTTTGAGTTCATGATAGCATAATTTTGCTTTACTTTGATTCTTAATTATGTTGAAATTATTATCTTTTGATGTTGTTTAATCACTCTAATTCATTCATAGAGTATCAAGAATAATTATCTAGTTAAAAATTTGGAAAGGATTGAAGTTTTGGCTCAAAAGGCACAAAAGTTCGTCAAAATACACAATGGTTCATCAAGACTGTCCCATTGGTACGGCCGTGCGTTGTATGATGCACGTCCGTGCAGACCTATTTGCTCGGCCGAGTACCTCTCTATACTCGGTCGAGCACCATTGTGCAGAATGATAAGTGAGGAAGAACATTCGTGCGGACCTACTTGCTAGGCCGAGCACCTCTCTATACTCACCCGAGCAACATTTTGCAGAATGTCTATTTAGCAAGCACATCCATACGGACCTATATGCTCGGCCGAGAACCTCTCTATACTTGACCGAGCACCAATGTGCAGAATGTTGAACTTTCTGGAGCAGGCCTTGCACATCCATGCAAGTTATAAGGCACGACCGTGCAACTGCAGATTTCAACTTTTCATTTATATTCTTGAGCAAAAACATACATTTTTCAAAGATTAGTTTTAATATCATGTTAATTATCTAATAGATGGGATTCATTTGATATGATTAATCACTTTTATGTAGTTACTTATACATGTTTTGTATTTCATTTTTATTCTTACCCCAACAGATTTAGTAAATGCTTCATCAATCACCTCTACTATGAATAACATTCTGATGCTTAATGGGACAACTTTTAAAACTTGGAAAAATAAAATTAATATGATCTTGGGCTGTATGGACATTGATCTCGCATTAAGGCAACCAAGTTCCACTCCTCTCACTGATAAAAGCGCTCAGGAAGATCGCTTTAAGTGTTGAGAAGTGGAACCGTTCCAACCACGTAAGCCTAATGATCATGAAAAATGCCATCTCAGAAACATTCTTGAATAGCATTTCTGAGGACGTCAATGCTAAGGGTTTTTTTTTGATACCCTTGAAGAACGCTTTGCAAAAAGCGAGAAAACGGAAACAAGTGCTTCCTTGAGAAAGCTTGTTTCCATGAGGTACAAGGGTAATGGAAACTTAAGGGAGTACATTCTTGAGATGCTTTATCTCTCAACAAAACTAAGGGCACTTAAATTAGAGATTTCGAAAGATTTACTCGTACACTTAGTTTTGATCTCTATTCCTCCTCAATTTGGTCACTTTGAAGTGACCTATAATTGTCAAACGGACAAGTGGAATATTAATGAACTCATTTCACATGTGACACAAGAGGATGATAGAATGAAGCAAATCAAACCAGAAAATGCTCACTTAGCATCTACCTCTTCTCATGGGACAAAGAGAAAAGGAAAGGAAATTGCGGTTGCATGTAAGAAGCATAAGTGATCGTCCAATGATCAAAAACTTAAGAAGTGCTTCTTTTGCAAGGATCTTACTCACATGAATAACGACTGCCTTAATTATCATGTTTTACGTGTTAAGAAAGGTAGGTCATTTGGTCTTGTTTGTACTGAGGTTAATTTGGTTTCAATTCCTGCATATACATGGTGGTTGAATTCTGGTGCAACAACTCACATAAGTGTATTTATGCAGGGTTGCCTGAATTACCGAACCCTGAGCGAAGATGAGAAATACATATATATGGGAGCTGGGATTCCGGTTGAAATTGTAGGCATTGGGACATTCAGATTATTATTAAGTACTGAATATTATTTTGTATTAAATAATACATTTATTGTACCGTCCTTTAGACGGAATTTGATCTCAATCACTGTTTTGGATAGAGAAGATTAAACCTGTTCATTTGGCAATAATAAGTGTGATCTTTATTTCAATTCCAAAATTGTTGGTACTAGTACTTTATCGTATAATGATAATCTTTATTTACTTGACACAATCAAGTTATTTAATGAGTCCCATATTAATAAAACCAAAACTAAAGGCAATAAACGAAAATTATCAAGTGAAAATTCTTATACCTTATGGCATAGACATTTTGGTCATATCTTCAAAAGGAAAATTGATAAGCTTGTGTCGGAGGAAATCTTAAATAAACTTGATATTCCAGATAAAACTTTTGTATTGAATGCCTTAAAGGAAAATTTACAAACACCAAAGGGAAAGAATCCTTGAGAGCATCAAACATCTTAGAACTAATTCATACTGATATTTGTGGACCATTCACTACCCCTTCATGGAATGGTCAACAATATTTCATTACATTTATAGATAATTACTCTCGTTATGGATACATTTATTTGCTTCATGAAAAGTCTCAATCGTTGGACCTTTTCATGTCTTTTTAGGCAGAAGTTGAAAATCAACATGGAAATACTATTAAGAACATTAGATCCGATCGTGGTGTTGAATACCACAGACGGAATGACAGTTCGGGTGAACAACGTTCAGGTCCTTTTGCTCGCTATCTTGAAGAGTGTAAGATTGTCCCTCACTACACCATGCCGGGCAAACCTAGCATGAATGGTGTAGTAGAGAGATATAATAGAACCCTTAAGGATATGGTAAGAAGTATGATTTCTTGTACTTCTTTACCTCACTCATTATGGGGCGATGCATTAAAAATCGCTGCTTATATTCTCAATAGAGCTCCTTCAAAGGCTACCGACAAAACTCCTTATGAATTATGGACGAATAAGAAATCGTTACTAAATCATTTTCATGTATGTGGTTGTCCAGCAGAAGCAAAGCCTTATTGGCCTAATGAGGGAAAACTGGACGCTAAGACCGTTAATAGTTACTTTGTGGGGTTCGCTGAGAGATCTAGGGGATATAAATTTTATGACCCGAAAACTAGAACCTTTTTTTGAGACGAAAAATGCTAGGTTTTTTGAGGATATTGACTTTAGAAGGGAAATTGAGATTAGTTTTGAATTTGAAGAGGAAGAGGAATCCATTTCTATACCTCTTCCCATATTTTCTATTGAAATTCAAGTACTTATACCCGAAATTCAACAGGAACATATAATTCAAAACAATATAGAACCTCCTATGAATATAGAACAACATGAAAATGTAGATGATGAGGATCAAATTCCACAACCTCAAAATCAAGAAGAATCGGTGCCCTTAAGGAGATCTAATAGTGCAATTCCGGCTGATTATCATGTGTATCTTGCCGAGAATGAGGAACATTTAGGCTTAGTGGGAGATGAACCGCTCACCTTCCATGAAACCATTAATAGTCCAAATTCTCATAAATGGATCGATGCCATAAATGAAGAGTTAAAATTCATGAAAGACATCGACATTTGGGATCTTGTTCCATTACCAAAAAATGTGAAACCCATCAGATGTAAATGGATCTTTAAGACCAAAAGGGATTCACAAGGTAATATGAAAATATAAAAGGCTCGTCTTGTTGCTAAGGGATTCACACAAAAGTAAGGCATTGATTATAAAGAAATATTTTCTCTGGTCTGAAAACTCTTTTAGGATCATTATGGCACTTGTAGCACATTTTGATCTTTAGCTTCATCAAATGGATATAAAGACAGCTTTTCTCAATGAAGACATTTAAGAAACTATCTATATGAAGAAACCAGAAATGGTGACTAATTTAGATCAAACTAATCAATTAGTTTGTAAACTTAAGAAATCCATTTATGACCTCAAGCAAGCTTCTCGTCAATGGTACTTAAAATTCAATCAAGTAATTTTTTCATTTTATTTTGAAACGAATCTTGCTGAAGATTGTGTGTACCATAAGTTCAGTAGGAGTAGATTTATAATTTTGGTCTTATATGTGGATGATATTTTACTTGCTAGTAATGATAAAGACCTTCTCAAGAAAACTAAGAAATTTCTATCAAATAAGTTTGAAATGAAAGATCTTGGTGAGACATCTTTTGTATTGGGAATCCAAATTCATCGTGATCGATCACGAGGTATTTTAAGATTATCACAAAACGGCTATATAGAGAAGGTATTACAAAGGTTTAGCATGCAAAATTGTAAGCCAGACGACACCCTTGTTTCTAAGGGAGACAAATTTAGTCTCAAACAATGTCCTAAAAATAATATAGAATCCAAGTTTATGAAAAATATCCCTTATGCATCAGTAGTAGGAAGCTTAATGTATGCAAAAGTCTGTACTAGTCCAGACCTTACATTTATTGTTGGAATGCTTGATCGATACCAAAGCAATCCGGGGAGAGAACATTGGGTTGCAGCCAAAAGAGTGATGAGATACCTACAAAACACTAAGGACTACATGCTTACATATAAAAAGTCGGATCATCTTGAGATCATGGGGTATTTCGATTTTGATTTTGCTGGATACCAAGATAGTCGAAAGTCGACATCCGGTTATGTCTTCACATTAGCCGGTGGAGCAATATCTTGGAGAAGTGCCAAACAAACACTTGTAACTTCCTCTACTATGGAAGCCGAGATTTGTTTCTTGCTACGAAACATTCAAACAAGCTATATGGCTGCTTAAATTCATTGAGGGACTGCGAATTGTCAATGATGTTGAAAAACCGCTCAAGTTATATTGTGACAATCGAGCAGCAGCGTTGTATTCTAACAACAACAAGAGTTCATCTAAATCTAAGCATTTAGATATCAAGTTTCTTGTTGTAAGAGAAAGAGTACAAAATGGACAAATAGAAATACAATTTATAGGAACAAATTCCATGTTAGCGGATCCGTTTACTAAAGCGTTATCTCCTTTAGCGTTTCGCGAGCATACCGCTCATATGCGTGTAACAACTTTTGATAACATTTAATATAGTGGGAGTTGGTGTTGTACTTTCATTTAATTGTTTTATGTCTATTAATTATTGATCTCATTTGGTTAAGTAGGACTAGTTGAAGGAATATATATACATGCTTCAATATATTCATCAATTTTTCATGCTACACGTCTATACTTAATCTATGTCATTTAGTTGGATATATATATGTGATTATTGTGAGTTTAGTTGCGAATCAATTACAACGACTGCTCCTTTAATTCTTATACATATAAAACTAATGGATGGAATTGTTGAATGACAATAAAGCATACATAAGGATTGTCATTTACATTATAAATATGATTTTAGAAGGGTTTATTAAAGTATAAACACATGTTTGGACAATCCAAGTGGGAGATTGTTAGAACATGAATTACAAAATGTGTATACTTAATAAATATACATAAACATGTAGACGTACATGTATAAATTATAAATATAATGTTAATATAAAGTATAGAAAATTAATAAATTTGTAGAATTATCGAGGTTGCAATTATCTATTTATGATGGACAAATTGATAATTTCTCATTGCTTCATATATGAAAGGGTGTGATCCCTAAATGGAGTGCCTATTTGTTTCCTACATATAGATGCTCTCCATCAGCCTAGAAACATACTTAATATTGCTTATACTCTCTCCATAAATCTGAGTGTAATGAAGACATTTATCATTTAGAAGATTCACATCTCCCTTCTTCATTTTCTTCTTCTTTTCTTTAACATCAAGACAAATGGATTCAACAGGTTGTTACGCTTCCGCCTCTATTTCCTTTTCTCATACTTCTTCAAGAAATGAGTATGCCTTGGATTTTAACGGAATATAAATGTTCCAACAGAGATTGGATAGTATATTCTAAATCCGTATAAACGTGGACCTATTCGGGACATTCCATTTTGGTATGCGGGATAAGGTGGGACGGGACGTCCCCCATATTTTTTTTACTTATTTTTAAATATTTTTAACCTCCAAGGCCAAATGTCAAATGTCGAGCAATATGAAGGCAAAACAAAAAAATCATTCATGTACTAGCTAGTTATATAGTAAATGGAAAAGATAATACTGCCTCCGTCCCACATTAGTGTGAACTTATTTTCTTTTTGGTTCGTCCCACATTAGTGTGGACTGTTCAAAATGACAAAAAATCTTTGCTATTTCACCCACTTATTCTCTCTCCTACTTTACTTTTACACTCACAACATTCTCTCTCATAACTATTCCTCTCACTCATTCTCTCTCCTATTTAATTTTTCATACTCACAAACACCTCCTCCATCTATTTCTCTCTCCTACTTTTCCTTAATTCCCGTGCCCAAAAAAATGGTCCACACTAGTGTGGGACGGAGGGAGTATATTCCAAGAAGAATAAACTGTGTCCACTAATTATAACGAAATAAAATTTTCTTTTTTATTATAAATGATTGTAGTACAATCGACATTTCAATTGATAAAAATATACTCCCTTCCTCTCGGCCCATGCTTCACTATTTTGGTGAAACACGTAAATTAAAAAATTAATATATATATTCAAAAATAATGGGAGTGGGAGAAGTGTTGTGAGAGGGAAGAAGTGAGTGAATATGACAAGTGAGACCCATAATTTAAATATGTGAGAGAAAAAAGTTAGTGGGTATAATAAAATATTAATAAACCTTTTTCATTTTAAAAAAGGTGAAGCTTCTACCGAAACACCCATTCGGTTAAAAGGTAAAACTTCGAACGGAACGGAGGGAGTATATTCCATCTATCCCTAATTACATCGATGGCGCATGTTAATAAATTATGGATGCCAAATCCTTAAAAAAAAATGCACGCTTTATTTCTCGCTTCTACCTGCCCAATCGTCTCTCGTGATAGCGTATTATTATCCAGTATTGAACTGAGGCCCGAGGTGGATTTAAGACGGGACAAGGAAATTCAGGCCCGCAAATAGTTCGTGATGTTCAGTCCCATGCTTAATTGCGGAATATCATAAATTCGTCCTATCTCGTTCAATCTCGTTATCCCGAATTGATGACTCTAAATATTAAATACTCCCTCATCTCGTTATCCCGAATTGATGACTCTAAATATTAAATACTCCCTCCGTCCCATAACAAGCGACACACTTTGTCATTGGGCGTCCCACTGATAAGTCACACTTCCTAAAATGAAAAAGAATCTTTACTATTTCCTCCACTCATTCTCTTTCCTACATTATTATAATACTCACAACACCATTATAATTTACTATTCTTTCTACTCATTCTCTCTCTTACTCAACTATTTACACTCACAACACATCAATCTTTTCATTTTTTTCTTAATTTTCGTGTGAAACAGTAACTGCGTCACTTGTTATGGGACGGAGGGAGTATTATAGTAGTGGTAAAGAGGAGGGGTAAACGTATAGGTGGAGTAGTTCCAAATTCAAATATCACCCCTTCCAATTTAAATAAGTCTACTCTTTTCCTTTTGTTTATTATTCTTTTCATATTCATTTTTGTTTAACTTCATCAACCGCAAAAGCATACAAAAACAAAAGAAGGACTTTCATTCATTTTCTCTCTCTAGATTTACAAAAACTACTAGGTTGTTGAAAGATTTTCTCTTTCCCTCTCTAGAGAAAAGAAAACGAAAAAGAGAAAGGGGGAAACAGAGTTGAATTAAATGCAATGGGAGGCGGATTCTCGCAGCTATTCCCGTGCTTTGATCCGGCGGCGGCGAATGGTGGCGACCCGGAGGTCATTTTCACGGCCATCGAGCCACTAGATGAAACCCTAGGTCATTCCTTCTGCTACGTCCGCTCCTCCGCTCGCTTTATCTCTCCTACTCAGTCCGATCGCTTTCTCTCTCCTACTCACTCTCTCCGATTCTCTCCCCCTCACGACTCCGCCAAGTTTACTAGGCCGGCCGGTGTGCCGGAGACTGGGTTCAAGGCTATTTCCGGTGCCTCGGTAAGTGCGAACACCTCCACTCCCAGAACTGTCCTCCAGTTAGAGAATATTTACGACGATGCCACTGACTGTGTTGGTGGGGGTGTTAAGTCAAGTATAGTCGATGGCTTCGAGAGTACTTCGTCGTTTAGCTCGCTTCCTCTTCAGCCGCTTCCTCGCGGCGGCGCCGTTGGTAATGAGCCGTCCGGTCCGTTGGAGCGGACGTTCTTTATGTCAGGTCCGTTTGAGCGCGGGGCGCTCTCCGGGCCGCTTGATTCGTCCGTTGGTTCAGACGGTGGTAATGGTGTCCCGTTCTCGGCGCCGCTAGGTGGACCTTACGCTAAGCGGAAGAGAAGGAAGGGCATTCCCGGAATTCGCAAGGCATTTCATCGGAATTTTCCTCGTCCGTGGGTTGTGCCGGTGAGGAATTTCGTTGGCCGGAAGGATTCACCGGCGATTGAAGAGACTGGACTTGAGCCGGATATGAAGGTAGATAGCGATGTTCAATGGGCTTTAGGGAAGGCAGGGGAGGATCGGGTGCATGTGGTCGTTTCAGAAGAGCATGGATGGCTGTTTGTTGGGATTTATGATGGGTTTAACGGTCCTGATGCTCCAGAATTCTTAATGGGAAATTTTTACAAGGCTATGTACAAAGAGCTAGAAGGATTATTTTGGGATACTGAAGAATCAGGCCTTCAACAAACATTGCATGTAAATTCAGAGCAAAATTGTGAACAAATTGCATCAGTTACAGACTATAGAAACTCATCTAGTACAGACTTACCTCAAAACCATCCGGAAGTAGTTGCATCGGACAGGGGATCAGTGAAAAAGGTTTCTTTTCAATCCGGGGAGATTACAGCTAGGAGGAGGAGATTATGGGAATTTCTGGCCGAAGAGGAGCTTGAAGATGGGCTTGATCTTTCCGGTTCCGAGAGATTTGCATTTTCAGTTGATGATGCACTTAGTATCAGCAAATCTAGTTCTGCTAGTAATAGAAGATCGCTATTACTGTCTAAGTTGAAACATGGGTTAATTAAGCACAAGGAGAGTAAGAAATTGTTTGATTGGAAGTTTGGATTGGATACTAAAGAGCAGAGGGAAGTAGGGGATAGGATAGACGAGAGAAGTAGTGCTAGAAGTGGTAGAACAAGGAAGGTGGGTCCAGTAGATCACGAGTTGGTTTTGAGAGCCATGTCAAGGGCTCTTGAAGCTACCGAGCTTGCATATTTGGACATGACTGACAAGGTTATGGATCGATATCCAGAGCTTGCACTTATGGGTTCTTGTTTATTGGCTGTCTTGATGAGAGATGATGATGTGTATGTAATGAACTTGGGAGATAGTAGAGCTATTGTTGCCCAATCTGAGTCGCATGAAGTTGGTTCGAGTATGGATTCAAAGGGGCTAGGGGATAATGGGGAACATGTTGAGGGAATTGCTGAGGAATCTATTGTTTCTGTTGAAAAGCTAAGTAATACCCAAAATGAGGCTCCTGTTCAACCTGCGAGGTTGATGGCATTGCAGTTGTCAACAGATCACAGCACGAGCATCGAGGAAGTAAGTACTGATATGTTATTAAGTTCATTCATTATTGGAGGTCCTTAAAGTTGCTAGTGCTGTTTGTGTATTTCTTGAGTGAGATTATATGTTGATTGCTGTTATTTGTATTCGTGAACCACAACTACACACTTGCTCGTGAACTTTCTCTATTCCAGATTCAGTAGGGAAATAGAAATATTGTCCAGTTCCTAAATCTTTAATCAAGTATTTTCTCATTTGGTCATATGGAATTGAAACATGAAGAAACATGATGAAATTAGAATCTTTCATCCTTGGTGTCCATCTTTCTAGAAATTTAGTTAGTGCTCAATTGCTAATAACCTGATCAAGTTTGGATTTAAGATATCATTACAGGTAGTAGTATATTTGCAAGTTTGGTAGTGGTGGAAATTTGAAACTGAGTGTGCATGAGGACGTCTGAAACAATGAAATGGAATGAGTTTTGGCTTCAAGTTCAACCATGGAAGGGACTTTCTTATGCTTTGAATAGAGTAGTCCAAGCAGTTCCCATATATTGTGTGATATAACTTACAGTTGGATGTCAGATTATATTTTTTTTTGCTCTGAATCTTTGATATCCAGCACCCTATAGGGTATCGACCATATCGAATTCGAGACTGTCGGACCAAATGGGTGGTAAATCTTTTTGTACAAAGTTTTTAACGCAACCGCATTCTTAGGGCTCAAACTCTATACCTCTAGTTAAGCTAAAGCAACCCTTACCTCTAATCTATACACTTGCTGGTGTTCATTTGATTTAACTAGTTATTTCGATGATAGGTTAATCATCCTGTATTGATCCCTTTTCTTCATCAGCTAATACCATTGTTGACATTCAACTATGTTTTTCCTAATTAATTATGATATCTGGTAACACACCACTGGTCTGAAGTTTGTTGTGGGTTGTACGTTCAAGTTTTGACACGTGGGAGAGATAGTGTGGCATCAACCATGACGTACGTATAACAAGATGCTTATTATTAACTTTCTCTCAATCTTCTTTCCTTGTTTTCATCAAAAAAATGCCAATTGTGGCTATCCAGTTTTCCAATTTTTGACGTATGAGGATGATCTAACTGAAACACTCAATACCACACCCTCATTTTTGGCCTTTCCACAGCCTTACCTTCTCATTGAATATCATCCTTGTATTTTGGGTCTCAATATAGAGTTATGATTGTCGCTTTGCCTGGCTTCTTCATTTACTGCAGATAACTTGCGTGAGTTGATGATTCGCAAGTAAAAGGTACTTGGACATTTGATGAGGTGCTTAGTTCTGGCAATTCATTTTCATTTGGGGCCAAAATAAGTGGTGTATGCTGTTCTTGACTGCTTTTGCCGGCAATCAATTCTTTTTGCTGATCCTAGCAGGACACAGTTAGATATATTATTGTCTTTAGCGTAGATAATGTTAGGAATGATATTCTGCTTTCAAATAATTGTCATTATTATACTTTTGGGGATTGCAATAGGATGAAGCAAGGCTGCTGATGAGCCGACACCTGACGGCATTGTTCTTAAAGCTTTTAATGATTTCTTATTAGGTTAGGAAGTACAAGGGGGACCTCCATTACTCCATATCCTTTACCTGTCCATTAATAGTGGGTTTGGTTTTTCTTTCACCAACTTCATTAATTCCTCTTCCTCCTATAGAAAAGAAACATATAGAAAACTTAACCTCACTTTCTTCTGATCTGGATTTTACCTTGATTAATATGATGTTTTAAACCTCCCTCCACTTGTAGGATGTGTGTCACTAGGTTTTATATAAGATACAACTGTCCTTGGACCCTTAGGGATTAATATAAGTTATTTCTGTCCAGGTGTCATCAATTTATTTCAATTTCCTATTTTTTTTTTTTAATCTTTTTTGAATTTACAACCGTCCATTTTTTTTTCTTGTAGTTATATTAGTATCTAATATTTATGTCAATCTTTGCATCCATGTTTGTGGTTTTTGAGGCCTATTGTAGGAAGGCCAAACCGGTTCCGGGCCTAGTTCCGGTTCGAAAACTGCCGGTTCCGGTTTGGCAAAAGGGTGACCCTTAACCGGCCCGGTCTAATCACGGTTTCGGTTACTCCGGTTCCGGTTTTCTCCCCGGTTTGCTCCGGTTTCGGACTTTTCCGGTCCGGTTCCGGTCAATAATGAATAAAGAAGCTAAAAATTATTGAAAAACAAGGAATTTCCGTCCGGTTCACAGTTCCGGTTCCGGTCCGGTTCACCATTTATGTGACCCTTAACCGGCCCTTATTCAAACCAGTTCCGGTTACCCCAGTTCCGGTTTTCGTGGCGGTTCCGGGCTTTTCCGGTCCGATTTCGGTCCGATTTTCCGGTTCCGGTCCGGTTCCAGTCCGGTTTGGCCATCCCTAGCCTATTGGTTTTGAACCTTCGACACAGATAAATATGTGGCTCAGGCTCATTATGATTGTCTACCACTTCTCTAGTAAAGTGGCAATATTTATATTTTTTAATTATTCAGAACTCAAAAATGGGACTAAGGGCGAACCCCGGTGCGCCAAGCGCTCCCCGCCAAGCGGGGGTTGGGAGAGGGAACCATCTGCTAGAGCCTTCCCCTAACAATTGTCAAGAGGCTGTTCGCCAATGTTCGAACCCGTGACCTTATGGTCACCAAAGGAGCAACTCAAAAATGGGACTCCGTAATATAATTGTCTCTTCTCTCTGTGCATCTGGATTTAATGGCTTCCATGTACGAGTTAGACAGTTTGCACCTTTAAGGGCAACTCCAATGGTGGTCCTTATTCAATAGGTATCAAGATCAATTTTTGATACCTATACACACTATTCATATGGTATCAAATAACCATCTCCAATCATAGGTATCAAAATTTTGATTTTAAATTATTTTTTTGTTAGTTATTAATTTTATTAATATTTTTAACATGATAAATAATTTCAAAATATGATCAATATTTTAATTAATTATTTTTTAATATAAATTATAATTATATTAATATTTAAATAAAAACTCAACTATATTATAAATATTTTTTTTCATATTTTTTTTTGTAAATATTACTTTTTAACATAATAATTAATTATTTTTAGCATGATAAAATTTTTGCATCATGTTAACAATTTCCTAATGCTCTAATAACGGTTACCGAAATTTGGTGTGGTACTAAGCAAGGTAGCAAAATTTACATTTGATACGTATTGTTGGGGTTGCCCTAACATCACATTGTATTTTATTTCCTTACTGTGAGTTTCTCTGTGTTACTTGTTCCTTTTCTTTCTGGTTAATATGAGACATGGTTCGGTAGCATGAGAGTGGAAACTATCCTGGGACTATTGTTCATTGAGACCAGCTGTGAAGCATGAATTTGAGTGTGGTTTGAGATGCATATATGCTGATAATCAAAAGATTAAAAGTCTGATCAGCTGTGCAAACAAGTTTTTTGATACTGTTTGCATTTTCCTACTACTATACATCTTTGTGGACACATTAAGGAGTACTGGTGGTCAGACAGGGAGTGCAGCTATATATTATAATTTTCACTTTGTGGCCTTCTTTATGCGGATCTTGTTAGGTAAGTTACCTGCCAATTGCAATTTTATCCGAATCTTATCTTTTAAGTTAGATTGGATATGGTAAAATACTTCAATCAAGCAGCAAGATTCAGATTTGTAAACATTTTGATTGAGTTTGTTTAAGTTCTACATATGCGCAGATAAATAAAGATCCTATCTCAGAAAAGGGTTAATGATTATCAATAAATGCTAAATAAAGAGAACTACTTAATAGACTAAACACTGAAACAAAGTGATGAGGAAAAATAATGACAGAATCAAAACCAAACCGAGGGAGAGTAAGCATGTAAACCAGAAGAAAGTACACAGTCGTATTACTCCTATACAACGGACGGGAGTGGGGAGGACTCTCACTTCATGAAGTTTGATTTCTATATCTAGGACTACAGTATATGCTTACAACGGGAAAGCATAAAAGGAAACAATGTCAGTAATTGGGATCAGAGGAATATATCAAATATAGGAGAGTTGAACGAAGAGTATTTCTCATAGCTGAATCAATAGAATTAAGAGGAGCAATCTGACAATGTCGTATTACTCCTATACAACGGACGGGAGTGGGGAGGACTCTCACTTCATGAAGTTTGATTTCTATATCTAGGACTACAGTATATGCTTACAACGGGAAAGCATAAAAGGAAACAATGTCAGTAATTGGGATCAGAGGAATATATCAAATATAGGAGAGTTGAACGAAGAGTATTTCTCATAGCTGAATCAATAGAATTAAGAGGAGCAATCTGACAATGTTTACTCTCGCGTTACTTTCTTGATATCTGAAGAATAAATTATTAGGTTTGTAGCCATGCGTGGTGAATTTCGCTGTGTTACTTGTTCAACTATTTTGCAAGTCTTGTTTTTTTTACTTCCAGACTTTGGCTTTTTTGAATGCTTTTTGGTTCATATATTAACATTAGTTGTGGCAGACTGTTCTAAAACTTCTCTTTTCTTATTGTTAAATATTAGTTCCGATTTTCGTAGCTCTCTAATTCAATTATCAATTGCAGGAAGTTATAAGAATCAAGAATGATCACCCGGATGACAGCCATTGTATAGTCAATGATAGAGTAAAAGGTCGTCTAAAGGTCACCCGAGCATTTGGGGCTGGATTCCTGAAACAGGTTTGTTGCTCATCTTCCAGTTTGTCTCATTATTTATAGTATTCCCATTAGTCAAGTATATATATTTTTGGGCTTTGATAAATCTCTTGCATAAAAAATAGAGAGTTTTGATATAGGAACGTTAAGGTATTCTGCAGTAGAGAGCTGACTACTCTTTTTTGCTTTATACATGGGTTATCATTTGCATTTTTCAAGTCTACATTTGCTAGTTTCTGGATGCATCTCTAATAGGGGAGGGTAGCTTGTGTATTTCTTATCTGATGATTAGTTCTCTCTGTTTCTTTTTTTGTGTTATGGAGGAAAATAAAGTTTTTTTTTTTCCCTCACATGGATGTAGTTGGAATTTAGGGTGCACTGAAACTTTTGGGATTTCGTGTCTGTGTCAGAGCTGGCCACGGGAGATAGTTTTGGTCTTTAGCAATATCGACAATTTCTGTGTTCTGGAAAATGGGTGTTGGAGTGTTGTAAACTTATTGGAAAGCCCTCCCATGTGAACGTAAAATAAAAAGTAATACTACCAGTCCTAAAAGAAGAGTAACATTCGACTTAACACGCCGATTAAGAAAATGGTTGAAACCTACTTATTTTCTAGTTGCCCTTCAAAACATTTGAAACCAAACGTAGTAGTAGTTTTAATTCAAATTAGGCGGAAAAAGAATAGGTTAACGTAGTCAATATTTAAAAAAAAAAATTCTTAAAGAGAAGTGCTATTTTTCAATTGACAGCCCAAGAAAAAAAATACACCTCTTTTAATGATATTAAGGGAGTAGTACTGGAGTAATAATAGATCATTATTTTGTTCAAGCTGAGCACTTCATTTATAATCTTTTCTGATAGTAGAATATCTCTTCTTCCAAATTTCTCATGGGATGGACATTTATTCATACCTTGCAAGTACATATTTTGGTGTACATGAGTACAGGATAAAGTGTGGATGAGAGATCTTTCAAACCTGTCACTCATTTTTACTTCTTGAAAGTATTGCTTTGAGCTTGAGGGATTCTGTTTTCCTTTTTTTATTTCTTCGGGGTGCTTTCCACTTTATAACTTCATTTACCTTCTCAGCTTGCCCCTTGATATTCTTTGCTTATTCTTGCTTATATGTGTTTCTCTTTCCTTGTTTTTCTTTCATGAGTAGTGCGTATACTAATTTAACTTTTTACTAATTACTACCCTTTTTTTCTATCATAAGTAGCTGACCGCAAGTGATTGAGACTAAGGTTAACTGGAGTTATGGAAAATTTTGCTCTTGTCGAACTCCTTTTAGCGATATTTTATCCACAAAAAAAGTTTCTGTATAATCACTATCTGCTTTGTGGTTACTATCAGTCCTTCAGTGGTAGGGAATAAGGGTTTTGAGGCTTAATCGAGCGGGTTTCTTTTAGACTTTAGCTGTATACATTTTTTTTTTTCGGTTCCATTTGCTCTTCATGATCAACTGACTTGATCCATCTAAGACTGACAAGTGTTAATGTATTGGTGCAGGCCAAATGGAATGATTCATTATTGGAGATGTTTCGCAATGACTACATCGGTAATGAACCATATGTATCTTGTTCACCTTCTCTTAGACACCATAAACTGTGTCCAAGAGATCAATTTCTTGTGCTTTCATCTGATGGGTTATATCAGTACTTGAGCAATCAGGAAGTGGTTTCTCATGTTGAGAGTTTTATGGAGAAGTTTCCAGATGGAGACCCTGCTCAACACTTGATAGAGGAGCTTCTTTTACGTGCAGCCAAAAAAGCTGGTAATTTCCTTCCTTTGTTATTTAGCTTCTCCCTTTCTTCTTACTTCTGTTTAAGTAAACATGTATTTTTCCTCCAATAGTATTTCAATGCAAGAGGGCGAGCCTTGGCGCAACGGTTAAGTTGCTCCTTTGGTGACCATAAGGTCACGGGTTCGAACCTTGGCGAACAGCCTCTTGGCAATTGTCAGGGGAAGGCTCTAGCAAATGGTTCCCTCTCCCAACCCCCGCTTGGCGGGGAGCGCTTGGCGCACCGGGGTTTGCCCTTTAGTATTTCAATGCAACAGAAACTTAAGTGACTGGAAGCCGATCAAAATCGGTCTACCAAGCTTGCCATAATTCATAAATAAGAAAGCTTGAAAAAGGGGTTTATATGCGACTTTGTCGACTTCTGGACTAGCCAAACATGCGTTTTTCTTAATCATATGAACTACACGTTACTATGCGGTACAGATGGTCTCTCTCTTTTTTTTTTTTTTAACCTTTTTTTCCTTTCCAAATTAGGAGGGTTAATTGTAGATTAGTACCCCAAGGTTTGTGTCAGAACACTAAGATACCAACTTCTGCTGTTCCATATTGGAAGGTGCTTTTTGTTGCGGTTAAAAGTACGAAAAGAGAGAATTAGTCGAAACTTATTATGTCTTATGGGTATCTGACACGTCACATGTCCTTATACATGATTCAGTGAAATGCTGAGCACTTTCTAAGTTGTACTCCCTCCGTCCCTAAATGAATGTCCAAATTATCTAACATTTTGTCTCATACTGAATGTCCAAGTTTTGGATAAGTAGCTAATACTCCCTCGTCATACAACAAGTTCTAATCTACACTTAGACTTGCGATGCAATATGGTAACATCATTAAGGGTTTTTATGTACTTGTGTTGCTATAAGTGCTTAAGTTTAACAATCTTGCAAATGTCATTTCAACTGAAATTTGGACATTCATTAAAAGGAAGTGTGTTCTAAATTTCTTATTTTGATTGTTGTATTCACTTCGGTTTTAAAGTTGTAAGAGCTAAGAACACTACTCCCTCCGTCCCATACCTACGTGCACACTTTCCATTTTGGGCGTCCCAAACCTACGTGCACATTTCCTAAAATGAAAAGGAATCTTTACTATTCCCTCCACTCATTCTCTCTCCTACATTATTTTAATACTCACAACACTATTATAATTTACTATTCCCTCCACTCATTCTCTCTCCTATTTTATTTTCACACTCACAACACTTTCAATATAATACTCTCTCCTTAATTTACGTGAAAAGTCAAACTAGGCACCAAGGTCCGGGACGGAGGGAGTATTTAGCAAGGAAAGTATTCCCTCCATCCCAAATGAATGTCCAAAAAAATTTCAAAAAAGTGAATGTCCCATTTTTTTTCTTCACATTTGCTGTTTATCAAGAGCAAATTTGAAATATGTTTGGACATTCATTTTGTGACAGAGGGAGCATGATATATTATTGTAATAGTTGGATTTTGGATTTGATTATTTGAAGAAGAGCAGCATTTTGGCAATATCATTGTTCTTTCCTAGTTACAATATGAACTGTAGACTTGAAAATGAAAGAATGTTATTTACGTGGAATCATTTGTAATAAGGTTCCTGAAATTAATGTGTTGATGTCAAAACCCTTCCATTAGCTCAGTTTTCTAAAGTACAACTTTGTAAAATCCGTTCCTTGTTTGCAGGAATGGATTTGCATGAATTGTTGGACATTCCGACAGGAGATCGTAGGAAGTACCATGATGATGTTACAGTTATGGTTGTATCACTTGAAGGAAGAATCTGGAAATCATCAGGAAAATACCTTTGAACATAGAATTTAAACAACTTCATGAAATCTCTCTACCAGCTGGTGGTATACACACATCTCCATATGCCAGTGGTCTTGAGCTGAGGTAAAAAGTTCTCGACCCACTCTTCATAGGTCAGGTCTGGGGCTGCTCCACACCATTGGAATGTATGGCTAACAAGGAGAACACCCTGTGTTAAATATTGTTCAGGATGCCAACAAATTGGTCTCAGGTAAACGCACTTGCTTACGAAGGTAACGCTTACGAAGGTAGAGAACAAAGTGGTGGTGGGTAAAGAAAGGATCTTTTTTTTTTTTTTCTTTCTAGATTTCCATAGTTGGAGGATCTTCAATTTTGTTGGTCTCTTCGTTCTTTTCATACGCAAAAGAAAAAAAATGGCTGTAAGTTGGTGAGGAGGTTGGTCTTTTACATTTATTTTTACAGAAAATTTAGCATTTTCACTCGAAAAAAGTGAAGATGATGTAATTTTGATGAGGGTGGATTTTCCACCAATGCGGTTGGTTTACTAGAACATGGATGTTCTAATGTCCAAACACATCAATGTCTTCCCTTTCAAATTGTGGTGGTGGTGGTGGGGGGGGGGTGTGGGAAAACGGAAAAGGAACATAACCATTACACCGGTGCGCCTTTGAACTCTGCAGAGCTTGAAGACGCAGTTGGCACAATACGAATCATCACGAGCGTGAACATGTGGTGCATGAGATTTGGTAACATGCTTGAGGTCATCCATTTGCAGCAGTGCTTGTAAGAATTTGGCACTGTTAATGCGGGAGTTTTGCTCATTCCCTTTTGCAACCTGATAGGATGCAGTCACACGGCCTATGTTTGGAAGGGACGGTCAGGATTAATTTATTCTTTGGCTTGCACAGGAGCCGTGCCGGATTCATGCTCGTAGAGGTTTGCGGTAAGGGCATTGCCCCCTGATGAGAAAAATACAATCACACCTAGGAAAAAAAAGACAACCCAGAACAATAGAAACCAGTTGGTAAGAGATGTGTAAAGAGTTTGAATCACCCTCCTTTTGTTGTACTTTGAAATACTAGTGCTGACAAAAAAAAAAAAAAAAAAAAAAAAAAAAACACGTTAGTTCACACATTTTGAACCAAAAATAATTATAGCTAGTTAAATATGATACAAGTATAATAAATTGAAAAACTGCATAAATTTAATATGAATATTCTTTAAAATTACAATTAAAAGATCAACATTATGAAACAATGAAAGATAAAATTACTTTTAAATGTCGATACGAGTATATTCGAATATCAATACTCTCTCCGCCTCACTTTAGTTAAAGACAAATTGCCTCACTTTAGTTAAAGACAAATTGTAACGCCCCAAAACCAGGGCCTTTGTTTTGGGTTTCAAATTGAGCTCACGTCACACTTCTCAACAATATATCAATGAGACAATCTCGAAATCTTGTATTATATACTCCCTCGGTTCCTGAAAGATTGTCCCATTTGTCATTTTGACTTGTCCCAAAAAGTATGTCCAATTTTTAAACTTAGGCATGAATGTTAATGCAAATCTAAAGGTACAAGAAGGTGAAGCTCTTCCTTGATAATTGCAAAATGTACAATAGGACAATATTTTAGGATCGAAGGGAGTATTTAAAAGTTATCACTCTTAAACCCTAATTATTTAGGGTTACATCTCTAACTGTCATAACGGTCAATTTCAAAACACATAAGGTATACTTTTCCAAAACTAAATATTTGAGCAGACAGCTATTCTCCATCTTTAATGTTTATCTCTGGAAGGAAGTGAAAATAAAAAAGGGTAAGCGAATAGAATAATGCTCAATAATAAGTTCATATACAACCTCTCTAGTCACTAGCCTAGTTGACCTGAAAAAATATCAAATAGTTCAAATTCAAAATAACGATCCAAATGGATTTCAAGGTACACCTCCAAATAACATTTATCGAAGTACAAATCATACTCCCTCCCCTCCGTCCCAAAAAAAGTGTCGCCATTTTAGGTTCGGCACGTAAATTAAGGAAAAAAGTGGGAAGAAAAAATGTTGTGAGTGTAATTTGAAAAGAGGAGAGAGAATTAGTGGAGAAAATAGTAAATTTAAAAAGTGTTGTGAGTGTAATAGTGTTTTAGGAGAGAGAATGAGTGGAGGGAACTGAAGTGAGTGTAATAGAATATTAATAAAACATTTCCATTTTAGGAAAGGTGACGCTTCAAACGGGACGCCATTTTGGGTAAAAAGTGATGAATTTCCTGGGACGGAGGGAGTATGTCATTTGGAAGTTCATATACTCCTTCCGTCCCAATAATACCTTCACCATTTTTTTTTCGGCACGCAAATTAAGAGTTTCAAAAATGTTGTGAGTGTAATAGTAAAATAGGAGAGAGAATGAGTGGAGGAAATAGTAAATTTGAAAAATGTTGTGAGTGTAATAGTGAAATAGGAGGAGAATGAGTGGGTGAAATAGTAAAGATTCTTTGTCAAAAAAGGAAAGGTGAAGCTTTTAACGGGACGCCCTTTTGGATAATTGGTGAAGCTTTTATTGGGACGAAGAAAGTATTAGACAAACTGAACAAAACTAAATCGAGTGATCTAATTATCTCAAATTGTCCCATACCAACTAACGATCTAATTATCTTCAAGCTAACGATCTAATTATCTTCAATTGTCTCATAACAGTATTTTCAAAACACACCACTGCTAATCAAGGTAGTGTACATAGTTTGCTCAAAAAGCTAAATTACAAATATATCCCATTAATAGGAGTTGTTTAATTTAGTGATTATGATCGAATACAAAATGATAATTATATCAAATAATCAAACAGTGAGGAAATATGAGCATCTATTCCAAATATTTACACGTGTTGATGAACAAAGATACATGAATTTACAAAACAATAACAAATATTAGTCTGCAAACGCTATGCGAGGGAGTCAAAGCATATACTGACACAATGTCGGTTAACGTTTGAAAAACGATCAATTTCAAGAAAATACAAAAGCCTATAACAATTGAACGATTCAGATCAAAACCTAAAGTGAAGTATAATCCCTTACCTCGATTGAGTCGAAATATGAACAAAGCCTTCACTGTGCTTCCCAAAATCTAACAAAATATAATGACTATTATTTTCACATAACAAAATGGACAAATTTGTGATTGCCTAAACTTAAGGGCAGATTTGCAGATTTATCATAGCCTAGAGACCATTCCTAACAAGTTATATCTAGCTTTGTGTGAACTTTTAAAATCCCATAAACTTATGGCCCAATTGGTAATTACAAGCTTAACAGGGGCCTAACAGAAATTGATTCCATCTTCTTCACCGAGTTGACAGCAACATTGCAACGCCTTATTCTACTTACATAAAAATTCTATAAATTAATAATGTAATTTTTTAATTTATAGAATTATTAATTTAATTAATTTTAATTGATTTGATGAATCATAATTTTTCGTATAAACTAAATTAATTATAAGTAAATAATAAAATTGAAAGACATTGCAAGTTGATTGTAACTTTGAATTCATTGTACACGACAATAATAGCTATATTCCGTATATTATTGAAACAAATAATTATAAAGTCATATTTTCACTAAATTATAATAATTAATTTTTCAATTTCTAATAATTATCAATTTATGATTTTTGTGAAAACAAAAATTATAAAAGGATCTGCTTAAAAATTATAATCTTAATATTTTATTGTAATTTTTTTAAATAATCCAAGTTAGGATCGAATAAAATTCACTGACGCAACATGAATAAGACTACGTACAGTGGGGAGATGAAATGGGGAATGAAACCCATTTCATCCAGATGAAAGACTGCAGTGGGCGTTTGAAATGGGGTGAAATGAAAAGGTGGGATGAAAATTTTCATCTAGCTGAAAAATAAAATAAAATTTAGTGACACGTGTCGGTTTCTGATTGGAGGATAGTTGGCGCGTGCGCCTCACGCCCAGACAAGGTGCGTGAGCCGCTGGGGTTTTCCGTTTTTTTTTTGTTTTTCCTGGGTTTGCCAAGTATCAAGCTCTTATAGGTCCGTTGGATTTTCAATTTTTTTTTATCCCAAATCTTTGAGCTGAATTATCACCTATTAAATTATTTTTTTTTAATTTTTTTTCACCAAAATTCATCATTTTTTTCCCTACAAATTGATATACGTTTCATTTGATTTGGACAAAAAAAAACTCATTTCTCAATTATTTTTCTTCATTTTAACCTTTATTTAAAAAAATATTATTTTTTTTCCTATAAATTGATGCAATATTTTTTTTAATTAAGTGTGAAATATTTTTTTAATTATAAATAATAATAAATATTATTATTATTTTACTAATCATAAAAATAGAGAATATAAATAAAATAAAAGTGGTGAGGTATAGAATGATGAGTTGGAGGGAGTTGAAATTTAATTTAAGTTAGTCATTGTAAGGGTAAATGAAATGAATAGATGAAATATTAGGTGGATGAGAAAAAGTGTAAAAAATGTTAGATAAAATGGGAATGAAACTGTTGTTTATATTCTAACACAAACACAAGTCAACTAGTCAAACATCCCAATCCAAAACAGCAATATTGAAACCCTTCCTCTCTCTAAGATGTCAATTTCAGTTTTCGCCAGACTCAACCCAAAAAACCCACCACCCAAAACGCAATCAAAATACGCAAACCAATCCATAAAACCCCTCCCAATCCAAATCCTCTCAGTGGGAAAACCTCGAACACCTGGTGTGCAACTCACAGTAGACCACTACATGAAGAAACTCAACCACTACTGCGCCGCCGACGAGTTCAAACTCAAATCAAACCCCAAAAACGCCCGCGATGTCGCCACCCAAGTCGACAACGAAGAAATGGGGTTCATGAATTACATCAAGAACGAGGATTGGGTGGTGGTGTTGGACGAGAATGGGGTCGATTTGAGGTCGGAAGGGATGGCGGATTTAATTGGGGATGCTGGGATAAGTACAGGGGCTGGAGCGAGGTTGTTGTTTTGTGTAGGGGGTGCTTATGGACATGGGAAGAAGTTGAAGGTTAGGGCTAATGAAATTGTTAAGTTGTCTTCTCTTGTTATGAATCATGAGGTGGCTTTGGTTGTGCTTGTTGAGCAACTTTATAGAGCTTGGACTATTATTAAAGGCCAAAAATACCACCATTAATTCTAATGTTATTCTTTGTTAATAAATCGATTTATTTTTTTTGTTTTTGTAATTTAAAATGTTTGAGTATGATCTTATAAAAAAACTCAATTTGTGATAATGCTAGAAAAGAGTTGGTTTTCGGGAAAAATGTGTTTTTTCAAACAATTTAAAATAATTTGTGTTTGAAATGTGTGGTGACGTTTTAAATAAGTGAAACTTTGTTTTAGAACGGCCGAAATTATTTTTGTAAAAGAATGAAACTTAAAATCTACACCGGCACAACAAAATACTTGCACTAAAAAATTTAAAGTCTTGTTCATATACTCCCTCAGTCTCACGTAAGTGTTTTATGGAGAAGTTTCTCATGTTGAGAGTTTTATGGAGAAGTTTCCAGATGGAGACCCTGCTCAACACTTGATAGAGGAGCTTCTTTTACGTGCAGCCAAAAAAGCTGGTAATTTCCTTCCTTTGTTATTTAGCTTCTCCCTTTCTTCTTACTTCTGTTTAAGTAAACATGTATTTTTCCTCCAATAGTATTTCAATGCAACAGAAACTTAAGTGACTGGAAGCCGATCAAAATCGGTCTACTAAGCTTGCCGTAATTCATAAATAAGAAAGCTTGAAAAAGGGGTTTATATGCGACTTTGTCGACTTCTGGACTAGCCAAACATGCGTTTTTCTTAATCATATGAACTACACGTTACTATGCGGTACAGATGGTCTCTCTCTCTTTTTTTTTTTTTTACCTTTTTTTCCTTTCCAAATTAGGAGGGTTAATTGTAGATTAGTACCCCAAGGTTTGTGTCAGAACACTAAGATACCAACTTCTGCTGTTCCATATTGGAAGGTGCTTTTTGTTGCGGTTAAAAGTACGAAAAGAGAGAATTAGTCGAAACTTATTATGTCTTATGGGTATCTGACACGTCACATGTCCTTATACATGATTCAGTGAAATGCTGAGCACTTTCTAAGTTGTACTCCCTCCGTCCCTAAATGAATGTCCAAATTATCTAACATTTTGTCTCATACTGAATGTCCAAGTTTTGGATAAGTAGCTAATACTCCCTCGTCATACAACAAGTTCTAATCTACACTTAGACTTGCGATGCAATATGGTAACATCATTGAGGGTTTTTATGTACTTGTGTTGCTATAAGTGCTTAAGTTTAACAATCTTGCAAATGTCATTTCAACTGAAATTTGGACATTCATTAAAAGGAAGTGTGTTCTAAGATTTCTTATTTTGATTGTTGTATTCACTTCGGTTTTAAAGTTGTAAGAGCTAAGAACACTAAAGCTCTAATAACGGTTACCGAAATTTGGTGTGGTACTAAGCAAGGTAGCAAAATTTACATTTGATACGTATTGTTGGAGTTGCCCTAACATCACATTGTATTTTATTTCCTTACTGTGAGTTTCTCTGTGTTACTTGTTCCTTTTCTTTCTGGTTAATATGAGACATGGTTCGGTAGCATGAATTTGAATGCTTTTTGGTTCATATATTAACATTAGTTGTGGCAGACTGTTCTAAAACTTCTCTTTTCTTATTGTTAAATATTAGTTCCGATTTTCGTAGCTCTCTAATTCAATTATCAATTGCAGGAAGTTATAAGAATCAAGAATGATCACCCGGATGACAGCCATTGTATAGTCAATGATAGAGTAAAAGGTCGTCTAAAGGTCACCCGAGCATTTGGGGCTGGATTCCTGAAACAGGTTTGTTGCTCATCTTCCAGTTTGTCTCATTATTTATAGTATTCCCATTAGTCAAGTATATATATTTTTGGGCTTTGATAAATCTCTTGCATAAAAAATAGAGAGTTTTGATATAGGAACGTTAAGGTATTCTGCAGTAGAGAGCTGACTACTCTTTTTTGCTTTATACATGGGTTATCATTTGCATTTTTCAAGCTACATTTGCTAGTTTCTGGATGCATCTCTAATAGGGGAGGGTAGCTTGTGTATTTCTTATCTGATGATTAGTTCTCTGTGTTTCTTTTTTTGTTTTATGGAGGAAAGTAAAGTTTTTTTTTTCCCTCACATGGATGTAGTTGGAATTTAGGGTGCACTGAAACTTTTGGGATTTCGTGTCTGTGTCAGAGCTGGCCACGGGAGATAGTTTTGGTCTTTAGCAATATCGACAATTTCTGTGTTCTGGAAAATGGGTGTTGGAGTGTTGTAAACTTATTGGAAAGCCCTCCCATGTGAACGTAAAATAAAAAGTAATACTACCAGTCCTAAAAGAAGAGTAACATTCGACTTAACACGCCGATTAAGAAAATGGTTGAAACTTACTTATTTTCTAGTTGCCCTTCAAAACATTTGAAACCAAACGTAGTAGTAGTTTTAATTCAAATTAGGCGGAAAAAGAATAGGTTAACGTAGTCAATATTTAAAAAAAAATTCTTAAAGAGAAGTGCTATTTTTCAATTGACAGCCCAAGAAAAAAAATACACCTCTTTTAATGATATTAAAGGAGTAGTACTGGAGTAATAATAGATCATTATTTTGTTCAAGCTGAGCACTTCATTTTATAATCTTTTCTGATAGTAGAATATCTCTTCTTCCAAATTTCTCATGGGATGGACATTTATTCATACCTTGCAAGTACATATTTTGGTGTACATGAGTACAGGATAAAGTGTGGATGAGAGATCTTACAAACCTGTCACTCATTTTTACTTCTTGAAAGTATTGCTTTGAGCTTGAGGGATTCTGTTTTCCTTTTTTTATTTCTTCGGGCTGCTTTCCACTTTATAACTTCATTTACCTTCTCAGCTTGCCCCTTGATATTCTTTGCTTATATGTGTTTCTCTTTCCTTGTTTTTCTTTCATGAGTAGTGCGTATACTAATTTAACTTTTTACTAATTACTACCCTTTTTTCTATTATAAGTAGCTGACCGCAAGTGATTGAGACTAAGGTTAACTGGAGTTATGGAAAATTTTGCTCTTGTCGAACTCCTTTTAGCGATATTTTATCCACAAAAAAAGTTTCTGTATAATCACTATCTGCTTTGTGGTTACTATCAGTCCTTCAGTGGTAGGGAATAAGGGTTTTGAGGCTTAATCGAGCGGGTCTCTTTTAGACTTTAGCTGTATACATTTTTTTTTTTCGGTTCCATTTGCTCTTCATGATCAACTGACTTGATCCATCTAAGACTGACAAGTGTTAATGTATTGGTGCAGGCCAAATGGAATGATTCATTATTGGAGATGTTTCGCAATGACTACATCGGTAATGAACCATATGTATCTTGTTCACCTTCTCTTAGACACAATAAACTGTGTCCAAGAGATCAATTTCTTGTGCTTTCATCTGATGGGTTATATCAGTACTTGAGCAATCAGGAAGTGGTTTCTCATGTTGAGAGTTTTATGGAGAAGTTTCCAGATGGAGACCCTGCTCAACACTTGATAGAGGAGCTTCTTTTACGTGCAGCCAAAAAAGCTGGTAATTTCCTTCCTTTGTTATTTAGCTTCTCCCTTTCTTCTTACTTCTGTTTAAGTAAACATGTATTTTTCCTCCAATAGTATTTCAATGCAACAGAAACTTAAGTGACTGGAAGCCGATCAAAATCGGTCTACTAAGCTTGCCGTAATTCATAAATAAGAAAGCTTGAAAAAGGGGTTTATATGCGACTTTGTCGACTTCTGGACTAGCCAAACATGCGTTTTTCTTAATCATATGAACTACACGTTACTATGCGGTACAGATGGTCTCTCTCTCTTTTTTTTTTTTTTTTACCTTTTTTTCCTTTCCAAATTAGGAGGGTTAATTGTAGATTAGTACCCCAAGGTTTGTGTCAGAACACTAAGATACCAACTTCTGCTGTTCCATATTGGAAGGTGCTTTTTGTTGCGGTTAAAAGTACGAAAAGAGAGAATTAGTCGAAACTTATTATGTCTTATGGGTATCTGACACGTCACATGTCCTTATACATGATTCAGTGAAATGCTGAGCACTTTCTAAGTTGTACTCCCTCCGTCCCTAAATGAATGTCCAAATTATCTAACATTTTGTCTCATACTGAATGTCCAAGTTTTGGATAAGTAGCTAATACTCCCTCGTCATACAACAAGTTCTAATCTACACTTAGACTTGCGATGCAATATGGTAACATCATTAAGGGTTTTTATGTACTTGTGTTGCTATAAGTGCTTAAGTTTAACAATCTTGCAAATGTCATTTCAACTGAAATTTGGACATTCATTAAAAGGAAGTGTGTTCTAAGATTTCTTATTTTGATTGTTGTATTCACTTCGGTTTTAAAGTTGTAAGAGCTAAGAACACTATTTAGCAAGGGAAGTATTCCCTCCATCCCAAATGAATGTCCAAAAAATTTCAAAAAAGTGAATGTCCAATTTTTTTTTTTTTTTTTTTTTTCATATTTGCTGTTTATCAAGAGCAAATTTGAAATGTGTTTGGACATTCATTTTGTGACTGAGGGAGCATGATATATTATTGTATTAGTTGGATTTTGGATTTGATTATTCGAAGAATAGCAGCATTTTGGCAATATCATTGTTTATGTTTTAATCTACGAATGACTTTTAAATTTATTCTATTTCTAAATAATTTGAGCGTTAACAATATACCTTCTTTAACATTATTTATGTTTTAATCTACGAATGACTTTTAAGTATCTAGTCCAATTGAAAAGGAAGATGAGCAATAGGGCCATGGTCGAGGCCTCAATTTCAGAGGATGTTATTATAGATGAGATTGTTGCCTTTGTCGGAACATATTTTCCTCCTGATGTTGATATGAGATTGACTAGGGTTGGCCGCAATTACGATGGTGGTTGTCCGTCTAATGGAAACATCTTTGTATTTTCATCCCCTAATCGGTTCCTCGGCAAACGGGTTAGTACGCGTACGTTAACCGCTAAAGAATTTGCCGCGGTCTCACTCTATGTTCTTCTTAACTGTGACGAGGTTGAGGAATATATCAAGTAAGTCATTGATGTTATGTTTACACCTCGTCGATTAAATTATGCATGTTTAATTACCTACATATGAAATGCCTTGTTTAACCCTATTGCAGAATGTTTGAAGATTTAGCTCAGGATTTATCTCTAGAACTCATCGCAACTAGGACAGACATAGAATTTCCAAACTGGCTAAGAAAATATGTAAATATTTCATTTCATTCAAATTTATTCTATACACTTTTTTAAAAATTCAATCTTAAAATTGTATTAAATTGGTTACATATTGTCTTATAGATAGCTGAACATCCGAGTGATGCCAAAGCTGCGAGGTTAAGACATTTAGCAGGAACTCCGTACTTGAACGTTAATTTATACAACAGTTATTTCATGAATGGCTATGTGTTTCATACCAAAGCTTATGGGGGCTCTAAATTAACGTGGAATAGCGGTGTGAAGCTTAAAGGAAACCTTGATTATTATGGCGTCCTGAAAGAAGTAGTCGAGGTGGAGTATTTGGGTGGAAACAATGTTGTCTTGTTCAATTGTGATTTGAGAGATGCTGTGCGAGGTGTTAAGAAGCATGTCATATTTGACCTCGTCGATGTAAAGGACTCATCCAGACATAATGGCGATGACGTCTTCATCTTAGCATCTCAAGCACAACAGGTATACATGACTCCCTACCCTCGTCGACGACCTGACAGATGGTGGGCTGTCTGGAAGACCAAGGCTAGGAGCATGATTGACAACCTACCCTCATCGACAACTACAGAGTCGTCATTAGAAACACCCTATCAAGAGGATGAAATGCCAGTGCCACCTAACGTTTCATCAGCTAATCATCCATTATATGATATCACTCTTATTCCTCAAAATGTTGATGAACCCGAGGAGGATTTCTTACCAGTGAATTTGCCACCCCCTCCGCCTCGTTTAGGTCATCTCGCGCACATTGAAATTGATGAATCAGAGGAAGAGGAAGAGGACGTCGAACCCGAGTTTGATTCATTAGAGTCCGAAGACGAAGATGAAGAACTTGAGTTTTGTAGTAATTCAGAGTCCAGTGAGGATGATGGGGACGAAGATTAATAATAGTTTAAAGTTTTATATGTATTGTGAATGCTTTAGATTATTAATAGTTTAAAGTTTTATATGTATTGTGAATGCTTTAGATTATTCGAACTTTAAAGTTTTATATGTATTGTGAATGCTTTAGATTATTAGAACTTTAAAGTTTTATATGTATTGTTAATGCTTTAGATTATTAGAACTTTAAAGTTTTATATGTATTGTGAATGCTTTAGATTATTAAAATTTGTCAACGATTGTTTTAGTTTATTTGGTGAGTGTGCTCTGTCAAAAAAATAACACGATGGATTGGATTAAAATTGAATTGAATTGAAATAATGTGAGCGAGAAACATACCTCTTCCTCGTGACCTATGAGTCGACAACTTAATTGATACTCTGTGGGTAATCGATTTCCATGAATCGGAGACTAGTCTCCGATTACAGCATAATCAGACATTGGTCTCCGATTCATGGAAAACGATTACCCGGAGAGTATCAATTAAGTTGTCGACTCATAGGTCACGAGGACGAGGAAGATTTCTTGCACACATTATTTCAATTCAATTTAATTTTTAATCCAATCAATCGTGTTAATTTTTGTTTTTTCTTGAACATTTAATCTCAAGGAGCTATATGTATTGTGAATATATTGTTTCCTATTGTTAAAGTTGTATATTTTAATATTTTTAGTGTATTTAGATATGAGTTCCAGTAGAGCGGGAAGGAAGACACACCCCGTGTACACATCTATTACTGGGACGCAACCGTCCCGATCTGATATAGGTGCTACCGGTACTGATGATGTCCACCCTACACTTAGTTGTACCAGCTCCACCTCTGGGGCCGATACTACTCATAGTCCTACTCCTGTCGATTCTGAGGGGATGACGTTTCTCCAGATATCGCCACATTATATACAGTAAGTAACTCTTCATTAATTTGATATAAGTTGGTTTCTTTTTGTTTTATATACAATTCATTATTTAAGTTAAAATGTTATTGTATAAATATACTTGGCAGGTTTATAGGTGCAACCCTACCCCCGGGACAAAGATTGGGCAGTATTGGCGGTCTCGGGTCATGCCAGAGTTTTGGCCCAACTGGAAATCATTGCCATGAGAGGAGAAGGAGAATGCTTGGGAGGAGTTTAAGGTAATGTGTTAATGGTTTTTATTTAATACTTAAATCTTAGTTTGTTATTAAAATGTTATAATCAATAATGATTATACTCTTTTAGTTTTGTAATGTTATCATTATATGTTGTAGTTGAAATTTACATGGACGCCGGATATCGACGAGGCGTCGGTTAAATTTGTTTTCAAGAAACAATGTTCGAAGTTATTATGGGATCATATTGGTAACATATTTATCTACCCTTAATTAGTTTAATTAACAATGATTGTACTCTTTTAATTTTATAATGTTATCATTATATGTTTACGAGATATTCATATTTTTTATAGGTACCACGAAGTCTAAATTTTATATTAAGCGGCTCGCGGCGGGATTACAGCCCTTGACACCTCCTTGGATGACCGAGGAGGTGTTTCTTCGCTTTTGCGAACATTGGTCGTCAGATGCGGCGATAACTATCGCCAAACATGCTCGGGCAAATAGAGCAGGCTCCTCGGGGTCGGCGACAAAGCATACGATGGGGACGATACCAGTCGGCGAGCATCACTATCGTATGGTATGTATGTTAGTTTAAATGTAGTGTATGCATACTTTGAAATCAGTTTATATACGTATGTTAGCTGGGGAGCCATTTTGATGCTATGAAATCCATGGTTTTCGTTTAATTGACTTTGAAATCAAACATGATTTGGCCAGATGCACGTCATTGGTGGGTGTTAGTGTAAATGATAAGAAATACATGGGGTGTTAGTTTAAATGTAGTGTATGCATGCTTTTAAATCAGTTTATGTACGTATGTTAGCTGGGAGCCATGTTGATGCTATGAAATCCATGGTTTTAGTGTAAATGTAGTGTATGTTTTCTTTTCTAAGATTATCCCTAAATCCTAATGAAAGTAAATATTATACTCACAACTTTAGTGATTAAAGAGAATATTTTTTTATCACAAGGATAATATGAGAAGCTAAATGTTGCATTTATACCATTTCAAAATAATAAGCTCGCTTCTTTTATTTATAGGAAAAGGAACATGGCCCGGATGTCAGTTTTTTGGATGTTTTCGTTAGCACCCATGTTCGAGCTCCTACATCGCCCGATCAACCTTCGCAATGGGTTGACGATCGCTCTGCATTGGCCTTTGTAAGTAAACTATCATTAAATGACTTGATTTTGAATATGTAAATTTATTTATGTACATTGTGTATATGATTATATTTGTTTGTTTTATTTTGACAGAGTACATATCAAGCCGCCGTTGTTCCCGAAGGTACTCCTCCCGGCCAGCTGAATGAACGCTCGCCCGAAAAAAATGTGAATGATATTTCTTCTTTTTTGAGTCGCCACGCCGTTTTTAGAGGAAAACATTGAAAAATCTAATTTTAAGAGATTTTGAGTCCGGGAGTCTGGTTACGTGTTGGGAAGAACTAGAGAGTTCACCCAACACGCCCCTTTCGGGACTTTCAATCAACATTTGGACAAATATGGACATTCAAAATGTGTGTGCGATGTGTGTAAACAAGTAAAGTGTGCAAGCCTTAGATTTTATTAATGGTATGGAACTGAATACAACTTGCGAGCCATGATAGGGGGCCGCACCCTTTTTACACGTGATATCTTTTATCACAAGGCAGAGGTTTCGAGACAGATTGTCCCTTACAGAGGTAAAGCTACTCGAGAAATAAAAAGACATTATTTTGCTCATTTAGGACACTATTTAGTGGTCTAGAACCCAGTTTGGGGTTGATGGGAGTGGACAAAGTCACGATAGGCTTTGTCGACACGGATGTCACATGACATAGAGTCTTTTGAAGTCTTCTATGTCATATGGTGATCCTCTTCCGTCAAGTGGGTTGCGTCCAAATCGAGTTTAGGCACCCAAATAGTGGCTTATGAGCCAGAAGATGCTTAGGTAGGCTTTGAGTCACAAAGGGATAGGCCTAGCGGATTACGAAGTCCAAGAATGGCTTTCAGCCTTTTTCGGGAGTCCCATGTCGTATGACACGGGGTCTCCATGGAGACTTATGTCGCACGACATGGGGAGCTGTTTCGGTGCCCTTGATCTGTTTGGTTCCTCCTTTGTTCCCCAAGCAAACCAAGCATATTTATTATTTGTAGACGGTAATATAATACTATAATATGGGTATTGTGGGAAAATCACGTGGCTTTAGTGGCCAAAGTGTGATAAATCACATGATTTTGGCCACTTTGAAGTAGCCATCACTTCCTAACCCAATGTAGCTAGGCAAAGATTGAAACTTTATTGGTGTGTGTACCACCAAATGTCCAGATCTGAGGTGGGGAGAAGTGAATATTGAAGATTCACTTCTCCACCACCTTTGCCATGCAAAATCCCAATTTTTACATGGTAAGAGAGCAAGTATGCATGCAAGGTGTATTTAAAGACTTTATTTAAAGGGAGAGAGAGGTTTAGTGTCTACCTATTGTAGTCCACGAAGTAGAATCACCAATAGTATGGTGTCTATCCCTTCAATCACCACCAAAGGAAGCTTCTTGGAGTCTTGACCTTGAAGTGTGTGTGTGTGAGGAGGGAGGTGAGTGTGTGTGTGTGAGAGAGAGGGAGAGACTCTATTTGGCAAGAGTTTCCCCTATTTTACTGATATTACTTCTCAGAACTTGACCCTCACTTTGGCTCTCTTCCTTTGCCTCCTCTAAAATGATCAGCCATGCCTTCTATTTATAGGCATCCTGATGGGGCTTCTTATGTCGCAAGACATAGGCAGTTAAACCGCCTTAGTGGCCCTTGTTGGACGACAGCGTACACATTTTGGCCATAATGGGCCGAGTGGCTGGCAGGCCCAATGGATTGGTGGGCTGCTTGGGCTTCTTATGTCGCACGACATAGGCAGTTAAACCGCCTTAGTGTCCTTTGTCGGACGACAGCGTACATCTTTTGGCCATAATGGGCCAGTGGTGGCCGAGCCCAATGGATTGGTGAAATTTCTTTGGGATTTTGGACTTTAATTGCTTCTTAGCAATTAGTGTAAGCCCAAATTTAATTAAATTGAATCCAAACTTGAGTTCGGATCGGGGTACTCACAGAGCCCCTCGGCGACGTCGCTTCCACGGGAAGCGGGGTAGTCGACAAAAAAAATGAGAATCCCGAGCCGGACACGAACGGCGGGGAAAGAGGTGACCAAGATGGTCAAGTGGCTGGTCCTCTTATGAAAAGGATTCCTACGTATCTCGTGGGGGAATCAAGCCAAGTCGTAGTTCAGGCAAAGATGGGGTGCCAAATGAAAGGCTACGGGTTTTGTATCCGAAAGTGACTGCTCCATTCGAGGGGAGTCACCCCGAAGATGTGCATTTGCACCGAGATTGGCCCATTCCAAGGGGAGTCACCCCGAAGATTGACTGTTTCGATGGGGAGTCACCCGAAGATCGTCTGTTTCGATGGGGAGTCACCCGAGGATTTGACTTTTTTCTTTGGGAGTCACCCGCTTGAAATGTTGACTTTTCTCTTTGGGAGTCACCCGCTAATTTGACTGTTTTGATGGGGAGTCACCCTGAAGATTTGACTTTTTTCTTTGGGAGTCACCCGCTAATCTGACTGTTTTGATGGGGAGTCACCCCGAAGATTTGACTTTTTTCTTTGGGAGTCACCCGCTGGAAATGTTGACTTTTTTCTTTGGGGGTCACCCGCTAATCTGACTGTGGAAATCTGTGCGGTCTTTCTGGACCGGGTAGTTTAAGGCCGTTCCGGGCCATTGTGTTGTGTTAACCGAGAGAGGTGGGTACCTGAACCCAATTATAACGACGGATTTTAATGTCAGGTAGCCAAGATAGGCTGACAAAGTTGATCGGGGGCAAAAGGGGAAAATCACCCTTCTGGGACATGGATGTCGTACGACATGGGGAGGTTCCCAGGCAGTTTTAATTAAAACCGCAGGTCGTAAGACAGGTCTTTCAAAAGACCATCCATTGCCGCCGAGAACAGAGAGAAAGAGAGAAAATTTTGAAAATTCTCCCTCCGATTTTGATTTAGATCAAGACATTGAAAATGCCTCCGCGGGCCGAATCGAGAAGGAACGTGCAACAAGCATTGTCCGCGAGACGGAAGCTTGTGGATCGGAACAAGCGGAAGAAATTCCCCGAGGGACATGGGCTCTACCCGGGTCTTGATTTTCACACTTCTACGTTGGAGCAGAAGGGGTAAGTATTGAAAGATTAACCACTTTTCGAAATTTGATTTCTAGGGTTAGGGATTGAAATTAGGGAAATCGCACCCAAAATAGGAATTGTATGCTTGGCATGGGATGAATGTGTTTTGAAAAGTTTTTCCTTTTCTGTTTCTTTTTATTTTGAAAGAATTTAGTGATGATGAATGCATGCACATATTGTTATGGGTATGATTTTTGATACTGTCTTTGTGCTTACTGCGGACCTTACGGACGAGGGGTCTCTGAGGCTATTGCGACCATTTGAGGCCTTTTCTTAGGGCTCTTCGATTTCTGGACGATCCTAAGGGGCTGGTCTTTCTTCTTGGTCTTGGACCGTTCTTCACATTTGTCGGAGCTTTTGGGGACACGGCCGGGAGCGTGGAGCTTGTGCGTGCCTTGAGGCGATTACGGTGGGACTCTACCCACACATTTCATCTATCTGGGGTGAGGCGACCATCACTCCATATGACTTCACGGTTATTGCGGTGCACGGTTTACGAGACGGGCCCATCTTTTCGAGGACCACAGGCGTGCGAGCCGGACGCCATCGAGCCTTGGCGCGCATGACCTTTCGCCTGAAGGGCAATGGGGTTCCTTTGGTGGATTTGCATTACGCTTTGACGCACCAAAGTGTCGTCTTTTTTCGAGGATGCGCTACTATTGCTGGCTTGAGCGGTTGGCTAGAGCCTTTATGCAGGCGGGTTGTCGACACCTGTTTTGTAATGCCTCTACGACGGCATTGACCCTTTCTTTGGAGCCTCTTCGTGATTGGAGCCAGTGTCCACTTTCTCTTGGGGAGAGGCCGGTTTGGCCCCAGTGTATAGGGGCCTTGATGAGGTGGCGAGCGGTGTGACCTCTCTGGATTTTTACCAGACCGTGTCTTTGGAGGTACGTCCTTTGCTTTTTTCGCACATTGGGCTGTTGCACTTGACTTTTCGTCTTCATTTCATCTTTGTTCTTTGCAACCGAGAGTCTTTTGTCTACGATTTCGGGTGTGGGCTTACGAGGTGTTCGGTACATTACGCTGGGACGTGCCGAGAGGATTGCAGCGGATATGTTCCCTGCCATTCGCGGCTGGACTTTCGGGCGAGAGAGAGCGGAAGGTGGACGGGCGAAGCCCGTAAGACGGCTTGCTATCACGACATTATGATTGCTCGAGGGCTACTCTGTCGGGTTGGGACACTTCCCACAGCACGGCGGTTATGGTGAGGACTTGATTGGCTTCTTTGCCACAGTGACCGGGACGAGGAGGCTGTTAGTTGGCACGGAGGGCGATGCCACTGTACTTGGGGAGAGAGTGAGCGAGCGGCATGGTCTGGTGCGTTTGCTCGTGTTCCTCGTGATCCTCCTCGGGGATATGGCACGTTCGGGCCTGCACGATTTGGAGCGGCTAACGGACCGCGCATTGATGCCGGCAGAGTTTTATGAGGAGGGTGGTTACGCCTATTTTGTTTTCACCCGGTTGGTGACTCCTCGGGTCAGGCTGCTAGGAGGGCGGCGGGGATGCGAGCAAGGCGCCTCCACGATCTTTTGAGTATGAGGTTGGGGGCGTGTCGCCGCTCCTCTTTTGATATGTCCAGAGACTCATCCACATCTGCGGCTACCCGAGGACCACCTACGTGAGTGATTTCCCTTCTTTTCATGATTCATTCCGGCTTTTAAATGCTTTCTTGTTTATATCAAGCTTGCTTTTGGCTGCTTTCTACTTTCTTTGAACGAGTTCCGGCCCAAGACGTTCGGGGACGGTGGCGAAGGCGCTCACCGTCTTTGTGAAGATCTTTGCGCCGGTTTCGGAGGAGCGTGGAGCATTGGAAGGGAAGTGCGGCTCCGGCACGATGATGTAGTGCCTCAGAAGAAGAGGCATAGACCGGCTTTGGCTCCTTCGGTTCTCGGGCGGGCGGATCTAGTCGGCGGCCCGGCTGATGATGATGATGGCGAGGATGATCCCTACCCGGCCCCCTTATTCCACTATTCTGAGTGGCGGGGGTATTATGCGAGCCCCGGCCTTGGGCACATTATGAGGGCGATGACTCGACGGCGAGATCCATGAGGTGCGGAGGGTGGCGATGATGGCCGGGGAGCGAGTGGCTCAGGAGGAGGTGGGCGGCGCGAGGATGACAGCGGTTACGAGGAGGAGGACGGTTACGATGACGACTCAGAGTTGGAGTGATCACGGCGGTCCCCTTACGCCATGCTTTGACTCTTTTTTAGGGAGAGAGGAAATGCATGTGCTATTTTTGTTCTTTTGGATTGTAAAACAATGTTTTTTATTACTTTTGTACTTTGACAATTACAATATTTGTTTATTTATGCTTTTGCGAGCTTATATGCATGAGTTCGTCCCAAGAAAGGCACGGAAATGGTGGCTTTTGATGTATTGGGGTATTTTTGTGATTTTTGTATGTTTTGGGCGACATTTATGTGTCTGTGGGTGTGTCGGATGTTCCGAATCCTCTCCCGTGGGCTTTATGAGCGAGGGGGGGGGGTGTTTAGGCATGATTTTGTGGTGCTTTGGACAGGTTTGGGTGGTTGTTTGAGCAAGCGTTGGGTCGCTTTGGGATTGCTTTGCGATTCTGAAATTTATTCTTTATTCTTGATGTAGCTCTCTATGTCGTCAGACACGGGGCTTCTTGGGACCTTTATGTCGCACGACATAGAGAGTACGTGGGACGGAGTTTCTTGGTCGGCAAGTTTCGGCACTTTATAAAAGGCGGTCGGGAGCAGTTCATTCCGGCGGCTACATCGGGTGTCGAGTTTGTCTTCCACCTTAAAATTAGCCCCAAGATTAGATCATTGGTCCAGAATGGAACATTATGACGACAGATCTAAGACCAAAGAGCGTCAATTTCATTCCGATCTCATAGATCGACCCGCCGTCATCGCAGCTGACAATAGGAGGATCATTGACCAACGATATGGGTTGAAATGCATCGGGCATTGGGCGGTAGGTGGAATCTTCTCGGGCCGCATCCAGGCCATTTGGGACCAAGGGAGAGGCATGTCTTTACCTTCTCGTATAACGATCTCGCGCCCACGATTGAGGAGTTCCGTGCGCGATTGGGAGGCGAGCTTAGAGAGCTGTCTTCCCGCGAGATCCGCGACCTTTGGCCGAGCAATTGGCCGACTTCTTGGGATTTCGCGCGGAAGCGGTGGTGATCGATTCTTGACACATCCTTTGTTGACTGGCCCGAGATAGCCCGATTGTTTGTCATGCCGAAGCAGTTTGACTTATCTACGGCCATGGACATCTTTATGCTTATTATGATCTCCCTATCTTACGCTACGTGAGTATGATGGGGTATGCTCAGACTTCTTCTTGGGAGTTGTTAGGCGGATGCGGGGCTCTCGAGGTATCACACCGGCGAGGTTCGGCCGGGCGAGGAGAGAGACATAGTTCCCATTCTGGCTGGCGAGAGACCTATCACGGGATGACCGGCCAGGGGGAGGGTCGGTGCGCACGGGACGCGCGGCCCGGTCTTTTGTCATTGTGGCTCTTTGAGCGGTTGAGGCTTATTTCCCCGTTACTGTTGGGCGAGGCTGCGGCACCTTGGGTTACGCAGCGGGCGAGTGGCTCCCGAGGCTTCACGGGAAGGTTGGCGAGCGGCGGCCGGGTATACTACCACCGATATCCAGATCATTGGGTTCCCGGATGGAGGCTCGAGACCATGAGCGGTAGAGCGGGATGACTACGTTATAGTGAGAATGCCTTAGGGATTACACTTTTCATCATTCTGCATCCACTTGCTTGTTCGAAGCGGTATGGATACCCACGCGAGTGTTGATGGGTTCAAAGCGAGATGGGGTCGTACCCCTTGGGTGCGGAATGAGCTTCTTTATTCTTGAGACTTGGCTAAAGCTGCTAAAAGGTATCATATGGACCAAAATTCCCTCTTGGTGCGATCGGGTTTAAACCTCGGGTTTCGGCGAAGTTCATTTCTCAAACTACGGCGCTTGAAGGCGATGCCGACAGACTTTTAGGAAAAAATTTATGCAAAGCCCCATGTTTTGTTAAAGCAAGGGGAGATCCTTTCATCGGCAAAAGCCCCGGTTGGAAGAGATGACTCGGTAGAGTTCCGGATGATGTCCTAACGACAGTACCAATCCGATCGGTACTGCAAAAGTGATCCTGAGGCTGATCTGAATAAGGCTGAATCCATGTAGCGAGGAACCCGACGCGGACCCCAAAGATGACCAAAGAAGCCCCAGTCTAAAGAAATGGCTTGACGAAGCTCCAACCTTGAAGAGTTTCAAGGCATCCCTAATGCGAATTGTAGCCGGAGAGGGAAAAAACCTATCCTTTGCTCTCTTATTTTCTTTAGTCATTCAGTCAACTTTAAGAAGATGTAAAAGAAGAGAATTTATACATGCAGGGGCATATTTTTCGAAAAGTGGGAACAAATCCCGATTTTGTGTTATTTTCTGATGGCCTTATTCGATATAGGCACGAAATCTCGCTTTGGGTTTGACTCTTTTGAGAGAGTATAAGCGTAGAAAGGTTTGTAAAAGTGTATGGAAGCCCCTGCTGACAGAAAATCAGTGTTTAGCACTATTTATCCTAAGATGTAGAAAAGGAAGACTTGTCAAGACATCTGAAAACTTGTTTTATTTACAATGATCACAAGATTGCTTAAAACCCTTTATTAGTGTTCGGGTTATTCAACCAATAATCTCGACATGAAAAAACATTCTGATCAATCATGAGGGGGAAGTCAACCAATGTCGCGGATCAAGGTTGGCTAGGTGTGAAAGAAAGGTTTGTGTATAGGGAGGTCTTCGGTGAGACCGGGTTTTACGAGATTTGTTTGTGATTTCGGCCGGACCATTCACTGGTTGCCTACGTTCCCCTCATTGTGAGGAGCTCGGGTCGCCGTAGTTCGGCTTGGCCGGCTTGTTTCGAGCTTTGGGAAATGGGATTTGTGGTTCCTTTAGTGAAAAGGCTCGGATGAGAAGATTGGATGATGAGGCGTGGGCCTTGGGATGATTCCTTGACCAAGTCATTCTTGGACGATCGCCGATTACTTCCTCTTTTATTGGGGGAGAAAGGATTTGCACGTGCCTACGGGCTTATGAAATGCTTACGGCTTTGCTTCGACCACCCCATTGTTATCGACAACTTTCATTCTCGAGCTTTGATTTTGCACATCCAAGTCGAAGCTTTTTGATTGGCGGTCTTTGGGTTCTTGGCCTCATTTTTTATGTGCAACCCTGTTTTTGCCTAGACCGCCCTTTTTGGGATTTTCACTTAGCCGGGCATTACTCTTTTTGCACTAAGATTTTTTTTTCTTCTTTTTTTTTTTTTTTGTTTTTTTATATATATGTGCAACCCCGTTTTTGCCTAGACTGTCCTTTTTTGGGATTTTCACTAGCCTGGTATTACTCTTTTTTTGCACTACATTTTTTTTTTTGAAGCACACGAGGGCCAAGGCGAGCCCCGCTTGAGCTTTCTTGATACCCTTGAGGTCTAAGCCAAGCTCCTAGGTTGTTGTCGACATGGGGTCAATCTTTCGAAGCTGAGTGGCCTTTTGTTGTCCTTTGACGATGCCGTCGTCGTTGACTTGGTCAAGGTGAAGGTGAGGACATGATTTGGGAAGCGTATGTCTTGATGAAGGCTTTTTGTGGGGTAAGGAAAGTGTATGGGAAGGCATTAGTTGACTTTCTCACCCTGATTAATCGGAATGTTAATTATTTCAAGAGATTATTTGTCGAGCAATGCAAGTGATCACATGAAATAAAACCATTTCATTAAATGTAATGTAGGCGTGCAAATAATGTCTTAAGTCTAGCAAGAAAAGAAGAAGACTCTTTTATAGAAGATTGAAGACTAATTACAATGTCCAAAGAGGACTTGATTGAAAGAGGAGAATACTAGAACCTACGAAGGTTGGTAGAGACTCCTTTTTTTTTTTTTTTTTAAGGATAGGTAACCCCTAGCCTAGCTACTCTTCGGTTAGATTGCCGGGACGCTTGAGCTTTCCATTTCTGTTAACTTCGGATTCCATTACCGCGAGGCCGAGGCATTGATCGAGTCACGTGCCCATGATGCGGTGGAAGTGGAGGGATTTGAGGCCATGGAGCAGTGGAGCAAGTACAAGGTGTCCAAAGAAATGGGCCGGAAAAGTCACGGGGTGAACTTTGTTGGTGAGCATATTGATGGAAGGAAATGAACACAGGAGGATTGGTTTGTTCACCGTTTTCGAGGCGAGAGGGAATCCAAATCGACATCCTGTCCCGCATTCGACCTCGATCCGGCCCTACACTCGGCCCGACATTCGATTACGTTTGGATCAACACTTGCATTCGGACCCAAACCCGCCGAGACTGCGAATCGCCATTTACGAGGCTCGAAATGAACCCTTATTTGGAGAGAGAGACGGTTAACCGACCGCCCGGAACTCGACCCAATGCTTGCTCGCTATAAGGGGAGAGAACGGTTTCGGGCGAGGAGAGGATAGGCGAGGACGGACTCATGCATATGCTCTTTTTTTTTTCTCTTTTTTTATATATATATATATTTTTTTTGTTTAAAAATGATTTTTATTAATCCTAGGAATGGTTGGAAAAGGGGGAAACCTTCTTTTTCGCATTCTACTCTATTCCTGGATTAGTGGGTCCCATCACTACATCTATAGACCCTCTGTATTTCACCTGTATTGCACCTCCGGGATGGACAATTCCGGCAGAGGTCCTATAGGGCACGTGGAACCCACCAACCGAAAGGGACAACGAACCTATGGGCATACGAGCCAAAACAAGTCAAACTCGGGGTTTTCAAAACCAAGTCCAAGTCAATGTCTAAACTCGGGAGGAGAGAGGGTCGAGCGTACGTTTGAACGTATGAGACCGCAATGACCTCTCCTCTTTTCGAGTTGGAAATCTGGCATGGCCTCTCGTCACTTGGTGGCGAAATTTCGGCATAACTCTTGTTAGTATGCGTTAAGAAATCGATATGGTCCCGTGTTGACACATGTCGAGAACGCGTCATGACTTCTCACGAAGCCAAGCCGAGAAATCGATATGTACCTACGTCGAGATATGTAGAGATCTTAACGTGTACTTACGTTTGAATTATGTCGTGATTCCGACACGAAGGGGGAGAGTATGCCAAGGTTTTCAAAGACGAAGCATGACTCGGACTTTGTGAGAAAAATTTTGAAAAACCGAGTTTAAAATGTTTTGAAAAGTCAAAAACCAACCGTTCACGGTAGAAAGTGTGTCACGGACAAGTGTTGGCTGACTCACAGGCTAGGAGGACTTTAGGCGCTCAAACGTCAGCGAAACATGTCACTTTCCGCGATGCCGTCCGTACACTCCCGGGTTCTAACTCTATGTGCAGGTAGAGTGCGAGTAGTGTGAAGGTATTTTCTAGAAAATAATTTTTTTTGCTTTTTTTGCAAAAGGGTTTTTTTTTTTTTATGCAGTATGCAAAGAAAAAGTAAAAGAATGAGTCAAAGCATGACAAAAGAGGCGCCCCAAATGTCGAATTTACCAAGCATTTGTAGTCCCGTATCTTTCACTTTTTGTTCTATTTTGACGGAACAAGCATGTAGCAAAAAGGAAAAGAGCCCCGGCTCTCGATAGTATCACATACCAAAGCATGATAGAGCATATAAGCATGGAATCAAGGCAAAGCACACAACATGACACAGATGCACACACAAGAAGAATGAAAAATTTGTCCAAGTTGATTTGGAGAAAGTTAGACTCTCTTTAAGAAAAACCTTTCTTCTATTAGAAAATAGAAGAATGATACTGGTACGTGGGATTGTTAGACCACCATTTATCCCAAGCCCCGGGTTAGGGAGCGATACAGGAAGGTTAGTGGTTTCCACCTATATACCAAGTATCGTCTTCACTTTTTAGAACAAAAAGTTTTTCAACAATCCCCAGCGGAGTCGCCACTGAATGAACGCTCGCCCGAAAAAAATGTGAATGATATTTCTTCTTTTTTGAGTCGCCACGCCGTTTTTAGAGGAAAACATTGAAAAACCTAATTTTAAGAGATTTTGAGTCCGGGAGTCTGGTTACGTGTTGGGAAGAACTAGAGAGTTCACCCAACACGCCCCTTTCGGGACTTTCAATCAACATTTGGACAAATATGGACATTCAAAATGTGTGTGCGATGTGTGTAAACAAGTAAAGTGTGCAAGCCTTAGATTTCATTAATGGTATGGAACTGAATACAACTTGCGAGCCATGATAGGGGGCCGTACCCTTTTTACACGTGATATCTTTTATCACAAGGCAGAGGTTTCGAGACAGATTGTCCCTTACAGAGGTAAAGCTACTCGAGAAATAAAAAGACATTATTTTGCTCATTTAGGACACTATTTAGTGGTCTAGAACCCAGTTTGGGGTTGATGGGAGTGGACAAAGTCACGATAGGCTTTGTCGACACGGATGTCACATGACATAGAGTCTTTTGAAGTCTTCTATGTCATATGGTGATCCTCTTCCGTCAAGTGGGTTGCGTCAAAATCGAGTTTAGGCACCCAAATAGTGGCTTATGAGCCAGAAGATGCTTAGGTAGGCTTTGAGTCACAAAGGGATAGGCCTAGCGGTTACGAAGTCCAAGAATGGCTTTGCGGCCTTACGGGAGTCCCATGTCGTATGACACAGGGTCTCCATGGAGACTTATGTCGCACGACATGGGGAGCCTGTTTCAGTGCCCTTCAGTCTGTTTGGTTTCTCCTTTGTTCCCCAAACAAACCAAGCATATTTATTGACTGTAGACAGTAATATAATACTATAATATGGGTATTGTGGGAAGATCACGTGGCTTTAGTGGCCAAAATGTGATAAATCACATGATTTTGGCCACTTTGAAGTAGCCATCACTTCCTAACCCAATGTAGCTAGGCAAAGATTGAAACTTTATTGGTGTGTGTACCACCAAATGTCCAGATCTGAGGTGGGGAGAAGTGAATATTGAAGATTCACTTCTCCACCACCTTTGTCATGCAAAATCCCAATTTTTACATGGTAAGAGAGCAAGTATGCATGCAAGGTGTATTTAAAGACTTTATTTAAAGAGAGAGAGAGGTTTAGTGTCTACCTATTGTAGTCCACGAAGTAGAATCACCAATAGTATGGTGTCTACCCCTTCAATCACCACCAAAGGAAGCTTCTTGGAGTCTTGACCTTGAAGTGTGTGTGTGTGAGGAGGGAGGTGAGTGTGTGTGTGTGTGAGAGAGAGGGAGAGACTCTATTTGGCAAGAGTTTCCCCTATTTTACTGATATTACTTCTCAGAACTTGACCCTCACTTTGGCTCTCTTCCTTTGCCTCCTCTAAAATGATCAGCCATGCCTTCTATTTATAGGCATCCTGATGGGGCTTCTTATGTCGCACGACATAGGCAGTTAAACCGCCTTAGTGGCCCTTGTCGGACGGCACGGCGTACACATTTTGGCCATAATGGGCCGAGTGGTAGCGAGCCCAATGGATTGGTGAGGCTTGGGGCTTCTTATGTCGCACGACATAGGCGGTTAAACCGCCTTAGTGTCCCTTGTCGGACGACAGCGTACATCTTTTGGCCATAATGGGCCAAGTGGTGCGAGCCCAATGGATTGGTGGGCTGCTGGAATTTTTGGACTTTAATTGCTTCTTAGCAATTAGTGTAAGCCCAAATTTAATTAAATTGAATCCAAAACTTGAGTTCGGATCGGGGTACTCACACCAGCCCGTTCCTTTCGTGCCTGAAGTTTGGCGCTCGGTCACCTCGGATGGACATCCAAAGAGACGAGACCGAGTGTTAGGAATGGCGGATCACGGGCTGCAATGCTCATCGACGTCGACCGGCCGTCGGCCAAATGTTTTCACGCCCGATACTCGGAATAATTCGAGGATCGACACTTTGGAGGCTGAGTTGGCTGAGGAGAGACGCATGGCTGCAGAGGCTAGGACAAAGCTTTCGGAGGCTCAAACGCAGATGTAGGTGGAGAATGATCGGCGTCAGGCGGAGAATGCTAGAAAATTTGCGATGTTGATGGCCCAGATGCAGAATCTGCATCAGGAGGGTAATTTCCAGCCTCCCCAATTCCCCCCGAGTTGATTTCGTACTATTTTATACTTTTTTGTAGTAACATTTGTGATATTTGTTTGTAATAACATTTTGGATAATGGGATGTTCCCGCCCCGCCTCCCCACCGATTTGGTACCCGCGAGAGCCCCTCCGATTTGGTACGCTGATATTTGGTTTTTAGATTTGTAGTTTTAGTTTTATCTTTATCAATTGAATTGTTATATCAGGTACACAAAAAAAATTGGTTAATTGATATTTTAAATTATTAATTTTTTTTATTTTATTGCATTATCAACGACGGAAATTTCCGTCGATGTATTAATTAATTTTAATTAAATTTTTATTCCAGCGACGAAAATTTTCGCCGCTATGTCAATTTATTTTAATTTAATTTAATTTAATTTTTATTTTTAGCGACGGAATATTCCGTCGCTGGAATAAAAATTTAATTAAAATTAATTAATACAGCGACGAAAATTTCCGTCGCTGAATTAATTTAATTTAATTTAATTTTTATTCCAGCGACTGAATATTCCGCCGGTGAAATTAAAAATTAATTAAGTTAAATTATCTCAGCGACAGAAATTTCCATCGCTGTAATAAAAATTAAATTAAATTAAATTAATTCAGCGACAGAAATTTCCGTCGCTAATATCAAAAGATCACCGACAGAATATTAATTCCGTCGGTAAAATCAAAAGTATACCGACAGAATTTTGTCCGTCGGACTACTGCGGCGGGATGATAGCGGCGGACCACCGACGAAATTTTTCCGTCAGTGATGAACTTTAGCGGCGAAAATTTCCGCCGTTAAAACATGTTTTTCCGGTAGTGTAAGGTGGGGAAGAAAATGGTGAAGACATTGAAAAGTGGAGTGTGAGGTGGGGGAAGCAGGGGACGATGGAGTGGTTTGATCGGTGGTGGGTAAGTAGGCATATAGGTGGGGGAGTGGTTGGGAGCGGTGGTGGGTTGGAAAGTTTCTTTTCTACAAAATCAGATCCGGGTATAAATTAATTAGGAGATCTATTATTTTAACCCCTTATAATTGGAAAAATATTTTAAAGGTCAAAACTTTAAATATTACACATATGCATCCTATCAATTTCAGTTCGAAATTTTAATTGTAATATCAGTTAAGTTATTAACATTCGCTAACATTATTAACGATTTGGGTTGATTTGATTAATTTATTAATAGTACACATGTTAATTCGATAGTTTAGATAGTATGAGTATTATTTTGGTTGCATTCATATAATACGTGGGTCGTTTTGATTGTTTACTTCGGAGAAAGTATTTATTTAGTTTTAGTTTAGTTATTAAGATTATGGGCAAATTGCAATTTAGTTACCTGAGTTTTACATGTTGTTTCAATTGGTTATCGAGTTTGCCTTTGTCACAACATATAGTTTGCTATTTTTTTGCAATGTGGTGTAAAAATGAACAAATCGTTAATATTTTAATGAAATTGGATGCATAAGCTAATAAGCTTCTTTAAAAATTACAGCATTGACCATTATAATTTAACTAGTTCAGATTTTTCGAAGTTAAATACTTATTTGATATCAAAGAGGTAAATCTGTATACTACGAAATTAATAATGAATTAGTGACCATAAATGACAAAATTATTAAGTAAAGAGGGGGATAATACCTCTGTTCTAAAAGATCCCGCCTAAGGGCGCCTAGGCCCCGCCTAGGCGCTAGGCCCCTCTCCAACGCCTAGTTCTAAGCCCCGCCTAGGTCCTGACTAATCCCGACTAATCCCGATTAGTCCCCGACTAGTCCCCGCCTAGACGCTAGGCCCGACTCCGCCGCCTAGAATCCGCCTAGCGCTTTTTATAGAACCTTGGATAATACAAATCAACCCCTTATATAGCATACTCCCTTCCCCGTAGATCGCCCCTTTCCCTCTCTTTCCCTACCAAGCTCAACTACCCATTTCCACCACAACTACTGTTGCTTCTTTTGTCCCTCATCATCTCTGATTTTTCTACCATCTATGCTGCTCTTCTTCCATTTATTTCTGGCGTCACTTTCATCGCTTTGTCTCTCTCCCTCCGCCTTTCGATCTTACTGGCGTCTCTTCCGTCCCATTTCAGCGCCTTCTCTCTCTCCACCTTTTGAACTCCCTCCCCTATTACCGAAGCAAAATTTATTTTTCAGGTGCTGACTCTTCATCTCCTCCACTCCGCCTATCCCTCGTTGTTGCACCTCTCCACTATTTCACTCTCTTCTCTTTGCCATTTCTTTCTTCTTCTACTTCTTTATATCCAATATATATACTCCCTCCATCCCGGACCTATGTGCTCGGTTTGACTTTTCACGTAAATTAAGGAGAGAGTATTATATTGAAAGTGTTGTGAGTGTGAAATAAAATAGGAGAGAGAATGAGTGGAGGGAATAGTAAATTATAATGGTGTTGTGAGTATTAAAATAATGTAGGAGAGAGAATGAGTGGAGGGAATAGTAAAGATTCCTTTCCATTTTAGGAAATGTGCACGTAGGTTTAGAACGCCCAAAATGGAAAGTGTGCACGTAGGTATGGGACGGAGGGAGTATATATATATATATATATATATATATATATATATACATATATACTCCCTCCGTCCCGGCCGATTTAGGATTTATTTCCATTTTGGGCGTCCCACCCGATTTAGGACGGCCCAAAATGGAAACCTTAAATCACTATTCTCTCCACTCATTCTCTCTCCTACATTATTTTAATACTCACAACACCATTATAATTTACTATTCCCTCCACTCATTCTCTCTCCTATTTTTAAATTACACTCACAACATTTACCTTTTCCTTAATCCCCGTGCCGATCCAAAAAATCCTAAATCGATCGGGACGGAGGGAGTATATATTAGAGAGGGGACTAGAGAGAGAGAGAGGAAGAAGAAAATTTCAAACAAGGAGCTTCACTTTGAGTCCTAGGTCGACGCGAGCGCCTCTAAAACCATTTCAGCCCCACTCTCTCCTTTTTCGTGGTCGATGTTCTTGTCAAAATTGTAGCGGGAGGCGACAAGTTATCATTGTCGGCATCGAAAAAATGGGTCGAGCTCTCTTTTCTCATGCTTATTGGTTGGTCTAACCTAACAGATCAAACTAGAATTGGGGAAAATGAAAAATTCAAATGTTTGTTTGTTGGCGGAGAAATTTGGGTGATTGTTAATTGTGGATCTGATTCTAGGAAAATGAAATTCAAAATTATTAATTACTAATGTTGTGGTTACGAGTCTTGTTGTTTTGATGATGTTCATGATAATTTTAATACATTGATACTCCTTCCGTCCCTAAATGTTTGTTCCATTTGACTTTTCAAGCATTTTAATTTAGTGATTTTGAAGCTTTAATTTTGATTATTTTTACGAACGCTTTGAAAATTATTGATAATATACACGGTCGTTATGTAATACTCCGTCCTTAAATGTTACAAGTTTTGAAAATTTAGTGATTTTGAAGCTTTAATTTTGAAAATAAGATTAACTTTTTGGGACAAAGGAAAAGGGAAAATGGGACAAACATTTAGGGACGGAGGGAGTATTTTATTAGGAAATTGTTGAAATGATTTGTGATGTTATGTGCTGTGAATATGATTACTATTTCGATTTTAGATGATTGTGGTTGTGGGTGTTGTCATGGTGGTGGGAGTGGACTGTGGAGTAGTTGGTGGTGGTATTGCTGGTGGAGGCGCTGTGTCTGAATGTTGGGTGATATGGTGCATAGAAGGGGGAGGGGGAAAAGATTGAGAAAGAAAATCATTCAAGATTTGTTTTTTTTTTTTTTTTTTTTTGGGGTGTTAGAGATGGAGGTTGGTGGTGTTTAAAAAGTTCGTTAATTATTCCATCCCAATTGTTTTAAAATATATATTTTTGAAATTAGTTAAATTAAAAGAGTGAATACTGTATTTTCTGAAGAAGTTTGTTAGCTTATTCATCAAATTTCATTAATTTTTTAACGATCCATTCATTTTTATATTACATTGCAACAAAATAGCAAAATTAGGAATCAAGTTGTAACAAAGACAACCTCGATAACCAATTGTAAAAAAAGTGTAAAACTCAGGTGAATAAATTGCAATTTGTCCAGTGAATAATAGGGAGTTGATGACTTTGAAAGTAAAATCAACTTCTTTTTGTAAGAATAAGGTTTATACTTTTATTTTAATTTCGTCTCAAAATATTGCTCTACATATGGATTTTTTGGATTATCCTTTTAATATTTAATCTCTCTTTCTTTGGATTCACATTTGTTCACTTCTATGTATTCTTTCTTCTTGCAATTAATATAAAACTATAAAACTAAATTAATTTGTCAGTTTTAACTTTTAAAAGTGATATTTTTAACTTGTGTTCCTAATTATAACTTAAAAAAATAATAATATTATATACATGCAGTGAGGGGAGAAGTGTTTTGGTCTCTAGCGTGGGTAGGTAGTGAAAGTAACATTTCTAATTTGGGAATGATTAAAGATTATTAGAGTAGGTTCATACACTTTGTGCACCCAATTTGACAGCTCTTTTTCAAATCTCATTATGAAAAAGCAACCTACAAAAATCTAGGTTAATGCTGATTTTTAGGTCTGATTCATTAGTTTTTTAATTGGGATTAGTCATGTGACCTAAACTGATGTAAAGTAACGCAGCGGAATAGTAACCAAGGCTTGATCGAAATCAAAACCTTCTGCAAGGAATCGCAATTCCCAAGATAACAAGAACTTCCTAAGAAATCCTTCTGCAAGCCAATAAAATTGACCAAGAATTTTGCAAGAGCAAAATATGAATTCAATTAATAAAAGAGACTAATGTTTTTTAAGAAACTAAAACAAGTTTAAATACCCCCAAACAACCCTAATCAAATAGGAAAAAGGAAAAGAATAAAACAGTTCCAAAAATAAACGCCAAAACAGGGAAACAAAATCAACTCGGAAACGGAATCCGCCAATTTCACGACTCGTGATCTTCTTCACGAGTCGTGCCTTCCTTCGCCAGTCGTGTCACGCTTCGTGCATCCAAAGGCAGTCGTGCAGAACAACATCACGACTCGTGATGGTCAGCACGAGTCGTGCTCCATGGCCGTTGATGTCGCGCGACCTACCAAGCCCCCCGTCCTGGTTTGCTGCAAAGTTCTCCCGTTCCTCATGCCTGCTATCACTCACGACATCATAAACCAGCTAAAAAATCTAATGACTCAGTCGTAGGAGTGAGGGCATTGGAAAATTATGTAATTGAGTGAGTAAATTGAACCAAAAATTACATAAATGAGCACATTGAAAAAATGTAAAAACTTAATTGAGCAAAGGAGCAGTTTGGCCTTTCGCATTCCACTCCAGTCACAATCAAGGGAATTGTTGCTCCATTCATTTTAGAATAAACTAGTACTCTTACCCGTGCCAATGACACGGTGACAGTATGAATTTGGTCGATCCTATAAAAGTGTATAACATATTCTGTGATGGGGAGGGTGGAAAGGTCGATTGCCTTAATGTATGGTTAAAGTTTTATATCATCACCCGAAGTCTTGCTTGATTTGAACTTAATAGTTAAATTGATTAACCCGGTGAAAGAATGCAATCTTTTTTGTTAAACTACAATCTTAATATTTAATTCAAGTTCTGAAAGGATTAAAAAATGTTATAAACTTTATGAGATGGAGGTTATATAAAACTAAAAAAAAATGTATTTTGTTAAATTTTAAGAAAATTTATTAATAGAGTGAGAACATTTTGAAAAATTTAGTAGTTCTACTTTGCAGTTTTCTATTAGCAGTTCTACTTTGCGTTTTTTTTTTTTTTTTTTTCGTGGCAGTTTTTTGTAAGTGTGGGAAGTGGAAAGGGAGGGCGAATTTGGACCGTCGGATCAATTTTGTGAGAATGACTCTGAGCCCCTCTTTGTCTTGGTGTAAGTGCTCCAATTTGAGCTTGTTAGAATTTTCGTTAGAAAATTAACGAAAGTTATAACATTTCTAACAATTCCTAACAATCCTAACTTTTCTAACAAAGTGAGGGTAAAATGGGCATTGTTATTTAAGGTTAAACCTTAAAAAGAATCTTAAAAAAGAAAAACAAAAGAATAAAACCACAAATAGAAATGCTGGAAACATAATCTGGCTGGTCAATTTGAATTTTGAAAAGAAATATTCCCCTTGTCCAAAGCTGGAGCTGCATTTAATGAACAGTGCACGCTGAGGGGACTTGTCCGCGCGGATGAGATTGTCAATTTCAGAGGGCTATAAATTGAGCCCTCCAGTCACAAAAATAAGGAGGAATAACACATTTTGCACCGAACCTCTGGCGAAATATAGAGAGAAAACAGTGAGAATTCACTTGAATTGTCACCATTTTCTCTCCAATCTTTCCCAACTCATACTCATCCACTCACTCTCATATTAAAGCCCTAAACACTCATACACTCAAGCCAAACACTCAAGAACACAAGGAAGATTGGTAAACCCTCCTTCTCCTAACCCTAAATCTCAACCATGCATGCATCTTCAAACTACAAAATGTAGTTCTTTCATCTTCTTGCTCTAGATCTAAGAAGATCACCATGGAAGACCATCTCCATGGATGATCTTCTACAAAGATCAAAATTATTTTCAAGCTCTCTTACTTTCTTGCAAAGAAAACTCATTTTCAAAACCCTAAAAACCATTTTCAAGCATAAAATCTTTGATTTCAAAGGATAAAATTCCCCTTCCCAAGCAAATGAAGTGCTTAGTCCTAATGTACTTAAGGATGGTTTGGTATAGTTGATTCACCACTAAAATGTCTAGTGATCACTAACCAAAACCTAGGGAAATGGGGACAAGCATGGATGCAAAACCCCCCCTTAAAATCATATTTTCTTTCTTGAGAAGTTGCTGTCCAGTAGCAATTTTCTCAGACCTCAGTCCATGGTCTAATTTTTTGGACACAGATGAACTTGGAATTTGGTGTTGACTACAAAACACTTTTTGTAGCCAACATCCAGAGCTTTCCAGACATATTTTTACTTTATTTTTTGGGTGAGTAAAACTCCTCATTTCAAATTTTCTTTCAGAGGCTAGTTCATCAGCTTCTGGGAATCCAGATCTCATATCTGAGGTTTCCAGAAGGTTTTGACCCCTCAAATCTTCTCCAAAATGGAAAATTCCTTCGCACAAACTTTATTTAAGGTGTCTAGAACAACTTTAATTCTCTGAGTTTATCCAGATTATGAAGTTTTAAGACCCTTGAATCCCTTTCAAAATCAAAGGTCCACTGCCTTTTTCATTCTGGCAGAAATGGCTCTCAACTTCAAAAGGTCTTTTGAGTACCAAATCTCAATCCAAAAATCTTCCAAAAAATCATGGGATCAGTTTAAAGTCTTAAAAGGATATCCCAATTTTTACTTTTCTGAGTTTCAACTTATTTTGGCCAAAACACACACACACACACACAAATGATTTTTCAGCTTGGAAGACTCGTTTTACGAGGCGCGTCGGGTGCACACTAACGTCCTTCCCGACGCGTAACATGACCTCCGAACCTAAATCTCTGATCTCGGGCTTTTTTCAAAGTTTTGGCCCTCAAAATTAAAATGGCGTGGCGACTCCGTTTCGTTGATTTTCTTTCAAACATAAAAATGGGAAAATTTTCGGATACACACATCATCACAAAGGGCGACTCCGGCTGGGACTAAGCTTTTTTTTTTTAAAAAATGGTATTTGGTATATTGGTGGAAACCACTAAATTTCCCGTTATCGCCTCCTAACACGAGTCGGGGATAAATTGTGGTCTAACAATCCCACGTACCGGTATCACCGTTTTCAAAAAAAAAAAAAAAAAGCTTTTGAGGGTCAAGCTTCCGTCCCGCTTTGAAAATCATTTTTGTGTGTGTGTTGATTTTTGCACGCTTTCATGTTGTTTTGGCCGCCTCGGAGAAAGTCAAAATTTTGACTGTCGGAATAATGTCCCTAACTGTCGGAATTTTCGTGCTTACGTGCTTATGTGCTCATTAAAAATTTCAAAAAAAAAAAATTCAAAAAAAAAAGAATTTTCAAAAAAAAAGAAAACTTTCAAAAAAAAATTATGCATCATATTTTTAAGACACATAAAAAAAAATTTCTATTTTACTCAGAAAAAGAATATAGACTGCTTGCACACTACGCGCACGTGACCGTACACTGCACACTACGTCCCTAACCCGGGGAAATCCTTGTCGCGGTCCGTTTGGTCTTATTACGCCTCTCGGATGAGCACAGGACTACCCAAACATCCCATGGAGCCTCGTGTCGACCATGCACTTGTCCGTGACACACTTTGTCCGAGACCCGGTTGGTTTTTAGTCTGGTCTGTGTCATGCCCTGTCCGTGTATAGACCTTTCCTTTCAAGCCTTTGTCGGCATACCGACTCAATATCTTTCGGGACCCTTATCGCCGAAGTTCCGCCGGTTTTCGCCGCAGACTTTGACCAAGATATTGACCGGCGCCTTGACTTCGGCTACGATCGGCACAAATTATACACTCGACTCCCAAAGATTGACACCGAGTCATCAAGGATTAATGAATATTCCATGCCTAATTACGGCTTAACCGACGACAAGTCAAGATCAATTGTGGACGCTTATCGGCCCAAATCATGCCGACTTTTCGTCGAGCCCTCGGACATGATCTTGACTTTTGACGTCGCCTTTGTCCGTAATTTACATCGAATGCTCGTTAAGACTCGATTACCCGCCGTACTTTTAGGATCGTTTTTCTTTCTGGTCGGTCGGTGGGGACCCGCTTGCCCTATAGGACCCTCGCTCGGGGCTGTCCACCCCGGGAGGTCGAAATACGGGTGGAATACGAGGGGCTTATAGACGTAGTGACGGGGCCCACCGATCCAGAATCAGAGTAGTTTGCGAAAAAGAAGAGCAATCTTTTCCAACCGATTAGGTTAACAAAACATGTTTTAAGTAAACGTGAACAAATAACCGCATGTTGCATGAGCCTAAAGCCCAAACACCTACCCTCCTTCCATTCCCGCACATCCGAACCTTCATGTCCTTTCCCCCGCAGCCTCCACACAAAGCTTGGTTTCGGGCACCGGTCACCGTTTGATCGGTTGGGAAGAGTCAAGCGCATCGTCGGCTTCACCGTTTGTTCCGACTCCGGGTCTCGAATGTCTGCATCGCCCGGTAATGATGGGGATAACATCACTCCGCCTCCCGGACCCCTCGCACAGAGCAACGGTGGAATCGGTTAGCGAAACCGTATGAGGCTACGACGGGAAGCACGGCTAAACAAACGGCCTTATGGAGGCTATTAAGAGTCACGGTGCGGCCGCCGGCCTCAATCCGTATGGCACCTTCACCGTGGAAGAAGACGAGGATGCAAACCCCACTCTCGGTCGCCCGATTACACCAGGATGCCGCCACCCACCTCCTATGGTGCCACTACCGTAACCCATGCTCCTCGATTTTCGGGACGGCCCGGCTCCCAACCACGTACCACCGGATCCATGCGGCCGACGGCACAAATCGGTGGGGGCAAAATCGGTACGGAATGTCTTCTCATGGTTGGGGCTATCTCGGAATGCCACAGCTAATCGGGATCCCTCCTCGGTTCGGAACCGATCAATCCGGACCCTCACAATGCCCACGGTTCGGAATGCCGCCACAACTTGGTTCCGGGGCGCGCCGGGAGCCCCTCCTCGAACAAAGTACTAGTTCGGCCGCTCCTCACACAAATCCATTCCTCACTGAGACTTCTATGGGTTACCAAGCCTCCATCCGGTGTCATCCGAATCACCAGGACCGCAGTACCCCCGGGTTACACACCTTCACACAAGCACCCATGCAATTCAACAATCCGGGACAAGCGGCCCGCACTCAAGCCTACTTACGGGCCCCACTGAAATCCAAGTTATCCGGCTACATCGGGGCTGCCTCCACCTACTTTGCCGGTTGAAAATCAACAAAGCAAGCCGCAAGGTTCTATCCTTTTGCTCGAGGCTCCTACTCATGCTCCCTGTAACTCGGCCCGGGACAAGGTTTTCACCTACGTCCCCGGATCGGCCGTTCCCTCCACCGCCGCCTCCGAGTGGTAGCTCCTCTCTCTAGCTCAACCACTAGCTTGAATGCCATGGTTCCACCACAAGACCCTCATCGGCCTGGTTCATGGAACAACACAAGGAAATGAAAGCACATGTATAGCCGAACCGATCGCCAAGAAGTACGCCTTCCGCCTACGTGCACCGGACTCCATTGTTCCTCGCCCCACAAATTCGTGATGCCTAATCTGGATCTCTTTGATGGGACCGCATGTCCGAAACCCATTTGGACACGTATACCTTGGCGATGAAAGCCAAAGGATGTACCAATCGCCGGTTGGCCGACTATTTCGATCTATCCTTGAAGTCCGGTGCCTTAAAGTGGTTCTTCCGTTTGAAACACGAAGCCGTGGCTACATGGGACCAGATTACCAATGCCTTCACGAGAAAAATATAAGGCCAACTTGGAATGGGAAACAAATAGGGTTGACCTACAAACAACGGTGCGGCGTCCGATGAGAATGTTGGGGACTTTTACAAGCGGTGGAATCAAACTCGGTGAAATGGACATCCCTCCTTCCGAAGAGGAACAACTGGACATTTTCCAGTCATGCTTGAAACCACATCGAGAGCCTCCCTCGCCACTTCCCATACTCGGACTTACGGGCCATGGTTAACTCTGCGGCTAAGTTTGAAAAGGCCTACAATCGGCAACCGGCCGCTGCACACTGCCTACGTATATCGGGCTCCTCCCCGCAAACACCGCCCCTGCTCTGCTAAAGGCAAAGAGATGATTAACTATGCGGGACGGGGATGTAATAACACGACTCCTTTTGCTCCCAGAAACCAGCCGAGCCCAAACCGCGGGTCATAAATCTCGAAAACTTTGGGATGCCCCCGAATGACATCTTTAGGGGACTGGTGAAAGAAGGCTTCTTTGCGGCCTTTGGAGAATTTCCAACCCAGAAATCCGAATGCTCCCGTGGATACTACAAAGTATTGTGCTTTTCATCAAGCTCACGGGCATCGGCTGACAACCGCTTTACTCGAAAAAGGCGATCCAGGGGCTAATAGAGCAAGGAAAGTTGGAAGGCCCCGAAGGGCCTAACACGATCAAAAATCCTCTCGCCAAGGAACCATAATCAGTGAATATGATTGAATGCGGAGAATCTTCGCATGACCATGAAGATGCCGATGAAGGTCCCCAAATACCCGTAGCCAACCTCGTCGAGGATCCCGACCCGGATTCCCCTCACCCTTGAAGATATCGAACGAATCAACCCATCTTGGTCTCATGTCGAGACTCCTTGCAAGAATACGAGGCCCGCTATTTCTCGGATGAAGGGAAGGCCGATACCGAAGAACCGGGGCCGTTCCGCTCGTAACATGAAAGAACCATTTACACAAGATGGTTAGAACAATCGAGAAGAATCGAACAAGAAAGCTTCTGGCGGCGCTCGTATCGGGCTTATCAAGAAAGAGGCCGAAGAGCATCCGGAGCTAGTACACTCTCGCAAATTGGCTTTGGGAGAGCCCGAATATGATCCCGAGAACAAATAAGAATCTAAGAGGAGGATTCCTTCTATATCCTACCGGTGTCAAATACGTGCCACTCCCTCTCACTCTTCCCCCGCAATTTCTGGGAGGAGAAGCTGAGTCACAATTGCCACTTCCGGGAATGGGAACATATGACAACTTTTGCGGCTGCACGCACCCATATTCCCCCAACGGGTTTGATCAACGTTCCCTCTCAGCCGAAATCCCGATAATATGGGAAGAAGATTCTGGTGACAGCGATGATGACGATGATGACGAGAGTGAAGAGTCAACTGAGGCCCCCGATCCGGAAACAATCTGGAACAATCATGCCGTAAATGAGCCCACGGGAGCCGTGCACAATGGCCGGTTATCGCAAGCGACGACGAAGAAACTTCGGAAGACGAATATGAGACCGAGGACATGAAGGCCATGAAGTTTCATGGATTCGAGCACGTGGATGTCTTAGAATTCAACACGCCTACCATGCTTTGGGAAGGGGTTTTCAGTGTCCGATCCAGGTTGATAGTCGAAGATCCGATCGAAAGAGGAAAATTAACTCCCATCCGCCCAAATGAGAAAATAACCATGGTTAGATCAAATCCACCCTGCAACAAAGTAACACTCCTTGTCGGGGTTACCCAAGAAGAGGTCACCTTCCCGAATGTATGTCGCCTTTCGAGAAGTCCTAGAAACCGGCATGATACCGGATGCGCCTCCCACACGTAACGCTATAATCATCTCCAACTCTTAGTATTACGTAAGGGAATCGAATGGCCGCACTATACCGGGGATGAGATCGAAAAGCCGCCGAGTCCCGACAATAGCGACTCTTGTTGCATGATAACTATGAGCAAGACCGGCCATGAGAGTGAGTCGGAGGACGCCCTAGCTCTGTGGGCCATCCAGGGGGCAACAACACAACCCCAAACCCAAAAGCTCGTGACTTGGGAAGCAGCTTATAAGGGCCGCCAGAAGGAGCCAAGACAGCCCCTCATCGTCACTAGACTCCGTCGTAACCAGTGGCCAATAGCCAAAAGGGCTCCCCCATTGACCCTAGCAGCATTGAAGAAATCCAGCCAAGAGACGACCGATGAGGAAGTTAATCTGTTGACCCGATCCGCGTATCTTCCAAGGAAATCCCAAGGCGTATAAGAAGGCCACGGATCAAGCACCGAAAGAAGATCGCCGCCCTACGCTAAGACAACCGAAACCTCCACCCGAGAAAGAGGATCCCGTGCTCACCCAGGTTGAAGCAAACACAAGCCAACATTTCCCTCTCGGTCTCTACTCACCTCGTCCTATCCCCATAAGCCGAAGCCGGAAGAAAGCCCGCTCGCACTCTCGTGCCTATTGATGCTACTCCCGATGATGTGGTACAACTAATTGGAAACATCCATTACGGGAACATAATCACTTTCACGCATCTCGACCTCCCTCAATTTGGGGCCGATCATAATGAACCTCTCTTCATCACACCAGCTCGGATGAACGACGCCTCCCTCGGGTCCCGGTTGATAATGGGTCCGGAATGAACATTCTTCCAAAGAAAGATCATGAGCTTGCTTGATATCAAGACTATAGACTTGAAGCCTTCTTCTCTCACAAGTCAAAGCTTACGACTCAACATCCCGAGCAGTCCTCGGAGTTGCTACTTTAGACCTCTCGGTTTGGACAGAAATTGATACCTGTGGAATTCCAGGTTATCGACATCCCGATTACTTTCAATGCCCTGCTGGAAGACCTTGGCCGCACCAAGTCAAAGGGTCGCCTCAAGCCTCCACCGGTGTGAAATTCGTCTCGAATGGGGATCTGACGACCATTTACGGAGATTTAGTCACTTTAGAAGGCACAGATACGGGCGGAATACCTATTCTAGAAATCAAACATGACGAGGAAGGTCACATGCTAACAGGCTTCACGGTCGAGCCTCCCAAGGCCCAAGTGTGCAACATAGATCTGACGGTCACTCGGGATAAAATCCCACCGGTCTTGAAAATGATGAGAAAAATGAGCTATCTACCTGGCCTCGGTCTAGGGAAGCACCAATAAGGAACTCACAAACTCATCAAATTGAAAGGACAGAATACTCGCCACGGCCTGGGATATGAGGCCTCCCAGGTGACACCGCAAAGGGAAAAATATTTGAAGCCGCCACAGAAAGGTCCCGGCCGACAACCCTAAATCTCTCCCCTTCGCCCTAATTTGGCCGACTACTTTGTAAAGGGTCCCACACAACCAGGAAACATCACAGAGCCCACTCCTACGGCAGGATGGCTAAAGCTACAGGATAACCTCAACAAGTTTAGAGGAACCAAGGCTAACCCGGTCCGTAGAATGTTCCTGGACCTACCCAAGATACCTGGGGCTACCACTACCATGAAGAGTGAGTATACCTTCAGAGGCGTGCCTGACCTGGTAGAACAATTCGAGAAGCTCACAACCACTATTCCTACGCCCAGAAGATCCGAAACCCGAATTCGAACCGACAAAGGCCAAAAGCTAAGGCCACGGAATTTCCCTCGATGATTGGGATGGTCTCGGTTATGCAGCAAAGAATTGTTCGAAGAAGAAGTCCAGTGCCGGACCCGATTGATCTCGGCTCTGGTCCAAGAGATGATAGCGGCAATTGAGAAAGGAAAACAAAAACAAAGACAGCTTCCCGAGTCATGAGGCCACCAACGGCGATGCCGCTAAAGAATTGGGAAACTCTCTCAGGCCCGTCCGCGACCAAGGAGGAAATGATCACCAAGCTTGGATTGGTCCCCCGTCCCTTTGTGTCAATCTAGGACAAGTCCTCCCAGCCTCTCTTTGTTAAGATCGAGTCTCTAGGGTCGTCCGACGGCCTTACGCCTGAAGACTACGAGTCTGTAGCAAGCGCTGTACTCCCTTTCGTTTTCAATGAAATGACGAACCTTTCTGAGTATCCCTTGATTGCCACTTTAACTAATGATGAATAAAATTTTTTTAATAATAATTCATTAGATAAAGAAGCAGACACATTAAACAAAAAAAAAATCAAACAACAAAAAAAAAAATCTTTAAGCGGGTTGTCCGAAAGAGGAAAATCGAGCCCAAGCCGCCGAAGAGATTTTGACGAGTGTGAATTTGGGAACCGCAGAAGAGCCTAAAAGACGCAGATTGGCGATTTCTTCGAAGGAATCGAAAGGATGCTCGCAAAGTCCTACAAAATCCTCAATTCAAAGAAAGTTGCCCTCTTCATCAAAGAAAACATCATGTGCGTATACGGGTTGCCGGCCCGAAATCATCTCGCATAATGGATCCCACTTCGAAGGGGAATGTGAAAACCGCCGGCGGAATTCCGAATAACCCGTCACAAGTCATCTCCCTACGCCCCAAACCAACGGAGCCGTCGAAGCAAAGAAACAAGACTCGGAAAATATCATCCGGAAAATGGCCGTCCAAGGCGTAGATTGGCCCGAGAAGTTACACTGGCACTCTGGGGCTACTGAGAACATCGGGCCGAACGGCAACCGGGGAAACACCTTTTGCCCTCACATACGGAATGGAAGCCGTACTCCCAATCGAGCTAGAGATCCCCTCGCTCCGTATACCGCCGGAAAGCCAGATCAACGAGGTCGAATGGCTCCAGAGTCGCCATGATGAACTGGCCCTACTAGACGAACGCCGACTGAAGGCCATGGAACACATCCGGGCCTACCAGGGAGGAATGGCTAGAGCCTTCGACAAGAAAGTAAAGCATCGGGAGATCCGAGAAGGTGATCTCGTTCTAAAAGAAAAGCCCCCAGTCCGTATCAACCCCCTCGGCAAATGGGAGCCTGTATGGGTCGGGCCATATGTCGTCCAGAAGATCTTCTCCGGAGGAGCCATGCAACTTGCAGACCTCGACGGGAATCCCTTTGTACACCCAGTGAATGGTGACAAGCTGCGCAGATACTACGCGTAAAACAAAAAAAAAAGAAGAAAAACAAAAAAAAAGAGGAGTGCTAAAAGAGTAATACCCAACTAGGTTAGAAACCCGAAAAGGGCGGCCTAGGTAAAAAACAGGGTTGCACCAAAAAAAAAAACAACAACAAAAAAAAAACAACAAAAAAAATCAGGTTGAACTACGAAGACCTGAGCTCCTCAAAATGAGGGAAACGTAGGCAGCCGGAAACGGTTCGGTCTAAAACACAAATAAAAGCCATACTTTGGCATCAATACAATTGATCAGACCATGAAAGCGTCTCGAAAAACTCTAAAGAAATTCAAATATTCATTACGAGTTAAAAGCTCTTTGATGAGTCTAAGCCCGATTCATTCCTACAACTGGTAACCTGCTAAAAGAAAACTAAGATACATAATCAAACTAATGTGTTTGCCATGACAAGAAAAGGGATACTCGGAAACCTCAGAGTCACTCCAAGCCACTCGCATCGGCCTCTCCCCTCTTCTTCCCCTTCGAGTCTTCTTTTTCTCGAACAGAAAATGTCACTGTTCCTCTTACCAAGCTCGTATAGGGACAGTGGTCTATCAAACCAGCCTCCGTCGTGGCCTTAGTAGCCCTAGCGTCATCTCTCATCTCCCGTAGCCTAGCCGATAGCATAGAGCCCTCCTCTCCTCGTCTCTTGACGTAAGCCTCATAATCGGCCGCGCGTCTCCGCTCCCGTCATGAAAGGTTGGCCCTCGCCTCGGCCCTCCTCCTCTCGTAAATGTCCAGTCCTCCGCACCCATAATGGCCTCACGCCGCCTCAAAATAGCCACCCGAGTCTCTCCTGCATGCCCTCGTACCAATCCAGTACCAAGTGGTCAAGAACACCGGTCTCTGACGCTCGAGAATGACCCGAGGAGGAAAGGCATCATACCTCCATGCTCGGGAAAGAAATGGAAACACCGAGGGATCATCCATAGAAACAGGAGCCACCACCCCGGTGGCTACATCATCAAAGCCCTCCAAAGGAACCCGCTCCAAGCCAAACTGTCTCAGACCAAAGCCGAATATAGAAGCCGGACCGAGAAAGCCCCGGAAGCATGACCACGGAGACCCATCCCGAAGCACTCTTCGAGTCTCCACCCGCCAATGAGGCACCGACCATCTCGATATCTTCCCTTTGGCGACCCGCCATCCAACGCTCCCACGAGCCCCGATCATCAAAATCTACATCAACACCTCTCCCGGCAAAAGTCCAAGGCCCGATCATATCGTAGGTTTCCCGAAGAACCCCCACACGCTCCATCGCCCACAAGGTCAAGAGGAACGGGCTCCCCCGCGCATATACCGCCTTCCGGTAGCTAATCTGCCGAGAGCATGAAAAGTCTCCCCGTAATCAAAGGAACGACATCTCTCGCCTGTGCGACAGCGAACGACAACATCTAGCGTAGACCGATGGCAAATCCCAAAGGAATAGACCATGAACAGGTGCCAAACATACAAAGTGCAAAGGCATCCCAATAGGCATCATCCACCAAACCTAGGCCCCTAAATCTCGTCTGGGAAGACCGGAAATATCGAAATGATCGGGACCGCGGATCATACCTTGCGCTTTCCTCCGGAAAGATGAAGGAGGACGCACAACTGTCAAGAAAAGAAGCCCCTCCGCAAAGGAACCGCTATCTCTTCCACCTCCGGACCTCCAAGCAAGGCCCGAAATTCTTCGACAATCGGAACAATCTCGTTGAAGGAAAGGCAAGACATGCCTTCTAGTATCCCAAAACGAAGAAGAAGCTCTTAAGAGGTCATAATCCGGAACCAATTCTTTGAGAGACCACAAGCATCGTATCTTGTACCTTTCTTCAAAGAATGATCTTCTCCCGTGCATAATCTCCCTACACCACTCCTTGAACTTTTCAAAGAACAACATTTGCCTTTCTTTTGGACAATTTTGGAGAATTTTTGGCCATTTCCATGTTTTTTCTTCTTCTCCCGAAATTTCAAAGTGAGTTTGAACTGAAGCAGATGAGGCTTCAATGACATTTATGGTCCAAACAATACCCAACCACCGAAATAAATGAAAACTGTCAGATCTTGACCCTATCCGCGCGGATACAAGTGTCATTACCAAAAAAAAATCTGCAACAGTCCAAGCTGCTACACCAAAAGAGGAATATTCCGTCCCGGTTGCTCGAAACCTGTGCAAAAACCTCCCCAAACCAGTCCATATACCAAACACCCTTGCAAAAAAAAAAAATCAAGGCTCATGCAACACTGCATTCATACTGCATTGCATTCATAAATAAAATCCTAAATTATTACATTCCAAAAAAAAAAGAGTGTGCATAAAAAAAAAAAAAAACAAACCAACATAAATAAAATCCTAAATTATTACATCAAAAAAAAAATGTGCATAAGCTGTACAAATCTAAATCTCAATCTCAAATCTCAAAAAAAAAAAAAAAGTCAATCGGAGTCTCCAGCGCCCGATGTCTCCCCCCGACCCCTTTTGCGACTCGGGCCCGCCTCCTCGGGAGCCCTGAAAATCTCGGGCTCAGAATCGTCCTCGTCTCCAGAAAGAGGCTCATCAGGACCAACCGGCACGCTCTGATAGGGCAAGCCGAGATCTGCGAAAAAATCGTATCCGAAGGTGAAGGCGTCGGACTCCTGCACGTACGAAGACGACCCGCCATGCCGCCAAACGTGTCCCCGCCCGTGTGGATCCCCGAGAATGACGTGATCCGACGGCAGTACCGCGCGGGGAACAAGGAGAGGAGAAAGAGGAGACTCTGAAGAAGTCGCGGAGCGAAGAGGGGAAGCCTCACGTCTGACAGGCGCCGGCCGTGGTCGCCTCGCTCTAGCCTGAGGAGCCCCGCAAGCGACCATCCTCCTGATGAATCTCTTGGCCCCGATCACTTGCTTCGTCAGCTTCTCGACGACCACCTCCGAAAACTGCACAAAAGCAAAAGCGTCAAAAAAAAAGAGGTGATGCTAAAGATGATGAAACAAAAGAAAGAAAAGAAAGGAAAAAAAAAAGCCATACCTTCATACCCGGACGAGGCCGGAAAGCTCGTGGAAGCCGCTCAGGCTGAGGGATCTGCACCCTCAATCGGATCCCATCCTGAATATATGAAAAATCCGTCCGAGGGTACCGCGGATCCCAAGCCCTCTCTATCCGAACCCGAGGCATCCTCACCTCCTCAAGACGAATGTCGCATATGGCTCAATCGCCACGAAATCCGAGAAGTGCCGGGCCGCTCAGGTAACCATCCCAGTCACGGACCGATCGCTCGGGTGCATCATATCGGCGGGAGGCTCCACCGGTGTCCTCAAAGGCGAGTTCACGCCATGCCGGCGCGTCACCCTCTCTCCTGTATAATATGCATCGCAGTCGACCTCTCGTAATCCTCCATTTGCCGCACAGGTCCAAATCTCGGCGCTTCAAACTGCGCGCCACCTCGAAGCGATCCTGTGGGAAGAATATCATCCCCTCATCCGTCTCGGCCTCCGTCAAAGGAAGGCAATCCGCGTACCCGAGTCGTACGCCCCTGGAGCTTATCTTCTCCCGGCATGCTTGGACCAAGACCGCATGGCCGGATACGCCCGACGTACTCCGCCGGCCGCCGCCACATCGTGACGTGGAAAAACTCCAACGCCCATACCGCGAAAGGTAAAAATCCAATCAATCCAAAGGTAAAAGAAAAGTGCGTGCTCAAAAAAAAAAGAGGGAAAGCAAAAGAGAGCTTATACCTCCAGTGGCAAACTCAAAGCAAGACAAGGAGCTCACAGCCTTCCTACTGTACCTATCGAGAGCAAAATAAAACTCGCCACCCAGGCCTCTCCCCACGAGACATCTCCGCCGTCTCCATGTCCTCCAAGGACCTCAACAAGGCAAAGACTCGCCGTCCCCTCAAAGATGTCCAAAGAGCGTGCTCGAGAAAGCAAACCACAAGAAGGCCCCGGCAATCCGATCGACGCCTATCCTCTCCTCCCCACCTCATAACTCGCTATGGTCTCCACAATCTTGTCGTAGACCACGGCATACTCCATCCCCATCCCCTTTTGGGAATAGGGGAAAATCCCGTAAGAGCTCGCAGATCGCATCGCCGTAGCCGTCCCGCCACTCAATGCCGCGTCCATTAAAGGACAGCCCGTGATCGCGGCATAGTCGGAGGGCGTAACCGTAGCCTCGCCCCAGAAGAAGTGAAAGGTGTGGGTCGCGTCCCACCAGTGCGGCTCCAGAGCAAACATCAAGCCCTTGCTCTTAGGGAACTTGACCAGGCCCCTCAAGCACTCAACGAACTCCCAGAGCCCCGTCTCGACAACAATCTGTCTCGGACTCGGCAAAGCTCCTCGGCCCGCATCCGGAAGCCGGTCCCACAAGTCAATCACGGACTCCACTGATCCTCGAGTCTTCATTTTGTTCAGCTGCTCCGTCACAAAACGGTTTCCGCCCTGTAAAAAAAAAAAAGAGAAAATGTCAAAAAGATTGCATTTGCATTTAAAAAAAAAAAGAAAAATTCGACAAAGATAACAAAGATACAATGAGCATAGCCCCATTTTTCTCGCATAAAAGAAAACAAGCTTTTCAAAGAAGTCCCAATGCATTCATCAAAAAAAAAAAAGATGCATTCCTACGGAAGTAAAAACTCCGTCCCATTTTCATAAAATAATATGCATATCATCCATCATCTCAAAAAAAAAAAAATTTTGCATACATGCATATCATCCATCTTACATGCAACGGGAGGAAAAATCCGTCCCACTTTTCAAAAAAAAAATATATATCCTAAACATACATACATCCCATATTGGCAAAATGCCCATTCTTTCCAAACAAAATGCATGCATTGCATCATCATTCATCAATATCAAAATTCAATTTCAAAAAAAAAAAAATCATCATCATCATCAACATGCAATATTCAATTTCAAAAAAAAAAAATCAATCACAATTTTCGAATTTTCACATGCAATTTTCGAATAAAAAAAAAATGGCGAAAATGCCAATTCTTTTTCCCAAGCAAAATGCACATTTTGGGTTACTCGCATAATCATCAAGATTCAAAGACAATGAACATGCAATATTCAATTTCAAAAAAACATTTTTTCAAAAATCACCCAAAATTCAAATTTCAAACAAGAAATCAACAAAGGGATCAAAGGGTTTCAAAGTATACCGTTCGGAGATTCGAATCCGAAGCCCAATGTTGCCAAGCATCGGGGTAATGCTCCTCCGCAACCGATTGCGAAAGATTGTAATGCCTCCTCATCCGGACGAGCTCCAATCGCCTCTCCGCTACCGGGCCACGTCCTTGACCTTGAAAAGCGCCTTCCCCGTGTTCCATTGCTCGAAAATCGAAGAAAATCGGAAGATTTCGGAGCTCCAAAGGCCAAAAATGGCGGATTTGCGACTTTCTCTCTCTTTCCTCTCGTAAAATTCAAAAAACTGGACTGAGGAAGAAGAAGGGCGTTGGCCCTAATTAATACCCCTGACTTTCCGCTCCTATCCGCGCGGATAGGATTGCAAGGGTCAAAATGACCCTTTTGCCCCTTAAAATTCCAGGACTCTGCAATTCAGTCCCCAACTTGACAGAGTTAACCAAAGTTAACCAAAGTCAGCCCCTTGTCAAGAAAATCTTCCCCGGCAGTCAAACGTAAGACCGAGTGCCCCGAGAAAGATAACGGATCCCGTATCTTTCATCAAAATCTTCCCCGGCAGTCAAACGTAAGACCGATCTCCTCGCGAAAGATAACGAGATCCCGTATCTTTCATCAAAATCATCCAACGGCAGTCAAACGTAAGACCGATCTTCCCGAGAAAGATAACGAGATCCCGTATCTTTCATCAAAATCCTTCCCGGCAGTCAAACGTAAGACCGAGTGCCCCGAGAAAGATAACGAGATCCCGTATCTTTCATCAAAATCTTCCCCGGCAGTCAAACGTAAGACCGATCTCCCCGAGAAAGATAACGGATCCCGTATCTTTCATCAAAATCTTCCCCGGCAGTCAAACGTAAGACCGATCTCCTCGAGAAAGATAACGAGATCCCGTATCTTTCATCAAAATCATCCAACGGCAGTCAAACGTAAGACCGATCTCCTCGAGAAAGATAACGAGATCCCGTATCTTTCATCAAAATCATCCAACGGCAGTCAAACGTAAGACCGATCTCCGAGAAAGATAACGAGATCCCGTATCTTTCATCAAAATCCTTCCCGGCAGTAAAACGTAAGACCGAGTGCCCCGAGAAAGATAACGAGATCCCGTATCTTTCATCAAAATCATCCCCCGGCAGTCAAACGTAAGACCGAGTGCCCTGAGAAAGATAACGAGATCCCGTATCTTTCATCAAAATCATCCCCGGCAGTCAAACGTAAGACCGAGTGCCCCGAGAAAGATAACGAGATCCCGTATCTTTCATCAAAATCATCCAACGGCAGTCAAACGTAAGTCCGATCTCCCCGAGAAAGATAACGAGATCCCGTATCTTTCATCAAAATCATCCAACGGCAGTCAAACGTAAGTCCGATCTCCCCGAGAAAGATAACGAGATCCCGTATCTTTCATCAAAATCATCCAACGGCAGTCAAACGTAAGTCCGATCTCCCTGAGAAAGATAACGAGATCCCGCATCTTTCATCAAAATCATCCAACGGCAGTCAAACATAAGACCGATTTCCCAGACAAATACGTCTGATTTTCCTCAAAGAAAGGCTAACGAAATCCCCAAAGAAAGTTAACGGAATCCCAAAAGCCAACGGAATCTCGAGTAGTACTCGAACTACGAAAGGGCTTGATTCCCACTAGGGATACGTAGGTAGCCTATCATTAGGTCCAGCCCCTCGACCAAAACGGTCACCCTATCCTTCGGCAGCAGACAAAGTCCACCGAAAGACCATTTCAAATTAAGGTCTGAGGCGCCTAAAAAGCCATCATCATCAAGGTTCGAGGCACCTAAAACGCCATCATCAAGGTCCGAGGCACCTAAAAACGCCATCTCCAAGGTTTGAGGCACCTAAGACGCTATCACTAGGAAAGCGATAAATCGCAGTCATCCCCAGCAGAGACCGAAAATGGTCATCCCTATCCCCAGCAGAGCGGATACCCATCAGACCGAAAATGGTCATCTCTTATCCCCAAAGCAGAGTTTCTTTCCAAAGAACCGATCGTAGAACTCGCTCATCGTGTTCGAGGCACCTAAAACGCCATCATCTCCAGGGTCAAAGACCCGAACTACGACTGGCTTGATTCCCATTCGGGATACGTAGGTAGCCTATCGCTAGGTTCAGCCACCCGATCACTCGATCATCCCGCCAAATATGGAGCCTTACTCTTATCGACGACCCCGCTTCCTTCGAAAGCGCCGTCGCCGAGGGGCTACTGTAAGTGCTCCAATTTGAGCTTGTTAGAATTTTCGTTAGAAAATTAACGAAAGTTATAACATTTCTAACAATTCCTAACAATCCTAACTTTTCTAACAAAGTGAGGGTAAAATGGGCATTGTTATTTAAGGTTAAACCTTAAAAAGAATCTTAAAAAGAAAAACAAAAGAATAAAACCACAAATAGAAATGCTGGAAACATAATCTGGCTGGTCAATTTGAATTTTGAAAAGAAATATTCCCCTTGTCCAAAGCTGGAGCTGCATTTAATGAACAGTGCACGCTGAGGGGACTTGTCCGCGCGGATGAGATTGTCAATTTCAGAGGGCTATAAATTGAGCCCTCCAGTCACAAAAATAAGGAGGAATAACACATTTTGCACCGAACCTCTGGCGAAATATAGAGAGAAAACAGTGAGAATTCACTTGAATTGTCACCATTTTCTCTCCAATCTTTCCCAACTCATACTCATCCACTCACTCTCATATTAAAGCCCTAAACACTCATACACTCAAGCCAAACACTCAAGAACACAAGGAAGATTGGTAAACCCTCCTTCTCCTAACCCTAAATCTCAACCATGCATGCATCTTCAAACTACAAAATGTAGTTCTTTCATCTTCTTGCTCTAGATCTAAGAAGATCACCATGGAAGACCATCTCCATGGATGATCTTCTACAAAGATCAAAATTATTTTCAAGCTCTCTTACTTTCTTGCAAAGAAAACTCATTTTCAAAACCCTAAAAACCATTTTCAAGCATAAAATCTTGATTTCAAAGGATAAAATTCCCCTTCCCAAGCAAATGAAGTGCTTAGTCCTAATGTACCCCAAGGATGGTTTGGTATAGTTGATTCACCACTAAAATGTCTAGTGATCACTAACCAAAACCTAGGGAAATGGGGACAAGCATGGATGCAAAACCCCCCTTAAAATCATATTTTCTTTCTTGAGAAGTTGCTGTCCAGTAGCAATTTTCTCAGACCTCAGTCCATGGTCTAATTTTTTGGACACAGATGAACTTGGAATTTGGTGTTGACTACAAAACACTTTTTGTAGCCAACATCCAGAGCTTTCCAGAAATATTTTTACTTTATTTTTTGGGTGAGTAAAACTCCTATTTTCAAATTTTCTTTCAGAGGCTAGTTCATCAGCTTCTGGGAATCCAGATCTCATATCTGAGGTTTCCAGAAGGTTTTGACCCCACAAATCTTCTGCAAAATGGAAAATTCCTTCGCAAAAACTTTATTTAAGGTGTCTAGAACAACTTTCATTCTCTGAGTTTATCCAGATTATGAAGTTTTAAGACCCTTGAATCCCTTTCAAAATCAAAGGTCCACTGCCTTTTTCATTCTGGCAGAAATGGCTCTCAACTTCAAAAGGTCTTTTGAGTACCAAATCTCAATCCAAAAATCTTCCAAAAAATCATGGGATCAGTTTAAAGTATTAAAAGGATATCCCAATTTTTACTTTTCTGAGTTTCAACTTATTTTGGCCAAAACACACACACACACACACACAAATGATTTTTCAGCTTGGAAGACTCGTTTTACGAGGCGCGTCGGGTGCACACTAACGTCCTTCCCGACGCGTAACATGACCTCCGAACCTAAATCTCTGATCTCGGGCTTTTTTCAAAGTTTTGGCCCTCAAAATTAAAATGGCGTGGCGACTCCGTTTTCGTTGATTTTCTTTCAAACAAAAAATGGGAAAATTTTCGGATACACACATCATCACACTTGGCGGTTTTTCCCATTCCCTATTGTAATATATATATAGTACTAACACCCGTGCCAAGGGCACGGAGTGACGCCTACCAACTTACGGTTCTACTAAATTCATTTTTTTTCTTTTTTAATCAAAATCGTTGTGTAGTAAAAAAAAATTATGTCCCAATAAACAATTAAGTAGGCACATTACCGACTGAAATGTATTTATGCATTATATAGATATGAAAAACAATAGACAGAAATATTATGCAAATATAACATGTACACATAAACTTCAAACTTCAAAATGATGAAACAAAGGATCCTTAATCTCTTATTTACTTGGACATCAATTATGGGGGAGTGGAAAGTTAAAAACAGTTAAGGAGAGGGGAAATTCATGTCGGTATTAAAAATTACACTTTCCCTAAATAGAAATTTTAAAATATTTTTTTTGAATAAGACCTACTGGTATACTTACAACAACTATACATTTCTATTACTCACCCTTCTCTCTCCTACATCATTTACACTTTTTATTTATTATGTTATCCAAAATTAAAGTGTAACTTTTAGTTCGCTAGAGAAGTAAATAAATGGGAAGCATTGTGTAGGAACATATAACTTCAAGTGGCATACCCTTTGTTATTTTGCTAAATTTCGTAAACACCGAAATAAAAAGAAGGTAAAAATATACCAATTCCTTGAGCAATCAACAAACACAAAAATCAAAAGTAGTGATGAATTATAGTATAACATAACACTTAAAATCGAAGAATAACCAACAACTAAAATTGATCAAATTATTAAACTCAAAGTGCTTCTGTAATCTGACGGTTCTTAGAGTTTCTAATTGGTGAACTCTTTTCTGGTAAAGAGTTTGATGCAACAGCTTCTGTAACCTCAAGAAGATCCTGAATTACTTCACATTGGCCTACATCCAGATTAGCTTGAGAACGTTGCAGTTCTTCGTGAAGCTTTTCACTTTCTTTCTGAATGACCTCATTAGGGCAAGTTCGGGTAGGAACAGGAAAGAGATTTTTTCAACACAACAGTATCACTTTTAGAAGGCTCATGCTTCATTATTACATCTTGCACTTTTCTGTCCTCATCATCCAATGTGTACTCCCGTTGGTCTCTCTCAATATATTCCAATCTTTCCTGCCAATTGAGAGAAAGGATTTTCTTATTTTCATAAAGAAGAGTTAAACAGATCCATCCCATTTCCAATCATTCAAATCCCACTCCAAATTTCTCTTCCCAGTAGCTTTTAAATCCGAAACAACTGGACCATAGAAATGATGAACCTTCCCTCTTAGTTTAGCCTCCATTCCTCAAATTAAACCCAAACAACAACCTCAGATTCATAATTAATCTGAATAAAATAGCGTCAAAAATTTGAAGCCTTGAATTTCACGAATCTGGCATAAAAGCAAACATTTGGCGTGCACATACTACAATGAGAGATAAGATATTGACCTGCTTAAAAGACTCGCGATTTCAAAGTCGATGCCATCGCCGGAAGAGAGGGAGGTGTAAGTGCTCCAATTTGAGCTTGTTAGTATTTTCGTTAGAAAATTAACGAAAGTTATAACATTTCTAACAATTCCTAACATTCCTAACATTTCTAACCAAGCTAGGGCAAAGTGGGCATTGTTATTTAAGGTTAAACCTACAAAAGAATCTAAAAAAGCAAAAGAAATTGAAAAAACCCAATCTGGTAAGTTGAAAAACATAACCAGTTTGAATTTTCAAAAGATTATTCTTCCTGTCCAAAGCTTGGAGCTGCATTTAATGAACAGTGCACGTTTACAATCCTATCCGCGCGGACATGTTTGTCAATTTCAGAGGGTTATAAATTGAACCCTTCTCTCTCAGTTTACACAACACATTTTACACACAGAAGCTGCATTTTGGCGAAAAATAGAGAGAAAACAGTGGGAATCCTTAGATTGCCACCATTTTCTCTTGAACCTTTCCCAATTTCACTTCAACCATTCTCATATCACTCTTAAACACACCAAGCTCAAGCTTAAAACACTACTCAAGAGGAAGATTAGGGAGAAAACATAGAGGACTTAAGTGTTATCTACTTGTTTTCTCTTTGATCAACTCTATCATCAAACCCTAAACACATTCAAGCCTTGAATCCACCCAAACACAACTCCAATACACCAAATCTTGATACTCCTCAAGTCAAACACCAAATCTTGATACTCCTCAAGTCAAATTCCAAGCCTAGGAAGATAGGGTGTCACCATTGGTAAAGCCCTCCTTCTCTAAACCCTAAAATTCCCTTTTAACCTCTTGTTCATCTTGTTCTTCTTATTTTGATTTGCTTTATGTCTAATTTAACTTAAGTCTTGACCTAAGATGGTCATCTTGAAGTTCATCTTCATGAATGACCATCTCAAATGGTCCAAATTTTAAATGTCTAGTTGATTCGTCTCTTTAATTTCATCTCTACAAAATACCCCCTTTCCCTTTGCAAAGGACATGTTTAAACCCCATAAAATTCCCCAAGGATGACTTGAATATGATAACCACTTAACACAAAGTAGTGGAATCAAGTCTAGGGACGAAAATGGGGTGAACATAGATGCAAATCCCCCAAAAATCACATTTTCCCTCAAGAACATCTTGCTGTCCAGTAGCATTGTTCTGAGATCTCAGTCCATTTTCCTATTTTTTGGACATACAGAAACTTGGAATTTGGTGTTGACTACAAAATACTTTTTGTAGCCAACATCCAGATATTTCCAGACATATTTTTACTTTATTTTTTTCGTGAGTAAAACTCCCTTTTTCAAATTTTCTTTTAGAGGCTAGTTCATCAGTTTCTGGAAATCCAGATTTCATATCTGAGATTTCCAGAAGGTTTTGACCCCTCAAATCTTCTCCAAAATGGAAAATTCTTTCGTATAAACCCTATTTAAGGTGTTTTAACCAACTTTCATTCCCGGACTTTTCCCAGATTATGGAGATTTCAAGCCCTAAAGTCCATTTCAAAGTCAAGGGTCAACTGCCTTTTTCATTCTGGCAGAAATGGTTTTCAACTTCCAAAAATCTTTTGAATTCCAAATCTCAACCCAAAAATCATCCAAAAAATCATGGGATCAGTTTAAAGCCTTAAAAAGAGTTCCCAATTTTTACTTTCCTCAGTTTCAACTTATTTTGGCCAAAACACACACACACACACACACACACACACAACAAAGGATTTTGAATGTTTGGAAGACTCGTCTTTACGAGGCATTCCGGGTGCACACTAACGTCCTTCCCGGCGTGTAACGTGTCCTCCGAACCCAAATTTCTAATCTCGGGCATTTTTCAAAGTTTTGGCCCTTAAAACAAAAATGGCGTGGCGACTCCGTTTGATTTCAAAAAAAATCGGGTACATCACAGGAGGCGGTGATCAAATCGGAGGTGAACTTCGAGCCCTCAGCATAAGCCAGATCAATGTTGCTAGGGGAGGAAAGCAACGGCTTGGTGCCAAGATCCTTTGGGATGAAGTCGGAGGGGAAGTTAAGGCTTTGTAGGTGGCAATGACTAAGATGGAGAGGAGTAAAGAGTAGAGGGAGAAGTCAAGAGATAGGAATTAGCAGTGTATTTGATCCATCATTGGATTGAGATTGGATTGAGAGAAGACCATGCATGCAGTTGAAAGTGAAGTGAAAGTTTTCACCGAGGGGAAAGGGAAGGGAAGAGGCATGGAGTAGGCAGTTTTTCAAAGGAAGTTATGGTTAAATTTAGACTGTTGGATCAATTTCTGAAGATCAATCCTGGCCGTTCTTTGTCTCGGCGGTTACCTCCATTGCCTATTGTAATATAGATGACAAATAAGAGTTTGAAGTTTGGAGTTAGTTAATAGGAATTAGTAATTAAGGGCTTTTTGACATAAATGCAAGGCACGTGATAATTTAATGAATTTTTCTAACATTTCGTAAAAAAACTCCTAACTGACTAACATTGATAATTTTGAACCCTAAATTGATAAAATTGGAACATCAAATTCCGATTGGCATACCATCCCAAACATTGAATCCTAATTTGTCAATTTAATTATACCCACCGACCCTTTTTCGTATCAAGACCCAAGGAGGAGATAAAGAAGCTGATCGCGAGTAGTTCCAACCAGAAATCTATCAGTAAGAAATTTCCCTTCATTTTATTGTTTAATTTTAAAAGAAAAATTTGAGGGATATATTAACGGGTTAATGACAATTTAGGGCCTGTAGTATAGGGGCGGTACCACATTGAGGCCTGAAGTCTTAAAACTGTCAATTTAAAGCCCAAAGTTACAATTTTGATCAATTTGGGGCTTTTGACGTTTTCCGTCAAAAAAAGCCGTTAAGTGACCACATGCGATACACACGAGATTCAGTGAGGGCATTTTAGTCATTTTGCTAATTACTAATTATTTTGCTTCAAAATAATTATTTTAGAGTGGATAATTTATAAAATATATAAATAAAAATAGATTAAATAAAATAAATATTTAGAAAAAATTTACTAAAATAAAAATAAAAGATACTACTATTATCAAAAAATAAAAAATAAAAGAAAAATCTTTCCCATCTTCATCTCCTTCCAGCCTCCACAACTCTCGCCCCAATAGCCTCCGGCCTCCTCCTCCTTCTCTCCCCTCATCCCGTTCCCCAATTTCCCCCAATCTGCCATCACCACCACACTACCAATAAAATCACCATCCACCACCCATCACCACCAAAATCATCACCACAAATTTGAAGAAACCTATCAACAATCTGAACAAATAAAATTAGAAATTCAAACTAAATTAACAAACCAAAGTCGCTTCCTTTTAAATCAAAACCCAGATCCTCAAAGAGATGGAGAGAGAGATTTTGAGCGAGAGAAGGCGGCGGACATGGTAGACTGAGGAAAGAAGGAGGCGGAAATGGAGGCTTGGAATTTACCGTTGAAAGCTAACCGGAGTCTGATGGAGACGACATTCGGCGGCGGGAGAGAATGAAGCTGGGTAAGGTCAATCAACTGAGATTGTTGCATAGATGACATGAACTGATTTACTTCCCTTCCTCTCTTTCTCGGAATAGTATTGCTCCCAACTACCAAGAACAAGAATAAATTGAAAACCCAATCAAATTTAATGGCGGATTAATAGCTTTCTCCAACTGTCAAGAATAGATGAACGTCTGAAAACGAATAAATCCAATGTATAATTTTGAAATCTGAATTGGGAAAAAAGAGTTATATTCATAAGAAAATGATTTGTCAATTTAGGGCCTGAAGTCTATGAAATGACCAAAATGCTCTCACTGAATCTCATGTTCATCGCACGTGGTCACTTAATGGTTTTTTTTTTGACGGAAAACGTCAAAAAGCCTCAAATTGATAAATATTGTAACTTTGGACCCTAATTGACAGTTTTAAGACTTCAGGCCCCAATGTGGAACCGCCCATATACTACATACCTAAATTTTCATTAACCTATATTAAAAAATAAAATAATAAAAACTAGATTTAAGCTTTTTAATAGTATAAGTATATATATATATATATATATATATATATATATATATATATATATATATATATATATATATATATATATATATAAAAGTTGTTGTTTGATGACGTATGATTTAGTGAAAGGATGGAGTATATTCCCTCAGTCCCAATAAAAGTTTCACTAATTATTCAAAAGGGCGTCCCGTTAGAAGCTTCATCTTTCCTTTTTTGACAAAGAATCTTTACTATTTTCTCCACTCTTTCTCTCTCCTACATTATTTTAATACTCACAACACCATTATAATTTACTATTTTCTCCACTAATTCTCTCCCCTATTTTCAAATTATTCTCACAAACATTTTTTTCCCCTCCCATTTCCATAATTTGCGTGCCCACCTAAAAGGGTGAAGCACTTATTGAGACGGAGGGAGTATTTCTTTTGGAACAATAGAAAAATTTGATATTTATTTTAGGAAAGAGGAGTAAAATATATTAAGTCTTTGTGCATCGACAGGGGCGGATCCAGGGGGGGGCAGGCGGGGGCACTCGCCCCCCCCAGCGGCGGAAATGCAGTGGAAATTTTTTTTTTTTGCCCCCACCATATTTTTGTTATATATGTATATATATAATTAACTTCAAGATTAACACCAGTGAGTGGTGTGGTTCAGCGGTAGAAGGGGTGAAGTTAAAGCCTTTGATGTTTCCTTTCAAATCCATGTTCGAACCCTGCTACCTACATTTTCAATTAATTTTATTTGTCTTCCATCTTTGCTATTCTTTCTCTTAATTTCCTCACATTTTTTCAATCTTAATTAATTCGTTAGGCTTTTCCCATTTTTTTTGTTTTTGGTCTTTCTTCCTATTATCCCAAGTTTAATTAGCAAATTTGAATTTCTTTTTTGTACGAGTAATATATTTTAATAAATTGTTTGCGTTAAATACTTCAACATTATTTCAATTGTTCTTTGAATTATTTACTTTTATCATTTTTGTTAACTAAAATACATTGTATTTCATGGATCCGACCCATTTTTTACTTGTCCGACCCGAAAATTTTTTTTCGGGGGCGCTGCCCCCGAACCCCCGTGTAATCTTGCCCCCCCCCTCGGCCAATTCCTGGCTCCGCCCCTGTGCATCGAAGTTATGCACTGTATAGTGTATAATTGGTGGTGCATCAATTAATGTACTCCTATAGCGTATCACTACAAATAATCTTTTCACAAGTCATTTCAAATAATTTCTTAATTAAAAGCAAATTAAATATATTTATTATTTATTTTGGATGGAGAAAAAATTAAACAAGCAATAATGTACAAATAAATTACGTTTTTAAATCACAGACACTATTGAGAACACTTATTATGAAATGAATTAGAACCTGTCACAGGTTGCTGCTGCTTGTTGTTGCTCTAACATTGATTTAAGTAAATATAAAAATTTCACTTGCAAATATAAAATAGTTGCGGTTCATATAATAAACACAAATACAAATGTTTCACATGCATTTCAATAAATACAGGAGTTAAATATTTTTCGGAAAACATTTTTCTCATTTTTCGATGCTTATCAAACACCAAAAAATAATCCGAAAAACATTTTCCCCCCAAATACGGAGCCTTAGTTAGTTAGTTCAAAGTCACGACAACACCAAGCAATCAGCAATAATCCATGACAGAAGTGGTGTCGAATTCACGAATTAGTCGTTGACAATTCATTTTAATAGTGACATTCGATATGTCCCTCTCTCTTTTTTCTCTTTCCAATAAATCAAGAATAAATACAAATTAAACACATTGGCATGGGTTCAAAATTGACAACCCTAATTTTCCACATTTGCAGAATAGCCGTTGGTTTAGGAGGTGTGTGTGGGGGTGACAACAAACAAAGGGCCGAAAGCATATTAATTTTGGCTCAATAGGGACAAGGATAAGGTCAAGGTCCAAATGTTTTTACCCACCACCAACAACCCTTTTCCTTTTTTTCTTTTTAATTCCCATTTCACATTAAACCTTCATTGAACGAACAATATAAATCGAGATATGAATGTGAATTCGTGACTGAACAAGGCCCAATGAATTGGACCAAAAATATAATTCATACAAGTCTCAATTATGACAAAGGGAGTGAGCTTTCCCTACCTTTGCTCGTCATGCTTACTCGTCATTCCTATTATGTCGACCTAGACATATCAGAGCGAATAATGACCAAGAACCAGCAATTATATATGCCAACGAGGCACAAATCTCATATGTCGAGCAAGTGTTCCAACAAAGCCGAGCAAGGTCTCCTTTGAAGACGAGGAGACCTCCTCGGTCTTCATATAATATAAGGAAAGGGGCTTCCCTATCCTTACTTTCCACTTCACCGGCATCAACCCAAGCCGACCTGGCTACTTATGACGAGCAGCACTTCTCAAAGGCTCACGTGCGGATTGATATTAACCAATCCTACTCAAATACAAACTGTGAACATTTATAATTTTCTTAGGATTATAATCTTGTCTCACACGCTTTCTTAACAAACATGGATTCTACAATGCTATGCCTATAAATACAAGCCATAATTCACATTATTTTGGTAATCAATCTTTTGACTCTAAACTCTTGTCAAATGATTTCTCTTTCAAAACACAAATACTTACTCTCACGCCAGAGGGCCTTCGCCGGTGAAGCCCCGACTTAGTTTACGTATTTTTTCATCTTTTTCAACCTATTCAATCATCCAGGATACAAACTGCCGCTGAATTTGGGCTGATACGAACGCTTTTGGCATCATCAGTTTGGTTCCATTGATGGGAAACAATTCGAAACACCCATTGAATAGGTTGAAAAATTCTGCTCCGCTCTCCTAATCCTGATGGAAGACGTACATACTGCTAGTATTACTCCTGAACATGATAACGTTCTTGAGGAAGAGACTCATGGCAACACAAGGACTGCTTTTTCTTTTCCTAATGGGGAATTGTCTCCTCCACCACTGCTGATTGATGGGCTGTCGCCCCTAGGAATGAATCTGCGTTCTAGGGGACAGCCGATAACTGACACAGTGCGACGAATCTTTCTCGTCGTCGGCTGTAAGTACCAAAATCCGGATCGTTACAATCCGTTAACTGACGATTTCCAAGTTAACGGGAATCCGTTAACTTGCACCTTCCAGGTTAACGAGACTTTCCAGGACTGCCCCGTGCATCCAAAATCCAAAGTGTATTCAACCCACGTTCGTAAACGTGAAAATACCACTTTTCCAGAAATACGTAATTTCCGGGACTTTCTGGGGTTGTTCTGACATTTTCTCGGACAGTTATTTAGAAAAACAGTCAAAATCGAAATTAACGGAACAAATGGGCAATCTTAGTGACTAAGCTAGGACACGTGGCTTACATGCAAGCCTCCCCAAATCAACATCAATCAGATTCAAGGGTGAAAAGTATAAAATACCCTCAAACTGAGTGACTGGCCGGACGGCCTGGTCTTCAGGATTGACTGGTCAGCCTCAGCAATATCCAAAATACCCCAAAAGTCTCTAAAATTGAGGTTCTGGCCATACGGCCTGTTCTTCAGTTTCACCCCCTATAAATACATGCCCTCCCCTTCAGTAAATAAGGTCTAAATATTTACTCCCTCAGCAAATCTCCACGGTTCCAGGAGCCTTAACCCCCTCCAAGCCCCGAAAACACCTCGATTTGCGCGAAAACCATGTTTTCCAAGCCAAACACGAGCCAAACACGCCCGAATCACCTTTCAACACCATTTCGTATCCCGTAGATTTCCTCCCGAGCCAAAGAGTCAACACCTAGCCATTGGAAACACTCTCACTCTCTAAACTCCGCTTCGCCTTGTTTTACGCGTCATACGCTACTTTCGATCCGATCAAAGTTTCCAAAATGTAGACGAAACGCCGTCTACGGGTCTCGATACGTTTTAGTCCTCTATCATCTTCTCTCCCTCGAGAGAAGTAATTTAGGGTTAAAACGGCGTTCGAGCCCCGTTTTTACTTTTATGTCATTTACCGTCCGAACCGTTCGGTTCGTCGATCGCACTTTTACCGTCCGGATCGTTTGATCCGTTGATTGCTATTTATCGTCCGGATCGTTTGATCCGTTGATATTACTGTTTAGTTTACTCACCTTTACAGTTCGAACCGTTTGGCTCATTGATTCGCACTTTTACTGTCCGGATCGTTTGATCCGTCGATACCGCAATTTCAATACTGTCATTTACAAGTCCAAACCGTTTGGTTTGTTGATAGTATTTACTCTCAAACGTCCGAGTCACGAAATGACTTGTCAATTGTCATTTCAAAACCATCGTTTTCATCAAAAAGGGGTAACATCATAATGCCCGGCTCAAAATCGACATTTGTCATTCAAACGCTCATTTCAAACTCAAAATCGACGTTTGTCATTCCAACTCTCATTTCAAACTCAAAATCGACGTTTGTCATTCAAACGCTCATTTCAAACTCAAAGTCGACGTTTGTCATTCAAACGCTCCTTTCAAACTCAAAATCGACGTTTGTCATTCAAACGCTCCGTTTCAAAATCAACGTTTGTCATTCAAACCAAGATTAAAGTTTGTCATTCAAACTCACTTTCAAAAGTAACACGAACACACACACATGCACACTTTTCGAGAAAGGTAGAAAGACTCGTCATGCGAGGCATTTCGGGTGATCTCCAGATACTCTTCCTAAAACGTAACCTGACCTCCGAACCTAACAATCTCTGTTCAAACAGCCTTTTCCTAAGTTTTGGCTCCCAATCAAAACGACCTCCTTTTCAAACAGCCTTTTCCTAAGTTTTGACTACCAATCAAAACGACTTCCTTTTCAAACAGCCTTTTCCTAAGTTTTGGCTCCCAATCAAAACGATCTCCTTTTCAAATAGCCCTTTTCAAAGTTTTGGCTCACAATACAAAATGGCGTGGGGACTCTCTTTTTCAGTGATGTCTCAAAAATCGCTCGCCGCATTCCGCGTGATTCGAGTAATTTCAGTTGGCGACTCCGCAAGGGACTTAACATGTTTTTTCAAAACTATCATTGTTTTAAAAACATTTCGTGGGTCAAACTTTCGTTTACCCTTCCTCGTTTTTGTGCGCGTGTATGTTTTCTCTGTACCTAGTGCTACTCGCTTTTCTTTTCAAAAAAAGAAATTTCAAACAGCTCCGATTTCAAAACATTGGACTGTTTTTTTTAAAAAAGATGTTGCTTTTTCGTGCATTTTCGTTCATATTTGATTCTTTGTGCAATATTCTGAACTGCTCATAAATTGTTTAAAACTCATTATGAAATTCTCTATTTTACTCAGAAAAAAAAGAATTTAGTGACCGCACACTACGGGCACTGCTGCCTCGAGACACCGCACACTGCGCACTTGCTGCCTCGGTACACTACACACTACAACCTTTAACCCGGGGTGACCGTTCAGCTGCAGTTTGATTGGCCTTCCTATGCCTTTTGAGCGCGCACAGGGTCATCCCAAACAGCCCATCCTAGCCCGTGTTAACCATGCACCATTTGTGTCACACTTCGTCCAAGACCTTGGTTGGTTTTTGGCTTAGTTCGTGTCATAAAGCCTAAGTGTATGTTTTTACACCGATCTCCCTCATAAGTCAAATTTAAAAGTTGAGATCGAATGTCGTTTCTTGACCTGAAGTCTTAGCTTTTCATCTTTGACTTTGACGCAGAACCGTGTTAAAAATATATCTGAAGGTTCAATGTGACGCAGTGTCATCAAACCCTCAACGTATGAACCATACCAGCCACGACTTGGCCAATGCCAAAACCTAAGGCCCCTCGCGAGAGCGAGTCAAGAGAGGTCATGTTGAAATCTCGGCACGATTTCTTCCTTAACTTAAGGATGTTGACTTCGATCGTGACCCCACTACCAGAAAAAGGTCATTTAGCGACGAAAATTTCCGCCGCTAAAATTAAATTTTCGTCGCTAAAAATAATTACCGGCGGAAAAATTCCGTCGGTGGTCCGCCGCTACCAGCCCGTCGCAGTGCTCCAACGGGTCAATTTCCGCCGATATTTTTTTATTTTACCGACGGAATTTATTTCCGCCGGTGAATTAATGGTTACAGCGACGGAAAATTCCGCTGCTAAATTAATTTAATTTAATTAAATTTTCATTTCAGCGGCGGAAATTTCCGCCGCTTAATTTAATTAAATTTTCATTTCAGCGGCGGAAATTTCCGTCGCTGTAATAAAAATTAATTTAATTAAATTAATTTCAGCGGCGGAAATTTCCGTCGCTGTAATAAAAATTAAATTAAAATGAATTAATTTCAGCGGCGGAAATTACCGTCACTGAAATTATTTAATTTTAATTTAAATTTTATTACAGCGACGGAAATTTCCGCCGCTGAAATCAAAAATTAAATGATTATAGCGGCGGAAATTCCGTCGCTGAAATAAAAATTAATTAAAATAAATTAATTTCAGAGACGGAAAATTCCGCCGCTGAAATTAATTTATTTGAATTAATTTTTATTTCAGCGACGGAATTTCCGCCGCTATAATAAAAAATTAAATTCGCTGAAATTAATTTCAGCGACAGAATTTTCGTCGCTGATTCTGAAATAAATTAGAAAAAAATAATTTAAAATATCAATAAACCAAAATTTTTTGTACCTGATATAACATTTCAATTTATAAAACTAAAACTATAAAAACTAAAAATCAAAAATCAACGTACCAAATAAAATCTAAATATCACCGTACCAAATCGGGAGGGGGGGAGAGGGGGGAGGGGGGGAGAGGGCGGGGAGGGGCTCCCGCGGGTACCAAATGTCTCAAATGTTTACAAACGAGTAAAAAATAGTACAAACAAGTCTAAAATAGTCCGTAATCAACTCGGGGCGCCGGATATTACCCCTGGAAGTCCCGGCCGATATGAGCCATCAGCCGCCAATTGTCTTTGAGTCTCCGCATGAGCCTCCGCAAGCTTTGCCCGCTCGCGTCTCTCCTCCTCCAACGCAGCCTCCAGAGTGTCGACCCTCGGATCATGAAACGTGGGCAGGTCAACATTTCGCCGACGGCTGGTCGACGGGCATTGCCGCCCGTAATCCCCCATCCCTAACACTCGGGCTCCTCTCTTTGGATGTCCTCGCAGGTGACCTCGTGCCAAACATCGTGAACGAAGGGGACTGCTCGCCGGAGGCGTTCCTTCGGGAACAACGGCGGCTTGATATTCACTGTCAAAATAAAACAAACAATTATAATCATATACACAATGTAAGGGGCATAAATAAATTTACATATTCAAAATCAAGTCATTTAATGATAGTTTACTTACAAAGGCATTAGCAGAGCGATCGTCAACCCATTGCGGAGGTTGATCGGGCGCTGTAGGATTCCGAAGATGGGTGCTAGCGTAAACATCCACAAAACTGATATTCGGACCATGCTCCCTTTCCTATAAATAAAATAAGCGAGATTATTACTTTGAAATTGTATAAATGCAACATTTAAACTGATTTAAAAGCATGCATACACTACATTTACACTAAAACCATGGATTTCATAGCATCAACATGGCTCCCAGCTAACATACGTACATAAACCTATTTAAAAGCATGCATACACTACTACATTTAAACTAACATACATACCATGCGGTCGTGATGCTCGGCGACCGTGAGCGTCCCCATGGTATGCATCGCCGCCGACCCCGAGGAGCCTGCTCTATTGGCCTTAGCCTGTTTAGATATAGCCTTCGCCGCATCCGACCCCCAATATTCGCAAAATTGATGAAACACCTCATCGGTCATATAAGTAGGTGTCGAGGGCTGTTGTCCCGCCGCGAGCCGATTAGTATAATGATTTCTCTTCGTGGCACCTATAAAAAATATGAATATCTCGTAAACATATAATGATGACATTATAAAATTAAAAGAGTATAATCATTGTTAATTAAACTAATTAAGGATAGATAAATATGTTACAAATAAAATCCTTAAATAGCTTCTGAGCCTGCTCATCGAAAACATATCTAGCCGTCGCCTCGCTGATGTCTGACGCCCAATAATATTTAGCCTACAACATATAATTATAACATTACAAAACTAAAAGAGTATAATCATTATTAATTATAACATTTTAATAACAAACTAACATTTAAGTTTTAAATAAAAACCATTAACACATTACCTTAAACTCCTCCCACGCATCCTCCTTCTGCCTCGGTGGCAATTTTTTTCAGTTGGGCCAAAACTCGGTCATTTTCCGAGACCGCCAGTATTGCCCGATCTTAGTCCCTGTGGTGGGGTATCCACCTACAAACCTTCCAAGTATATTTATACAATAACATTTTAACTTAAATAATGAATTATATATAAAACAAAAAGGAACCAACTTATATCAAATTAATGAAGAGTTACTTACTGGTCATAATGTGGCGATATCCGACAAATATCCTCCCATCGAATCGACAGTAGTCCGAGTACCGGCCCCGCAGGTGGAGCTAGTACTACTGCGTGAAGGGTCGACATCATCGGTACCGGATCGGGACGGTTGCGTCCCCAAGTAATCAATGTGTAGATGGGCTTAGTCTTAAGCTTACCCTTACCCTTTCTACTAGAACTCATATCTCAGTATTACAAGAAAATATTAAAATATACAACTTTAACAATAGGAAACAATATATTCACAATACATCTAAAACTTTAAAGTTCTAATAATCTAAAGCATTCACAATACATATAAAACTTTAAACTATTAATAATATAAAGCATTCACAATACATATAAAACTTTAAAGTTCTAATAATCTAAAGCATTCACAATATATATAAAACGACGGATATTAAAAATAATCTAAAGCATTCACAATACATATGAAACTTTAAAGTTCTAATAATCTAAAGCATTCACAATACATATAAACTTTAAAGTTCTAATAATCTAAAGCATTCACAATACAATTTTAAAGTTTAAACTATTATTAATCTTCGTCCCCATCATCATCACCTGGACTCGAATTACTACAAAACTCGAGTTCTTCATCTTCGTCTTCGGACTCGATGAATCAAACTCGGTTCCTCTTCCTCTTCCTCTTCCTTTTCCTCTTCCTCTTCCTCTCGATTCATCAATATCAATGTGCGCGAGATGACCTGAACGAGGCGGAGGAGTTGGCAAATTCACTAGTAAGATATCCTCCTCGGGTTCATCAACATTTTGAGGAATATGAGTGACATCATCTAATGGATGATTAGCTGATAAAACGTTAGGTGGCACTGGCATTTCATCCTCTTGATAGGGTGTTTCTAATGACGACTCTGTAGTTGTCGACGAGGGTAGGTTGTCAATCATGCTCCTAGCCTTGGTCATCCAGACAGCCCACCATCCGTCGGGTCGCGGACGAGGGTAGGGAGTCATGTATACCTGTTGTGCTTGAGATGCTAAGATGAAGACGTCGTCGCCATTATGTCTGGACGAGTCCTTTACATCGACGAGGTCAAATATGGCGTGCTTCTTAACACCTCCCACAAAGATCCCGCCAATCACAATTGAACAAGACAACACTGTTTCTACCCAAATACTCCACCTCGACTACTTCTTTCAGGATGCCATAATAATCAAGGTTTCCTTTAAGCTTCACACCGCTATTCCACGTCAATTTAGAGCCCCCGTAAGCTTTGGTATGAAACACATAGCCATTCACGAAATAACCGTTGTATAAATGAACGTTCAAGTACGGAGATGATGCTAAATGTCTTAACCTCGCAGCTTTGGCATCACCCGGATGTTCAGCTATCTATAAGACAATATTGTAACCAATTTAATACAATTTTAAGATTGAATGTTTAAAGAAGTGTATAGAATAAATTTGAATGAAACGAAATATTTACATATTTCCTTAGCCGCTTTGGAAATTCTCTTTCGTCCTAGTCATGCGATGAGTTACGGAGATAAATCCCGAGCTAAATCTTCAAACATTCTCGCAATAGGGTTAAACAAGGCATTTCATATGCAGTAATTAAACATGCATAATTTAATCGACGAGGCGTAAACATAACATCAATGACTTACTTGATATATTCCCCAACCTCGTCGCAGCTTAAGAAGAACATACGTTTCGACCGCGGCAAACTCTTTAGCGGTTAACGTACGTGTACCAACCCGTTTGCCGAGGAACCGACTGGGGGATGAAAATACGTAGATGTTTCCCTTAGACGGAAAACCACCATCGTAATTGCGGCCAACCCTAGTCAATCTCGTATCAACATCGGGAGGAAAATATGTTCCGACAAAGGCAACAATCTCATCTATGATAACAAACTACGAAATTGAGGCCTCGACCACGGCCCTATTGCTCATCTTCCTTTTCAATTGGCCTAGATACCTAAAAGTCATTCGTAGATTAAAACATAAATAAAGTTAAAGAAGGTATATTGTTAACGCTCAAATTATTTAGAAATAGAATAAATTCAATTACCTCTCAAATGGATACATCCATCTCGTATTGAAGCTGGACCACCGACTCTAGCTTCGTATGCCAAGTGGACCGGTAAATGCTCCATAGAATCAAAGAATGAAGGAGGAAATATCTTCTCAAGTTTGCACAAAGTCACTACGATGCTCTCCTCAAGCTTTTTCATGTGATCAACACGCAAAGTGTGGTCGATGTTAACGCTCGTAAAACTCACTTAACTCGTTAACGCCACCCAAATATTGTCGGGCAAGAGACCCCCGAGAGCAATCGGAAGTAGCCTATCCAAGAAAACGTGGCAATCGTGACTCTTCAAACCCCGCACTTTCCCCTCCTCTACATTGACACAGCTTACCAATGTTAGACGCGTAACCATCTAGAAGCCTTAAATCCTTGAGCCATTTCAGAGGAGGAGCTTCTTTTCCTTTGTAAGCACGTATTGAGCCATCGGTCTAACCGGTTTACCATTGACGTATACCAAGTCTAAGGCCGGCCGCTATGCATTTCCTTAAGGTCCTTTCGAGCTTTTTCGTTGTCTTTAGTTGTTCTCTTGAAATCCATCAACGTGTTAAAAACATTATCGAATACATTCTTCTCAATGTGCATCACGTCAAGGTTATGTCGAATGAGATTTGTTTTCCAAGATGGCGGCTCCCAAAATATACTCCTCTTGATCCAGCTTATGGGTAGTCCCAAACCCTTGTATTTTGGTCTTCAAAAACTTTTTCCCCCACCGAGGATCGGGCAATGTAGATACCTTCTCATAGACCGTGTCACCACTTAAACGAATCGGGGCCTCATCATGGTCAATCTTGTTCTTTTTAAACGCATTCTTCTGGGTCCTGAATGGGTGGTCCTCCGGAAGAAATTGTCTATGGCAATCGAACCAACATGGTTTTCCAGAGTGCGTGAGCGTGAAAGACTTTGTGTCACTCATATAATACGGACAGGCCAACTTTCCGTGGGTGCTCCAACCCGATAACATCCCATATGCAGGGAAGTCATTAACTGTCCACATCAACGCAGCCTTTCATGCTGAAATTCTCTCGCTTGAAAGCATCCCACGTTTCGACCCCATCCTCCCAAAGCTGCTTCAATTCGTCCATCAAAGGTCGGAGATAGACGTCAATGTTCCTCCCAAGGCTGTTTAGGCCGGGGATGAATAACGACAAGAACATGTAGGGATCACTCATACACAACCAGGGCGGATGATTGTAGACAGTGGCTATAACCGGCCAACAAGATTAAGATTTTGCCCCAGGTGTAAGTGCTCCAATTTGAGCTTGTTAGAATTTTCGTTAGAAAATTAACGAAAGTTATAACATTTCTAACAATTCCTAACATTCCTAACTTTTCTAACAAAGCAAGGGTAAAGTAGGGATTGCCATTTAAAGTTAAACCAAGAAAAGAATCTCAAAAAGCAAAAGAAATTGGAAAAATCCGAATTGGGCAAGTTGAAAAACAAACTGCTGGAATTTTCTGAAAATATTCTTCCTGTCCAAAAGCCAGCACTGTAGCAGATGAACAGTGCACGCCACCAACCTCCTCCGCGCGGATATGATTGCTTCTCCCAGAGGGCTATAAATTGAACCCTCCTCTCTCAGTTTACACAACACAATTCACTCACAGCAACTGCACCTTGGCAAAAAATAGGGAGAAAACAGTGGGAATTCACTTGAATTGCCACCATTTTCTCTCCAATCTTTCCCAAATCTCACTCACTCACAAACACTTCAAATCACTCTCATACATACTCTCATACATACACCAATCCAAGCTCAAATCACCCCTTGGGAGGAGGATTAGAGAGAAAACATAGAAGACTTCATTGTTATCTACTTGTTTTCTCTTTAACCAACTCAAATCATCAACCCTAAACACTTTCAAGCCCTAAACACATTCAAGCCTTTCAAACACAAAACACAAGGAAGATAGGTATAATCTCCCTCTCCTTACCCTAAAATTCATCAATGCATACATTTTCAAACTCCAAAATGTAGTTTGTTCATCTTCTTTTCTTAGATCCAAGAAGATCACCATGGAAGTTCATCTCCATGGATGATCTTCTACAAGGATCAACATTATTTTCAAAGTGTTCTAACTTACTTGCAAGGAAAACACATTTTCAAAACCGTAAAAATCATTTTCATACATTAAATCTCTTTTTCAAAGGATAAAATTCCTCTTCCCAAGCAAATGAAGTGCTTAGTCCTAATGTACCCCAAGGATGGTTTGATATAGTTGATTCACCACTAAAATTTCAAGTGATCACTAATCAAAACCTAGGGAAATGGGGACAAGCATGGATGCAAAACCCCCTTTAAAATCATGTTTTCCTTCTTGAGAAGTTGCTGTCCAGTAGCAATTTTCTAAGACCCCAGTCCATGGTCTAATTTTTTGGACACAGATAAACTTGGAATTTGGTGTTGACTACAAAACACTTTTTGTAGCCAACATCCAGATCTTTCCAGAAATATTTTTACTTTATTTTTTGCGTGAGTAAAACTCCCTTTTTCAAATTTTCTTTTAAAGGTCAGTTCATCAGTCTCTGGAAGTCCAGATTTCACATCTGATATTTCCAGAAGGTTTTGAGTCCTCAAATCATCTCCAAAATGAAAAGTTCTTTTACAGAAACCTTATTTAAGGTGTTTTGAACATTTTTCATTCTCGGACTTTTCCCATATTTTGGAGTTTTCAAGCCCTAAAGTCCATTTCAAAATTAAGTGTCCACTGCCTTTTTCCTTCTGGCAGAAATGGTTTTCAACTTCCAAAAATCTTTTGAGTGTCAAATCTCAACCCAAAAATCACACCAAAAATCATGGGATCTGTCCAAAGTCTAATAAAGAATTCCCAATTTTCACTTTTCTCAGTTTTAACTTATTTTGGCCAAAGTAACACACACACACACACAAATGATTTTTAGCTTGGAAGACTCGTTTTACGAGGCATTCCGGGTGCACACTAACGTCCTTCCCGGCATGTAACGTGACCTCCGAACCCAAATTTCTAATCTCGGGCATTTTTCAAAGTTTTGGCCCTTAAAACAAAAATGGCGTGGCGACTCCGTTTGATTTCAAAAAATCGGGTACATCACAGTGGCGACTCTGCTGGGGAATAAAATAAGCTTTTTCTAAAAAAAAAATTAATATTTGGTATATTGGTGGAAACCATTAAACTTCCCGTTATCGCCTCCTAACACGAGTCGGGGATAAATTGTGGTTTAACAATCCCACGTACCGGTATCATCGTTTTCAAAAAAAAAAAAGCTTTTGAGGGTCAAGCTTCCGTCCCGGCTTTAAAAATTATTTGTTGTGTGTGTTGATTTTTGCACATTTTCAGTGTTTGTTTTGGCCGCCTCGGAAAAAGTCAAAATGTTGACTGTCGGAATCATGTCCCTAACTGTCGGAATTTTTGTGCTTATGTGCTCATTTCAAAAAAAAAAGATTTTTCAAAAAAAAAAAAAGAAAATTTTCAAAAAAAAATCATGCATCATTCTTTTTAAGACACATGAAAAATTTCTATTTTACTCAGAAAAAGAAGATAGACTGCTTGCACACTACGCGCACGTGACCTTACACTGCACACTACGTCCCTAACCCGGGGAAATCCTTGTCGCGGCCCGTTTGGTCTTATTACGCCTCTCGGTGCAAGCACAGGACTACCCAAACATCCCATGGAGCCTCGTGTCGACCATGCACTTGTCCGTGACACACTTTGTCCGAGACCCGGTTGGTTTTTAGTCTGGTCTGTGTCATGCCCTGTCTGTGTATAGACCTTTCCTTTCAAGCCTTTGTCGGCATACCGACTCAATATCTTTCGGGGACCCTAATCAGTCGAAGTTCTGCCGGTTTTCCGCCGCAGACTTTGACCAAGATATTGACCGGCGCCTTGACTTCGGCTCTGACTGGCACAAATTATACACTGACTCCCAGCATGACACTGAGTCATCAAGGATTAATGATTATTCCATGCCTAATTACGGCTTAACTGACGACAAGTCAAGATCAATTGTGGACGCTTATCAGTCCAAATCATGCCGACTTTTCGTCGAGCCCTCGGACATGATCTTGACTTTGACGTCAGCTTTGTCCGTAATTTACATCGAATGCTCGTTAAGACTCGATTACCCGCCAGACTTTTAGGATCGTTTTTCTTTCGGTCGGTGGGACCCGCTTGCCCTATAGGACCCTCGCCCGGGGCTGTCCACCCTGGGAGGTCGAAATACAGGTGGAATACGAGGGGCTTATAGACGTAGTGACGGGGCCCACTGATCCAGGATCCAGAGTAGTTTGCGAAAAAGAAGAGCAATCTTTTCCAACCGATTAGGTTTAATAAAACATGTTTTAAGTAAATTTAAACAAATAATCGCATGTTGCATGAGCCCTAAGCCCAAACACCAACCTGTTCCGCTTTCCCGAGTCTGAACCACACCCTTTCGTGCCTTCCACAGTAAGCAAAGTTTGGATCAAGCCCCCGGGTCATCGTTTGTTCAGCTCAGTCATTCCGGAGTCAGATACTTCATCGGTTTCCTCCCTCGCTTCAGCTCAAAGTTTCAGAATGGCCAACTCAGAGGAGAACAGTGGGGGACGTACAGATCCGCACCCCGAAAATTCGCAAAATGCCGAGCAGTGGAATCAGATGTTGGAACAGATAAGACAACATCAAGAGGCTCAGATCAGTCAGTTATGGGAAGGTATCAGAAACCAGGGGCTAGCAATTGTTCGCAACCCTAATGGAACCTTTACGGTTGATGCGAAGATTGGAACTAATTACCCTCCCGGGTATGCCAACTACCGTCAAATGCCCTGTTCCCTTTCGTGTGGAACTACTAATGGGCCAAGCATCCCCCAGCCTATCACTCAGCCTGCCTCTCGGCCTCATCGTATCGATACTCCTCAACAGTCCGATCTTGGTCAACTTCCCCCTGGCACCTCTCAGTTTTCACCTTTGGGTTTCAATCAGTCTGTTTCTGCCCCGCAGCTTGGAATGGGTCAGTTCGCTACTCCAAAACCTCAGTCTGGCCCGGGCCATCAGTCTGGAATTGGTCAGTTCAGTACATCTCAGCCCCTACAGCTCGATACTCCTCAACAGTCCGATCTAGGTCAACCTGCCCCCGGTGCCTCTCAGGTCTCACCACCAGGATTGAATCAGTTGCCTTTCGCCCCACAGCTTGGAAGGGGTCAGTTTACTACTTCACAACATCAGTCTGGTTTGGGTCATCATCTCGGAATGGGTCAGTTCGCGACTTCTCAAGCCCAGCAGTGTGACATGGCTCCGCAAGCCATTTTGGGTCAGTTTGCTTCTCAGGCTCCATGGTTCAGAGGGGGCCAGCTTGCTTCCTCCAATTCTCAAAGCACACTTGCCCCTATGATACTGCAAGATCACATGGGCCACCAGGCTCTTATCACCACTTCATCAGGTTTACCGTATTCACAACATCCTCCAAGCTCTACCTCGCCCCTCCGGTTGGGAAGTCCGACAAGGTCAAATGCTCCTCATCAAATTCTCCACCCGGCTGTTACGCAAGCTGCTCCTGTTCATCAAGTACAGTATGCACATTACCCTTGTAGTCACGTTCCTCAGTGTGGTCAAGACACGTTCAGTCCTACTGTTACGATGCCTCAAATCTCATGTTTTCAGCAGCCTTTTGGATCCGCGCTCACTGCTCCCTGGTATCCACCCATTACGAGTCATATATCCTCATCCTCGGCAACTGCCAGGCCTTATGAGGAGGGTTACGGTCGCGCTTTTAATGCTCAGACTGTCATCCCTCCCACCAGAGTACTTCCTACTGTGGTTTCATTTACTGATGCCAATCTTGTGGCGGTGTCGTGCAGTCCTAGTGTTCCTATTGACTCGTCCAATGGATTATTGGTGGAACCAATTAAGGAGGTACAAGAAAAGCCTAGCAACGAGAGTATCGACGATCGCTCGACTCGGGCCATCTCACCATACCAATCTTGTGTATCTGACACGAATGAGTTTTACAAAAGGTCAAATCTCGACGATTACATCGATGAGTACATCAAAAGGGTTCGTGCACGGGGAAGCACTACGGGTCGGAACATGTCTCACCGCTATAAACCTTATCCTTCCAACACGGCTGCAAAATCCATTAAAAGAAAGAGGGCATTGTGTACAATTGACGGCATCCAAAAGCAACCAAGAAATGGTGGTCCTCCAAGGCGACGAGAACATTTTGATGATTTTGGAATGCCCATGGGCTTAATTTTCAAGGGTTTAGTAAAGGAAGGCCTTTGGAGCCCCTCAGGCACTACCATCCAAGGAGCTCAAATGCACTCCTTGACATGAGTAAGCACTGCGCCTTCCATGATCATTATGGCCACACGACCGACGACTGCACAGTATTGAAGAGAGCGGTTCAAGGGTTAATCGAAACAAGCAAGCTTGAGCGCCCCAATGGACCAAAATCGGTAAACACTGTTCAGAATGGTGACCAAGTCAATGACCAAATCTCGAATCAAAGAGCGTTAAGAGTTTATTCTCCCCCAAAGGAAAAATCACATCCCAAGGATTTGGGTGTTCCCTTAAGCAAAGTTTTCAATAGCTTGCTAAAGCAGGGTCTCCTCGAACCCATGAGAAACTATCAGCCCAGAAACCCCAATGCTCCTTTGGATACCTCCAAGCATTGTGCCTTTCATCAGTACCATGGGCACTTGACAGACGATTGCGCCCCCCTGAAAAAGGCAATCCAAGGTTTGATTGAGCAAGGGAAGTTAAAGGTGCCTGAAGGGCCCAATACTGTCAGTAACCCGTTCCCTAGAAATAACAACATTAGCGTCAACATGGTCGAGTTTGGTGATTCAAGACTCGTGGGCATAATGGAATTTGACTCGCCCTTTTGTGATCGATGAACCAGTCATCGCAGGCAATGAAAATGGCTGGATTGGGCAAGGGATTGCCAAAGAAATCCTGATGGAAAGAATTGCGATAGCCCCCATCTCCAGCGTCGAAGAGTAGATGCATGGTCCAACAACAAAGAGCGGCTAGACTAGGGGCTACCTATCTTTAAAATAATCTTTTAAGTCAACCGTCGTAGGTTCTAGTACTTTTATTTCACCTAAGTCCTTCCTGGACATTTGTCGTTGTAGTCCATTTTGGGCATAGTAGTTAAATGTCTAACTTTGAAATGATTAATATTTAAATTGATTGGAGTGAGAAAATCAATTGATATCCCTCTCAAATTGGGGCTTACCAACTCCCCATCTTGCATCTCATATGCTCACATCCCTTTCATCAGCCTCATCATCTCGTTGTTCGATGAATTTGCATGGATCTTTTCTCATTTAAAGCTTAAGCAAGCAATGAAGACTTAATCTCATTTAGGTCATCCGGTAGGGATTGCGGTTGAAGCCTTTCACCCATAGGAAAGCCATTACCTCACCCTCACTAAACACTACCCTTTCATTTCAAGATCGACATGTTTTGAAACCCGGTTTAACCATTATTTTTGCTCCTTACTGAGAAAAGTCCAAGCAGGCCCAAGAAGTTAACTTCGAGAGTCGGCGATGCGCAAGATATCTCAAACCACGAAGGAAGGACAAAGATAATCCTCAACTGCTCAGGAAGCTTTCCAAGTCAAAAAAAAAAAAAAAAAAAAAAAAGAGCTCAAGCAAAAGAAGCTTCAAAAAAAAAAAAAAAAAAAAAAAGAAGGACTGTCGATCCTCACAATTCAGTAAAAGTCCCCGACTCCTCAAGAAGCTCTCCAATGATAAAAAAAAAGGAGCCTGAATTCTCGAAGATTCGCAAAAGTTCCCGATAGCTTGGACTCCCTCTCACCATTTCCTTAACCAATCCCAAGCCATCCTCTCGCTTTTAGAGGACATCCCCGTTGCCATTATCCTCGCCTTTGGCCAAAATCAAAATTTGACCTCTCATTCTTAGAGGCAATCAATCTTTCCCGCCATAGATTTCTCAAACACATCCCTACAAGCCAACCTCTCATTTTTAGAGGTTCAGTCAGCAAAAGGCCCGGCCGACCTCTCACTTTAAGAGGTCATAACTTCCAAAATTACCCGATGGCCGATCGAAGCCCGGAAACCCAGCTGCAATTCCTATCGGATAGCAATTTCATCATAATACCTTTAAGATCTAAATCAAATTAACGCTTCATTGCTTACTTAAATTGGAGCCAAATCCATCTCGGCTCAAATGATCAAAGATTGTGCAAAGTGCGTTCAACGAGCCAAACAGCTCGGAATTGTAAAATTGCGTAAAAGTAAATGACGATCGACGGATCAAACGATTCGGAATTTTTAAATGACATAAAAGTAAATGACGATCGACGGATCAAACGATCCGAAATATGTAAATGACATAAAAGTAACGGAACGGGGCCGAAACGCCGTTTTAACCCGAGATTACTTCTCTTACGGGAAGAGAAGAGGATCAAGGACTAAAACGTATCGGACCCCGTTAGACGGTGACGTCTAAATTTCAACAACGATCGTCCAAAACGATTGTAGCGACTGGCGCATAAACCGAGACGGAACGAGGGTTTAAGGAGAGAGAGCACTACCTATGGCTAGGGTCGGCTCCTTTGACTCGGTGGGCGTATTCGGGATACGAAAAGGTGTTTGGAATGGTGTTTCGAGGTGGTGGGGGTTGTATTTGGTTGAAATACGGAGTTTTCACGCAAATCGAGGCAAAACGGGAGCTCGAGAGAGGTGGAAACTGGTTTGGGCCGTGGCTAGAGAGGATTTTGGGTGAATTTTGTTGTTGTTAAAATGTTTGACAGCCCTCTGTATTTATAGGTGAAATTTGCAAAAGAGTCCGGACGGACTTAGGCTGAATTCCAGGGGGTTTTGTGAAACTTTGGAAATTGGAGGGACTTGCTGGCAATTCTGGATTGTCTGCAAAAGAGTCCGGCCGGACTTGGACTGCATACCAGAGGTATTTTAGTCTTTTCACACTGAAATGTGATTGATGTTGACGAGGGAGCTGTGGCATGCGTGTCACGTGTCCAGTGACTCACCTAGGGCATGGAATTTTGTGCCATTATCCACGGTTTTGTCCGTTTTTAAAATAACTGCCCGGAAAATGTTCGAAACGCCCCTGGAAAGTGCCGGAAAGTGCATTTTTTAGGGAAAGGTGTACTTTTACGTGCGATGACGTGTGTTGAGTACGCTTTGACGTTGGGATGCACGGGGTAGTCCCGAGACGTCTCGTTGGCTTGGGAACAGGGAGCTTAACGGGTTCCGGTTAACTTGGAGCGGGCCAGTTAACGGATTCCGGTTAACTTCTAACGGATTTTGATGATCCGGATTTGGGTACTTACACTGACATTGAATCTGCATTAGCAATGATAACCTTTTAACGGCGTGAATCATCAATAGAGAGACAAAAACATTGTATTCAGAAAACAAACAATATGTTCTACTATGTCATACTCAAATAAAATATGGAAAGGAACATGTAGTAAAAGAGATCTTAAAACAGATAGAATAAGATAACTGAGAACTGGAGCTGTAATAGATTAAATTTTTTGTTTCCTACTTCTCCTAGGTTTTATACATTTACTGAACCCTGCTATGCTCCTAGCTTCTACCTCTTTTTTATTTGAACGATGCTTAGGGGATACTAAGCAGAAAAACTCATTTTCTTGAACAGTTTAAGTAGTAAAAAATAAATTATTTGATATTAAAATTACCAGGCACAAAATATGCAGGCTTGTGAGCCATATCTCCCGCAGTAGAACTTTCAAGTAGTTCACCCTTCAAAAATGAACATAATATAATTCTGCGCATGAGTTTTGTGCATAATTAGAGGCAAGCTCGAGTATGAAATCATGTGAAACATTCAATATAATATGTTTTAGCAAGCTCGAGTATGAAAAATGGCCACATAATTTGAATGATAACAAACCTGGAATACTGATGAGTCACCCACAAGGAGTGATAATCAACTAATGTAGCACTGGCATCAATGGCAACTACATCAACTAGAGGTGTCATTACCTCTCTAACATATGTATCTTTAATTTCCAATACATTTTCAATCATATTCTGCACAAGACTTCTACGAATATTAGCTTTTATCAAGGAAAAACAGCATGCATCTCCGACGAAACTTCCTTTCAAAAACAGAATAGTAAATAAAGATTCCACAAAACGACCATAGTTGAGCGATTGATCAGTCCACATTACAGGATACAACATCTAGAGATGGTTGTAGTTAGGATAAGATGATTTATTTAGACTGAAGATCATTTTTTTCATCTTCTACTTAAGTTTAACTGAATTAAGCATGAAAATAGAAATTTAATAAGTCATTTAACTTCTACAATTACAGCAAATGAGGTAATATATCACTTCTTTCTCGGCTGCATCACAAGCATAAGCTGGACCGGAGCTTTAACAAATTATTTAAAATTGCATACTAATTTGTCCCACAGTTCTACCAGCCAAACATGATTGTGCCTATGCTACTTGGTGAGGTTCTCTGTTGAATAACTTCTAATTTTATATTTTTCTTTAGGTGTATATTAATTTATAGCCCAAACTGTAAAACTCTAGTCAATCATGCCATTCCTTTACCTGATCTTCCTCCTCTATCGCGCCACTTAACTCTGCTACTCGCAACATTAACTTTAGTTCATCTTCAGTAACATATGGTTCACTATCAGATAAGAAAAAAAAAAGAAAAACAAAATTAGTTGTGCAGTAGCAGATTCCATTAAATGTCAAACATCTAGGGCCAACAACTTAGTGTCAATTAGAACCTTTTTAATGTCTAGATATCTTTCAGTGAAATAAAGTGGCTTTGCTGGAATACTTGACATAGATTCATAAGGGTACCTATACAGTGTCAATCATTGCTTGAAATTCCCAATATCTGAAAGTAGGAAAATGTCCGAATACCAGTTTTGAGACGAAAATAGATGAAACAAAATTATACTTCGTCCGTCTTTCTTGAAGGTTCACACCTTGGTGTGTACACTGGTTTTAAAAAAGAAATGTTTAATATTGTTAGTGGAGTAGGTGTTGTGAACCAGACGTCATCTGAAGTGAACCAGTTTTCTTTAATACAACTTATGTACTGTGCTTCTCAGATCCAAGTTTAAAACCTTGAATAAAGGAAATTTTGTTAAACAAAGCTGAGTGGACTTTTGAGACAATGTTGTGGCTTCCACGCTTACGTACTGAACCAAACTATAGGATAATAAAGGGACAATTTAGATCATTAGAATAGTGTCGACAATTAATACGCCATTATAAAAGACTGAAATAGGGAATTTTATAGTGGTTTAAATTTAAGATAAAAGCCACAAGTTTATCGACTAATTCCACATAATGTAATAACCAAAATCATATTTTAAATAGATTAATAGCCATAAATTATATCAGATAACAAGATTTCAAATCACTAAAACCTAAAAATCATACCTTAACTACAGTCAACACGCTGAATGCGAGAATCACTTGAATATCCTACACAATCAAAACAAGCAAACAACATTACACATTTGAATGTAGTCGAAGAGAGAGAGAGAGAGAGAGAGAGAGAGAGAGAGAGAGAGAGAGAGAGAGAGAGAGAGAGAGAGGGATTACTGAGTGAAGGAGTGGAGAGTTGTGAATCAAACGTGGAGGTATGAGAAGAAGATGAGAAAATGGTGTCTCAACTCGCAACTGACGGCAAACCAGAGTGCTGTTTAAGCAAAACTGATTGGGAATGGGGCTAGGGTTTCTATTTATATTTCAATTTACTGACGAATGTTTCCGTCGGTATTACCAAAGGACCAAATCCGTAGGTAATATCGACGGATTTTTATGATTTACCGACGGATTGAAATGTAAATTCAATAACGAAATTTTTTGGCAAGTGCAAATTAAAATTCCGTCGTTATTTGTTGATAGTCGTCGGCAATATCGATGAACGCAATCCGTCGGTAATATTTCGTCGGTAAACATCAAGTTTCTAGTAGTGTTACTTCTTGCAGAAGGAATTATAATCCTTGAGGGTTTAGGTTTTCTACACCTATAAATATAAGTGATGACCTGAATCTTATGTTGCTTGTGTGATCAAATTATTTTTCGCTAATTTGTTCTAGCGAGAGAGAATCTGTGGGATCAACAAAGAGAGCCAAGACATTGGTGGGTCTTTGGGTGCCCTTCGGGGCATTCCATAGGTGGCCTAACTAGGAGATGTATAGGTGTTTATTTGTGTGAGGGTGTGTTCATGATTCAGGGACTATGCTTATTGTTGTAAACATGAGCAAATATTTTAACACAACAAATTTGGTGATATTAGTGAATATTCTGGCTTGATAGTGCCCATATATTTAGTTCGAAAGGGTCAATTGGGTGGAAAAATTGTGTGTTTCTTTTCTTTTATTACTCTTTATATAGATGTTGCGTGCATGTTATCTTTTTCTTGTACATTTGATATGAGACAAGTACTGCTTGGAGACCACCATTACCCAACAATTGGTATCAGAGCTCCGGATTGAAGATCAGGGTTGTCTGAATTTATTGGATGTCGGCTGCAGGAACATGGATCATAATTAGTGGCTGCATAAATTCTTTCAGTTATATGTTACTTTGACCAAATAGGATTGATATTTTATAAATACGAATGGATTTAGGACTGCAAGTATTCAGATCAGGGTTGCAGTTACATAATCATGGAAGGGCATTGGATTTGAGATCAAGGGTTGCAGAATTTGGTTGTTGCTAGGGTTTGTAGGAATCTAGGCAGATCGTGTTATTGGAGATTTGGTTGGAGCAGCGATGATGTGTTGAGATGGATCGACATGGAAATTTGGTAAGATCAAATTTGGGCAACAAATCCGGATATATAAAAGTCACAAATGAAAAAGACGAAAGATTCAAGTTTATAGACCTTGATGGGTATGGATTGAATAGGTGAGCAGATCATGTGTCGATCTCAGTTAGAGTGCATTAATCTTGAAGAAGAACAATCAAGTAGGTTCGTTGATATTTTGATTCGGAAACATCGTTTCATCAAAGGGCGCAAGGCGAATCAAGATTGCGGATGAGACTGTGTTGCAGTTGGGTGATTTGTAGGCACATTCATAGAAGGAATAAAATACTAGGATTCTATGAGCAGTCATGTAAAGGAAGGTTGATAGTTACCTTCGACTCTTGTCATGGAGGATTGCAATGAGTTAACTTGAGGGGTACCTCAATGAAAAATGATGGGAGGCTAAGATCCCCATGGTGGGAGATATCTCATGAACAGTATGTTGGTAGAAAGTTGGTTGTGAAGGCTAGCGCTAGCAGGTACAACTTTGCCAACATGAGCGTGATCCATAACTGAGCTGTAATGGTTGCCTTGGGACACATACATGACCAAGACTTTGAAGGTAGGTAGTTCACATAGGGGGTTCGTGGATAGAAATAAGGGACAAACGAGCGGAGATGGTGCAGTGATGATCACTTTGGAAGTAAAGACCGAGGGAAAGAGATTCTGGCAGCTATGTTGAAGACTTGCATATCACTTCAACTCGTTTATGTGGGATTTTCGAGCCTAATGATTTGAATTTTGGCTGAAGTCAAACGGAGTGGTCACAATATGTGGAAATCATTCCCGGGTGGGAGTTTGATGGTGAAAGTCACTTTTAGTTTGTTTCCATGTGAGAGATTGTTAGGATTGGATTCAAATCTATAGGAAGAAGGAAAAGGCTAAAATTCTAGCAGCGATTTAGTTTTCTTTTGTGGTGTGGACTCCTTTTGGAAATGAAATTCATTTCTTAGGCAGGAAGCAGTTTTCTTGGAGTAAGAATTAGAATCCTTGAGGGTTTAAGCTTTTTGTTCCTATAAATACAAGTGATAACCTAGAATATTGTGTTTCTTGTGTGATTGAATTAGTTTTCGCTAATTTGTGTTAGCTAGAGAGAATCTGTGAGATCAACAAAGAGAGCCAAGACAGTGGTGGGTCTTGGGGTGCCCTTAGGGGCATTGAATAGGTGGCCTAACTAGCAGATCTCTAAGGTTTATTTGTGTGAGGACGTGTTTATGATTTAGGGGCTATGTTTATTGTTGTAAACATGAGCGAATATTGTAACACAAGAGATTTGGTGATATGAATGAATATTTTGGCTTGATAGTGCCTCCAGATATAGTTCGAAATGGTGAACTGAATGAACAAATTATGTGTTTCTTTGTTTTTAATAATTTTCATATTAATGTTGCATGAATGCTATCTTTTAATTGTATATTTGGTATGTAGCAAGTAATGCTCGAAAAATACCAACTACCTAGCATGATAGTGAGTAGTGAATATCACACAGTTGAAATTAAAAATGCTTACCTTAAGTTTCTTAAATTTATTATGAAAATAATAACACATGTTTAATGAAATAAGCATATAATGGTTATTAATTCAATCATATAACTAATACTTCATCCGTCCTACTTCAAGAGTTCTACTTTTTCTTTTGTTTCATTTCAGACTAAGAATCTTATTTCATAAATGGCAAATATTGAACAGTGTTTCGGACATTTATACCCTAGTAATGTAAATATATTTATAAAAAAAACCATTCATTATGCCCTTATAATGTTAACATATTTACAAAAAAAATCAATCAGAAAAAGGTTTTATCATAAATGTTTTAACTTTTACATTCTCTCTCCTCTAATCTTCTATCCACTTGCAATTTTTTATTAATATTTTTAAAAATTTTCTTAAAAAACATAAAATACTACCCTAGAACTCTTGAAGTAGGACATAGGAGCATTAATTCCTTAAAAAAGAAAAAGAAAAAAAAACTCTTTTTGCACTATTAGGTTTCGACCTTTAATTATTAATTGTGAAGTTCAAGTTCAAATTCATAGGTTTCGAAATATATTATTATCTATGATAATCACTTTTACAGCATTATAATTGCAGTGAACGAAATATAAATATTCCGCTCATATTTTATTTTCTATAATTTGTTTTAGTTCTATTTTATCTTCTAATTATAAGAGATATTTTCCCTTATATAAATTCAAAATCGTTCATAGAATCCTACTATTTTCAGGATTCATATTCACCCAATGAGACTTTTGCGACAAGGATTCACTTTTCTTTTTTTTTTTAAGTTTTTTTTTCTTTTTTTGAGGCTTGCCCAACTCGAGTCAAGCCCCTTTTTTTGTGTAAGTCAATTTACTAACAAGCCCATCAATTCTCTGAAATTCCCTTAAAATCCCCACCCCAGAGGCGCCTAATATTAACTAGGGAGGGATAATCATCCACTCTAACCACTGGGAGGAGTCGAACTCAGGACCTCCATGTTAGTGTCCCAGTGCTCTGGCCATCAGGTCAAGTCCTGATGGTTAGGATTCACTTTTCTAGTAGAACTCATCTAAGGATTTCCTATTCTGGAAGTATACTCCACATAAATAGGGGTCCTACCCCTCGCATAAAAGGTACGTTATGTCACACACTATATTTCTCTTTTTTCTGTCTTTATACTTTATATACAAATTTTTATTCTCACACCGGAGGATTTGCGCGGAGCGAAACCCCCGCGCCCTAATGTTGTATGTTTTGGAGGTTGTCTATCGCCGTCCGAACTATCCTTCTCGCTTGCTGATCAAGTGAGTCATTCTACAATATTGACTCAACCGATTACATTTTTTAAAAGGAAAAATTCCCCTAGGGCCACCCCGCTCAGATTGTAAAGAAAACTTTTTTGTAAATCCCAATAAACATTTCTCTCCAGATTCAAATTCCCCGAATACCCCTCACCTCCTCTCCCTACCCTCTCTTCTCATTTTTTATCTCTTCATTTTCTCTCTAAAACACCACACACACATTCACAGTTCTCTCTCTCTCTCTCCCGAACCGTCTACGACGACGATCATCGACAACAACGACTAACCGCCGTCTACCTCTCTCTGCCATCTCTCTCACTTACACCGCCATATCTCTCAACTCCAGCATTTTTTTCTACCTAGATCTGAGCCAGATCCGACAAAACTCCAGGTTGTAGCTCCATTTCCGGCGCCTAGTCTTCTTTTCTCTGTTCTAGTACTCCCGGATCTATGAAATTTTTCGGCGCCTTGTCTTCTCTACTCCACCTTATCTGTTGTTCCTTCGGTGCTGTGTGTAATTTTTGATTCTGCATGACCTTCGCCTTTTACTCCTCTCCGACGTCATCTCCACCTCCGACGCCCTCATCATTTCAACCATCAATTTCTCCTCTCTCTCTCTCTCTTCCTTCACTGCTACTGCTCCTTCAGATCTGCTTCCTCCTCTTCATCTCTTCATGTCTTTCGTGACCTCTTCCAGGATAAAGGGTGCAACTAAACTCTCAATGTAGGTATTAGCATCAAGAAGATCAAGACAGCCTTCAAAGGAATGAATATATGAATTCTTGAATGAATTACTTTTGATATCAAACAACAGAATACGGTGGTAGAATTCCAAAAAGATTTCACCCTTTATTGACATATACAATAGCGTCAGATACATGAATTCCACGAACTATCAAGATAAGGGAATCTAGCCAATTTAGTCCAAGACTCTCTCACACCATTCTCTTTAATCATCCATACATCCTTGTAATAGTGACGGCAGACACAGTAGAACAAAGACATTCTCCAAGAACATTCAAACTCAAGACATACTCACGTTCACGATAGTTAGGTTGTGGGATTTCACTATATGTTTCTTTTGCTAAATCAAGACAAACAATTCAGTACGGATATGTTCATAAAATTACACTTTTATAAAAATGAAAATGTGTTATTAAAAATTACACTCTTTACCTCTTTTGATTTGATGTCTTATTAAAAATTACACTTTTATAAAAATGAAAACGTGTTAATACTTATTTATTCAATGAGACCCACAACTTTAATGATGAACTTGATTATACTTTGATATAATTTAGATAAAAAAATTATTATTGAATTACAATTGATATTTGTCTCAACAACATTTTTTAGTTTTTCTTTAGAATAATTATTTTTATCTAAATTATTAATCAAAGTATAATCAAGTTCATGATTAATTTCTATTTACGTGGGATGGAGAGAGTATATGTTATTTCAAAATAAAAATATATTTTTTTAGTGGGACAGAGCGAGTATAGTTGTACTTACATTATAGTGAAATGCCATGTTAAAAAAAAATCAAGGGAGGGCAGCTGCTTGACCCATGCGGCTCAGCCTGTGTGAGCCCCTCTTTTTATAATAAATGAATAAAAAAATTGAAACAACTCCTTAGATAATGTTTAAGAACAACACTTTAGTCCATGAAGATCTTCAACCATGTTCGCATATCTTTGAATAGAATTCAAGCCTAGAGAATATTATAGATATGTGCCGAGAGAAGGCGTATTAAGTACTTGAATCATACTCCGTAGATAAAGAAACTTCATTTCGTCATCATAATAGACAAGAATAGACTGGCCAAAAGAATTAAGAAATCAGCCATGCCATTTATAAAAAATAGAAACAATAATAAAATTATTAAAAGTTGAAAAATCGAGTAATTTTGACGCTATACTTGACCAATATCATCTTCCTTGACAACACCGAGCGGTATAATATTGGATCTGATCCTTGTTGCCAATGATTTCTCATCCTGAAAAACACATACAAATTAAGGAGTTCAAAGCAATTAGTAAAACCTGTTTAGTTGGGCATGAAAAATAATATGCTTGACCCATGCGGCTCAGCCTGTGTGAGCCCCTCTTTTTACAATAAATGAATAAAAAAATTGAAACAACTCCTTAGATAATGTTTAAGAACAACACTTTAGTCCATGAAGATCTTCAACCATGTTCGCATATCTTTGAATAGAATTCAAGCCTAGAGAATATTATAGATATGTGCCGAGAGAAGGCGTATTAAGTACTTGAACCATACTTCGTAGATAAAGAAACTTCATTTCGTCATCATAATAGACAAGAATAGACTGACCAAAAGAATTAAGAAATCAGTCATGCCATTTATAAAAAATAGAAACAATAATAAAATTATTAAAAGTTGAAAGATTGAGTAATTTTGACACTATACTTGATCAATATCATCTTCCTTGACAACACCGAGCGGTATAATATTGGATCTATTCCTTATTGCCAATGATTTCTCATCCTGAAAAACACATACAAATTAAGGAGTTCAAAGCAATTAGTAAAACCTGTTTAGTTGGGCATGAAAAACAATATGCTTAAAGTCTTAAACTCAACACAAAGGTTTATATGGTCTAAAAAATTTCAATCAACGATATAGGGATGATATGCTCAAGAATGATATGGTGTCATCCTTATTAAATGAAATGATTTCTCACCTTCTGTCCTTTTGATAATATCAATGTCACCATAAAAAACTGATGTGAGAACAAACCTTCTCGAAAGATGGCCTTCTTCAGCAAGTTTTTCCCTTCGGTAATTTCAATGCAAAAAAAAAAGGCTAATAAATCTTGATGATTGGCAAAGAACATATGGATTTTGGCACTATTTAATATTTCTTGATTTTAGAATCGCCAAAATCTAGGAAGAAACGTGTTTCTCCATAATTTATGGAGAAACGGGTTTTTTCCATCGTTCCCGTCTCTCTAGATTTCTATACGCAAAGCAGCCTCCACCTTCTATCTGGCCAAGCTTCTTCACCGGTCTTCCTCATCCGTCTCTCCGGCCAAGCTTCTTCACCTGGTTCCTCTCCCAATTCACCGGCAATCCAATTCCACCTCACAACCCCCTTCTTCCTCGATCTATTCTCTCGCAATCTCTATCTCTACCCAAAACACCGATCTAATTCCCTCTTAAATCCCTCTTCACCAGTACCGATCTAATTCGTTCAACACCTACCGGTTGTATCCCCCTTCAACAACGCCAAGCACGGCAACGGATTCTTCACTTGTTGAGCCTTTCCCCAAAACCGATTGATGCCTTCCCCTGTTCAGAGCCTAATTCCGTTCCATTCAAGTACACAAGCGTAGGTGAAATTGAAAATACACCGAGTCTGAGAGTTGGATATGATTCGGGTTTGGATATGTTGGGTGGATTTGGTTCTAATGAGATTGATTTTGAGTGAATTCTGAAATTCTGGATATCAACATTCAATGTTCTGGATATCCAGAACCTTTTGAAAGGATATCCATAACCTTTTAAAAGGATATCTAGAAATTTTGTATTGGCCATGACCTTTTGAAAGGATATCCAGAACCTTTTGAAAGGATATTCAGAACCTTTTGAAAGACTTCTGGATATCAATATTAAATGTTCTGGATATTCAGAACTCTTTGAAAGTGATATCCATAATCTATTTAAGTTGATATCCAGAAAGTTGGTATGTGTTGGTCTCATTCTAACATAACTTCTGGATATCATGATCAAAGGGTTCTGGATATTCAGAACCTTTGAAATTGATATTCAGAACCTTTGGAAAAACACGTTTCTCCATAACTTATGGAGAAACGCGTTTCTCCGGAGACCTACTCTTTAGAATCAGGTATGATTGAGATGATTTCAATAAACAAAAAATAATGAAATTATTCTATTTATATGGGTTACATTTTCTTATTTACTAATTGCTCCCACATTTTTTGGAAGCTCAAAATTGGATTTCAAAATTCAAACATTGATTGAGCTTAAATCGGGGTAATTTACTATGTAATTTTAAGCATTAACTTAAATTCATGAGATAATTTTAATTGATAATTTTGAATGATAAGTGTTTAAATTTGGTTATGTATATCTTTGGAAATTTAAAAAGAGGGGATAATAAAGCTATCGATTTAAATATATAAGTAGATATTAATTTATAAAATTATATGTTTAAAATATAATTGTTTAAATATTAGTAGATTTTAAAAAAATTATCATCAATTTAATAAAGATATCGGTTTAAATATAAACAAATTTAAAAAAAAAAATCATATCTTTTAGAAATTTAATAGTTTAAATATTGAGTTGGTCTTTTAAAAAACGCGTTTTTTCTGGCACTTAGAAAAAACGTGTTTTGTGTTTTCCCGTTTGTGCCAGTTCCAGTTTAACAAAGTGTCAGTGTGACAAAGTGCCAGTGCATGTGTAACAAAGTGCCAGTGAAAAAAGTGTCAGTACCAGTTTAACAAAGTGCCAGTGTAAACTGGCACTGGCACTTTGTTAAACTGGCATTGGCGCTTTATACACGGGCACTTTTATATACATGAACTGCACTCTTCACACTGGCACTCTGTTACACTAACACTGGCACTTTGTTACACTGACATTTTTGCTGGCTCTCAAAAACACAAGCACTGGGATTCAAAAACACATGCACTGGCACTCAAAAACACATACACTAGCTCTCAAAAACACTCAAAAATACTGGTAATCATTTTTGCTGGCATTCAAAAAAACATGGACTGGCATTCAAAATCAATTACACTGGCATTCAAAATCACGTATACTGACCGATTCAAATTCTCAAACAAAAACCAAACAATCCTCAAGCTCCCCTCCGGCGAAGCCTCAAATCCAGCTCAGCAAAAACAACTCTTCAAATCCCCATGGCCCACTTTTCCATCTCCGTCTCTGATTTAGGGCCTGAAAACAAGGGAGACAGCGTCGGTGGTTAGGGAGAAGGAGAGAACTGGTGATGGGCGATTGAAATTGGAGGAATTGGGTTGTCTCCGTTTGGGTTGAGAGAAGACGGTGAGGGACGATTGAGGGGGAATTAGATCAATGAGGAAGGGGATTGAGGTCGCCGGTTGATTAGGATGTGAGGGAGAGGAACAGTGACGGGCTTGGCCGGAGAGGGAGAGAGCAATGGTGAGGTTTGCGTAGAGAGAGAGTAGTGAGAGAGAGCCCTGCGAGTAGAGAGAGAGAGACTTTGCGTCTGCGTCTAGTGAGAGAGACCTTTGCGTTTAGAGAGAGAGTTGTGAGAGAGAATGAGAGTGAGGGTAAAACACGTTTTTTTAAGCTAACAAAAAACACGTTTTTTACAAGTTTTTGACTTAAATATTAGCATATCTTAAGAAATTATCAATTCAAAATTTAACAGGTTTTAATTTTAAAATTGTTTCCTTTTATTATGTGAAGTATATTTCCAATTGTTTCCTTTTATTATGTGAATGTAATTTTAAATTAAAATTTATATTTTATTATAAATATAATTACCTAAAATACACTCGCCATCTTTAATCATATTCGTCTATGCATTTCTCTTTAAAGTCATCTTTTTAATCTTGAAAATAAGACTAAAATTTTGGCAATTAGGATTGAAATTCAATTTTGAATTGAAATTTATATTGATTATAAATTTAATTACCTAAAAAATAAAATTTATTATATTTGAAAATATTTACATAATAAATTAATGGACAAACGGTGCCTGCCATGTGGCTTTCCACATCATAATGCCACGTGGCTTAATGTGGAGACTTCAAATGTTTTTCTTTTAATATTATATATAGATGAGATTAATTCGTTGTTATTATTGAAAATTTTAATTTTTTTGATTGAAAAAATTGTTTTATAAGTCAATTATAAAAGACGAAGTAGTCTTATAAGTCAATTATAAGAGTTGTAATGTGTAAATTATGAGACCAATTCGTTATTATTGAAATTTTGGTTTTTTTTTTTTGTCGAAAAAATTGTCTTATAACTAAATTATAAGATATGAAGTAGTCTTATAATTTAGTTATAAGACAATTATAAGAGACGAATTAGTTATAAAATGCAAGTTGGTATTAAAATTCAGCTATAAGAGTTTTAATTTGTAAATTATGAGATTAATTCGTTGTTATTATTGAAAATTTATTTTTTTTTTTGTTGTAAAAAATTGTCTTCTAAGTCAATATAAAAGACAAATTAGTTTTATAAGTCAATTATAAAAGATAAAATAGTCTTATAAGTCAGTTATAAAAGGGCGAGGGATGTTTATAAAATTTTAAAAATAATGTGTCATGTAGGAGTATTAGGTTTAAATCTCGACATAGGGGCGTTAGAGAAAGTGACTCATTTTAAAAGTATTCGATACATAGAATAAATTTTTCCATAGATAAATCAACTAACGTAAAATCTAGGGAGAAACGCGTTTCTCCATAAGTTATGGAGAAACGGGTTACGGGTATCCAGAAGCTATTAAAAGGATATCCAGAAACTTTTTGTATTGACCATGACCTTGTCCCATGGTTACTTCTGGATATCAGTCTCAAAGGTTCTGGATATCCAGAACCCTTTGAAAGGATATCCAGAAGCTTATGAAAGTGATATCCAGAAACCTTCAATGATATTCGAAACTTTCAAAATGTTTCGGATATTCATTTGATGGTTTACGGATATACATTGAAGGTTTTCGGATATCCGAAACCTTCAATAAGCATTTTTGGTCTTGGCCTTGGATTTGACTTCAAATATGTTTTCGGATATTCATTTGATGGTTTACGGATATACATTTGAAGGTTTTGGATATCCGAAACCTTCAATAAGCAATTTGTGGTCTTGGCCTTGGATTTGGCTTCAAATATGTTTCTGATATCCGCCCGAAGGCTTCGGATATCCGTTCCAAAGCTTCTGGATATCCAGAACCCTTTGAGACTGATATCCAGAAATTTTCTTCTGGTTATCAAACGTATAGTTTCTGGCTATTAAAAACGCGTTTCTCCATAGTTATGGAGAAACGCGTTTCTCAGCAGACCTACTCATCAACTAAAAAGTCCGATAACTATTTTAATACCAACTTTAGGGTCAAAATATCTATGGAAATGGATCACCAAACGTAACAAGTAAATGTAGGTACAAATGTTTAGATTAAAGTAGTCTTGCAACGAATTGTATATCTCACTTACATGTGCGTAAAATTAACTTTTCAAATCGATCAAGTATGGGTATAAAATTATCCTATAACTATATATGAAAGTCATCTCACCAAAAATGATCAAAACACTCTAATTATAGTTATTTTCAAAGTGATAATGATCCCACACATCCAAAAATTACCTCAAGACTTAAAGGAAACTATTAATTAAAAACGTGGAAAATTACTCTTGTGTCGTTGTTATCACCGTTGTTAACAATATTCCGCCACGAGTAGCTACATACACGTGCCAATTAGATCTGTAATAATTGTGTGACGATGAACTAGAGAAATAAATCATTGCTAATAATATAATCAATCGTATTCATAGGTGTCTTATCTTTCCTTAATCAGCTAATCTCCATTTGAATTGTTGTCGTCGTATAGGATAATTTAACTAAGTAAATAAGGTCAATAAGTCAATGTACTAAAGAAAGTAACAATAATTATTCCTAACTTGCTATTTATTTGACATTTATGCCCATGCCTATAAGTCTAAGATTTCTAAATAAGTGTTGGTGTCTTTCCACCCTATTGAAAACCTAACATGTCTTTAGAAGTAAGCTTCAACTTTGAGATGATTTTGTTACCATTTTAGGAAAACATGACCATGGTGTAAATAAAGCAAATTCGCGTTTATTTACCCAATAATATTACAACTAAACTTAATACTCCGCCCCATTTCAAAAAATGATTTTTGTACAAAAATTAAGGAATACATATAGTGGAGTAAGTGTTGTAATTATGAAAACTAAGATAAAAAAGAGAAAGTGAAGTAAAGAATAATAAAAGGATAAATGATGCGAGTATAATAAAGTGAGCCTTATAAATAAATAAGTATTAAAAATTTTACTTTTTGAGTTTATGCCTTTTGTAATGTAACATCAAAATAGGGTTTTTGTGCCTTTAGTAATGAAACGGAGAAAATAAGTCATAATTATGAAGTGAAATTTCAACGTTGCACGGCCCTTAAGTTTGACTAGTTATTAGTTTAGTTTTGGACTTAGTCCCCGTCCAAATTTGTTACTATCTTATAACATAACAGTCACATGCTTAAATTACATTATATTGAACTATCTTATAACATAAAAGTCACATGTTTAAATTACATTATATTGAGTTTTTTTTTTTTTTTTCCTATAAATTAGTACAAGACATATTAGTTGAACCAAAAGAAAAATGGACTATAAATCCAAACATGGTACTCCATAGTTGAACCACACATATCTGATTGTTGTGGATTCGCTTTTAATGACACAAACAATCGTTTTTTGACCTTCTTATTTGCCCACCAAATTGAGAGACTTTGGACCCTACACACACCCCCTCGATCAGACAAAGAATTCATAAATACTAATGAAATTGTTAAAAAAAATTATTCGCGCTGCTTTTATACCTAAGGTATAAGTGTATAATTACTCTTATACTTATGTAAAATGAGTTGGTCTTATAAAAAACTAGTTTTTTCTTAAGATAAGGAAAAACGTGTTTTCAAAACAAACGGTGACATTTTTATAATTACTGGCAATCATGATAAATGCCGGTGTTAATATTACAAATTCGTGCCATCCCAAGCTCCGATCATCTTCTCTGGCCATCCCAAGCTCCGATCGTTCTCCGGCGTTCACTCAGTTTGAGTATTTTGTAACCTACAATTCATGCCCTAGTTCCGCCATTAATGTTCATTGTCAATTCTGCTTCGTTACATAATTGATTGGTACTTTATTGATTGGTACATAATTAATTGGAGATATCTGTGTGATTTGATTCCATAGCTCTTCGTTTTTTCGTTGGATAAACAGAATGTCCTTCAACGGGTGTGGATAAAGGGTTTAATTTCTGTCGAATTTAAAAGCTCTCTTTGTCCGTAAACTTAGTGCCAGGTGCATGTGTAACAAAGTGAGTGTTAGTGTAAAAAGTGCCTGTTAGTGTAATAAAGTGCCAAAGTGTTAGTGTATCAAAGTGTCGGTGTTAGTGTAAAACAAGTGCCGTTGTTAGTTTAACGAAAGTGTCGGTGTTAGTGTAACAAAGTGCCGGTGTTAGGATAACCAAGTGCCAAGTGTTAATTTATAAAGTCACTTAATATACATGCACTAAAGCACTTTTTTACACCGGCATTCAAAAACACATGGATTTGGCATTTGAAAACACAAACACCGGCACTCAAAAACACATACACCGGCACTCAAAAACACCGGTAATTATTTTTGTTGGCTCTCAAAAACACAAGCACCGGCATTCAAAAACACATGGACCGGCATTTGAAAACACATGGACCGGCACTTCAAAACACATGGACTGGCATCTGAAATTGGAATTAAAATTGGAACTAACTGGCATTCAAAAACACATGGACTGGCATTTGAAAACACATGGACTGACACTTCAAAACACATGAACTGGTTCACGAAACAAGTTTAAACAAATTAGGAACAGGGTAAATAATTCATCCATAACAAGGAGAATCACATTTTGAATAGAGGGGAATATCCAAGAACACAAGTAGGAAGTAATTAACAAACCAAAAATCTTACAAATCTTAAGTAGGAAGTAATTAATGAACCATTCTTGGTGTCAATACAGAGAACAATTCTTCAGCAACAATTAAGTAGGAAGTAATTAACGAACCAATTACAATTTCATACACTACTATCCCCAAATCAAAAACCCTAAATTAAGTGAGATTAATTGGATTTTTATGTTCAGATTTGATCTGATTTTGGTGTCCAGATTAGAGAAAACAATGAAGAAGACGATTGAGGGAGCCGGCAATGGTGAGGAACTCTGTTTGCGTTTAGAGAGAGAGTAGAGAGAGAGTCCGAGCGCGACGGGTGAAAAACACGTTTTTTGTTAAGGTTAAAAAAAACGCGTTTTTTATAAGTTTTTGGCATGTAAAATAGTAAAAAAAAGAGAGTTTGACCAAAATAACCCTATTATAAAGAAAAACGACCTTAAAGGACAAGGATTTTGAAAACCCCCCTAAACACCCCTGGACCAAATTGCCCTCGACGTCGTGTTCATATTAACCCTATTTCGCCGCAATTTCAAATTTTCACTATTTCTATTTCCTGTTTCTAAAAATCTCTCAAATTTCAAATTTAGAAAACCTTCCCGTTCTCGTCTCACCGACAACGATTATTGAGCAATTTCTTCCTTCCTTCGACGGATTTCTTCATTTTCGTCCTCAAAACCAAAGGTAATCTTCAACATTTTTTCGATTTTGAAGTTTATTTTTGAGATTTCAAAGTTTATTTCACTTGTTTTTGTCGAGTTCACTGTTTTGATGTCGATTTTGATGTTAATTTCACTGTTTTGTTTTCGATTTCAAAGTTTATAATTTCTCAAGTAACCTAGTTAGGAAAAATGTGAACTAGATTTAATTGTTGAATTTCACAGATGTTGGATTTTGTTTTACAGTTGTATATTTAAATGTGAATTCGTTTGGGTTTTGACATTTATCAGTTGTTCATGACTTATTGTGCACAATAATTATGAGGTCAATTTCTCAGTTATTTTGGGAACAACTGTGAGGTCTATTTCACTGTTTTTATTTCATTGAACAAGAACTGTAAAGTCTAGTTTCTCAGTTGTTTGGTTGTTGAGGGAAAATAAGTGTGAAATGTTTTTCACACTTCTAAAACTGTGAGGTAAGTTTCACAGTTTAGAAAATGTCAAAATATACCTCACAGGTCTCAGAAGTGTGAGGTCTATTTCTCAGTTATTGACTAATGTAAATTGATTAGGGTTTTGGCATTTTCTAAACTGATAACTGTGAGGTTAACTTCACAGTTGTTTTGCTAATTTTTATGTGTGGTTTACTTGTGATTAATCTGTTGTCGATGAATGTTTGTGCATAAATGAGAGGTCAATTTCTCAGTTATGTTTATTGAAGTTAATTTCTCGCTATATTGTGAACAGTGAGGTCAATTCCTCGCTTTTGTCTCATTCCTTCCTAGAAAACAATTGTGAGATCTCAAGGTACGCTTGTTTTGTTTTGAGGGATAATAAGTGTGAAATGTTTTTCACAGTTCTAAAACTGTGATTTCAGTTTCACATTTATTGACGAATGTGAATTGATAAGGGTTTTGGCATTTTCTAAACTGAGAATTGTGAGGTTAACTTCACAGTTGTGTTGCTAATTTTTATGTGTGGTTTACTTGTGATTAATCTGTTGTCGATGAATGTTTGTGCATAAATGAGAGGTCAATTTCTCAGTTATGTTTATTGAAGTTAATTTCTCAGTTATTGTGAACAACAGTGAGGTCAATTCCTCGCTTTTTGTCTCATTCCTTCATAGAAAACAATCAGTGAGATGTCATACAGCTTGTTTTGTTTTGAGGGATAATAAGTGTGAAATGTTTTTCACGCTCTAAAACTGTGATTTCGGTTTCACATTTATTGACGAATGTGAATTGATAAGGGTTTTGGCATTTTCTAAACCGATAACCGCGAGGTTAACTTCACGGTTGTGTTGCTACTTTTATGTGTGGCCTACTTGTGATTAATCTGTTGTCGATGAACATTTGTGCACAAATGTGAGGACAATTTCTCGCTATGGTTGTTGAAGTTAATTTCTCGGTTATTGTAAACAACGGTGAGGTCAATTCCTCGCTTTTTGTCTCATTCCTTCATAGAAAACAAGCTGTGAGATTCGTTGCACATTTGTTTTGTTTTGAGGGATAATAAGTGTGAAATGTTTTTCGCAATTCTAACACCGTGATTTCGCCTCACGCTTATTGACGAATGTGAATTGATAAGGGTTTTGGCATTTTCTAAACCGATAATCATGAGGTTAACTTCACGGTTGTGTTGCTACTTTTATGTGTGGCCTACTTGTGATTAATCTGTTGTCGATGAACATTTGTGCACAAATGTGAGGACAATTTCTCGGTTATGGTTGTTGAAGTCAATTTCTAAGTTATTGTGCACAATGTTGAGGTCAATTGCTCGCTTTTATGTCATTCCTTCATAGAACAACAATTGTGAGATCTACCGCACGCTTGTTTTGTTTTGAGGGATAATAAGTGTGAAATGTTTTTCACACTTCTAAAATCATGTGATTTCAGGTTTCACATTTATTTATGAATGTGAACCGATTAGGGTTTTGGCATTTTCTAAACCGAGAATTATTATGTTAACTTTACATTTGTTTTGCTACTTATATGTTGTCGATGAATATGTGTGCTTAAATGTGAGGTCAATTTCTCGCTATGACCGTATAAATGTGCATTGGTTGTAACTCTCTACTCCGTGTTTTAACATTCAATTGTTTTTTGTGTGATTATAGATGACTAAGAAAAGAATGGCAAAAAGATTCCACAAGTAAAGCTAAAAGAAAATCGGTGGAGAGGCCCAAGACCTTCTCTTTCCGTTCAAACATTGAAGCAACTTTTGAAATTGCTTGATGAAGTTGAAGTTAAAGGATTATCATATTGAAAAGTTGAAACTTTCTCCATTTTTCAATATGTTTAATGCACGAACAACAATTTGGATATCACAATCGAAAGTCTCGATTTGACAACATGGGATATTATCGTATGTTATGACCCGGATACCGATAACTTTAAGTTGGGCGTACTCGTGTCAATCTAACAAGCAATGATGTTCTTTGTGATATTTGGTGTGGAATCCGGGAGAAAAGTATGAACATGAAGATGAAGGGTTGTCTTTGCGAAACATTTGAATTGTTTCGAGAGAAGGTTCAAGGGTGAAAATAACATCTCATTGATCACACCAACACGGTGAAGGATGTGTTGATTGAAGTTTGTCAAAGTGATAAAGAAGAAGATATTGATGATGTTGTGAGGCTACTAACAATGTTTACAATGGCAACACTGTTCTTTGCCAGCAGGGGTACTTACATTTCTACTCCTTTTCTTTACTATGTGGAAAAGATTGAGAACATGAAGGATTATAATTGGTCTCAAGAAATCCTTGATAATCTAATGAATTCAATTCGAAAACACCACCAACAGCCACATCAAGTTTCTGGCTGTGTTTCTTTGCTATCGGTAAGTCAATATATATTTTGTTCTTCTCTTTCTTAGTTATTTTTATATTCTTATAAAATTGTAACGTAATAATTTTTTTAATTGATGCAGTATTGGTTCAGTGAACACACCAACACATTGCAACCAAAAAGACATCTGATTCCACGATTCATGAAGTGGGATTTGCCAAAGAAGGTGGAAATGTTCAAGGAGTTGAGAATCGACGTGTTGAAAAAGAAGAATGTGAGTTATAATATTATCGCGGTTATTTAATAATTTCTCATTTTTTGGTTTCAAACATGTGTATTATGTCCAAATCATTCTTTTATAGAACAACTGTGAAAAACATTGCACAGAAATTGACCTCACAGTTCTAAACTGTAGGACTTATTTCACATTTGTTGATTTTGATGAATATAAATGTGAGATGTTTTTCACGCTTAGTTATGATTGTTTGTGCACAACTGTAAGGTCAGTTTCTCAGTTTATAACTGTGAAGTAAATTTCTAAGTTATTGTGCATAACTTTGATAGATTTCTCTATTTAAATGTCATATTTTTATAGAAAAACTGAGAATTCCATTTTACCTTCCTTGATAGGTTAATGCTGAAGCTTTAGTTCTGACCGATGAAGAAGAAATAATGTTTGGCGGACAAAGAAACTTTGCAAACATCACAGATGATGTGAACCTACTGGAGAACAAAGATGAAGAAGAAGATGGAAAAAATGAAAAAGAAGAGGAGATGAGGGAGTTAGGTTCTACAGATAGTGAAAGAACCTTATCCATTCACTTGGCTCAACCCCAAAATATCCCGGATACTCCAGTTCATAGTTCTGTGCCAATAACTCCAAGTCCAATAGCGTTGATGGCGTATGATTTTGATGATATGGTTACATCCGCATTGGAAAGTGTGAATAAATCAATAGGAATTGAAGGATTGGAATTTGAAAAAAAGAGTCACAACAGGATAAGGGAAAGCTGAAAGAGAAAAGAATTGAAACCGTGAAGGAAAAGGAAAATTTGGAGATTGTAAAAGAAAAAGAGAGGTTGGAAAAGGAAAATGACAAGCTTGTAAAAGAAAATAGAGAGCTCATTGAGAAAGTGGAAACAACTAATTCATTGAATGAGAAAATTGAAGAATTGGGAAAACAACTCAGCGTTGCTATTTCAAGGATCAACAAGTTGGAAGAAGAAAAGAGAATAAGAGAGATAGCTCACCAAAAAGAGATCAAGGAGTTACATGAATTGCACGAAACAAAATAGCCAAATTGGAAGAAGAGGTCGCTAATTTGATTCAAGATAGTGAAGATCAAAGGTAAAATTGAATGAAAAAGATGAAATTAACAAAGAACTTTTGGAAAGGATTGGGATGTTTCAAAAATTTGAAGTTAATGAAGCGCTTTTGAAAAGGAAATTGAGGAGGACAAGGATGAGGCTAAGGAGGACAAGAATGGGGCTGAGGAGGACAAGGATGTGGCTGAAAAGGGAAAAAATGTTGGAGTGACTGGATCAATGGTGAGGAGGCTAAAGGGAAAAACTAGGAAACCAAAGATCGATGATGACTTTGTTTCTTTACCAAAACTACAGAAGAAGAATGATGACAAAAAGAAAGTTCAAGCCGAAAACATTGAGATTTTTAGATGATATGCGGGAGAAAAGAAGAAAGGCAAACATATAGTGCGGCTCAAGTTCAAGAAGAAATTCAAGAAACAACAAAATGGTGGCACAAAAGGAAATTGATGAGTATCACAACCTATTAAAAGTTCTAACAAAGGAGTAAGTACCAAAAACAAACTTTAATATTTTTGAATGATTATTTATCACAATCATTATAACAAGTTATATTTATGTTCTTGCAGTGGGAGTGCATGGGTATATGGAAATATCAATATAAGTGTTGAAGAATTGTGGATGATTGCCCATGACACATGTACTGATGTGACGGTATATTTACTCCTACTCTTAAATTGATTTAACAATTGATAAACTGTGAATTCTATTTCATCTGTTGTGCACAATCAAACATGAATAACTGTGCAATTTATTTCACATTTGTTGGTTATTAAACCCTTACTCAGTTATTTAGCAACATTTGTTGGTTATTTGACATTTGTAATACAATCTATTTAACAACAGAATTGTGCAATCTATTTCTCGCAATTTAATAACATTAAATCATGAATAATTGACAACTGTGAGGTCAATTTATCAGTTATTAAAAAATATTTCACAATTTCATCTGTTGTTTGACAGGTAATGAATGGTTACCTCGAAATATTGAAAAAGCAATACAAAGACATAAAATATTCAAGCTCACGTAATACTCTTTTGTTGGAGTGATCACCGCTAATGCCATGGTAAGTACATTTATATTTATTTATGTAAAATGTTCCTGTTGAGGTCTTATAGATATTGACTAAATGTTTACATGCAGCCATTTCTAGAAAATAATTATACAAAATGCATTAAAGAAGAGATTGATGATGCCTTGTTGGAATTGATAAAAGATGATAAAAGGTTCATCCTCTTCCCAATACACACCCCATCAAAACAAAGGTTGGTTGAACATTGGACTCTTCTCGTTCTTGATGTTGAAACGGGGAGTTTATGTTTTATAACTCAATGCGTCCAAGGAAAAAAGAAACAAAGGACCCATATGTCGCGTATGCTCGAGTAATGGTAATAACATGATACGTAATTTTACTTTAATTTTCTTTCGCTTTATGACTCGGTGTTTGATAACCGATAAAATCTTTTCATTCTTTCGCTTTGATTACGTGAAACTTGTCTTGTGTTTTGTCAAATGTTACTCAAGAAGATTCACCAAATTTGAAAAGTTCATTGAAGTTGAAGATACACCACAACAAAATTTGCCAAGTCTTGATTGTGGAATTCATGTTCTTATGAATTGCAAGGACTACTTCGACTGGGTATTCGTGAGGAAGAGCTATGAAAAGGATGAAGCACATCAATTTAGGGCAAAAATGTTTACCGAATTTCGAATGATGAAAAGAAAGTGTCGTAGTTTGATTGTAGTGTCGGTTTAAAGATACATTATTTTTGTCTAGGCACTCTTTTGGTTGTTGAAGTACAAATGAAAAAGACGTGAAGTAACCGGAAAATATGTAGTGAAAAGACTTGACAAATTCTCGCTATGCTTGTGCAATTTCTCGGCTGGTATGTTTACACTGCTATCATAGCGCACAACCGTAATGTCAAATTCTCGCTATGCTTATGCAATTTCTCGGCTGGTATGTTTACCTCGTTATCATAGCTTTCATAGACTTGACAAATGTGATGTAAATAAATGTGCAATGTTTTTCACAGCTTGCCGGGTATTGATGTAAATAACTCGTAGGACCTATTTCACAGCTTGTTGGTTTTTGAGGCATGCACTGGTAGGAACCGAGGCCGGCGCCCGGAGTTATATGAGGCGCGCGCCGGAAGGCGTAGTCCGTACCTTCCTATTTCACCGTTATGCACAATAACCGTGCAATGTTTTTAACAGCTGTTCTATTGTTCTATAAAAAGAATTACTAGAACAAATGAAATAAACTCGAAGTATGTTTACCTATTACTGAAACAACAAATCATTAAAATGTTAAGGAACAAAAACAATCACCAATAAAAGAGAAATTAAATTCACTATTTCATTTCATTTCATATATTGTCTTTAAAAAGAAAAAGAAAAAAATCTGAACTAATGATAGAACCAAAACATAATCAAATAGGTTCCCTGCAAGACTTCCTATTGTGAGTTCCTAATTTTCCGCAACGACCACATTTCATTTTCCTTTTCATAACCTCCCCCTAGAAGGAATACGATTCTTCCTAGGCCTTCCAGGAGGACGCCTTGTTACTGGTGGAAGTATCACAGGTGGCTCAGTATTGGGAGCTTGACCAAAAGAAGCATAAGCCTGGATTGGTGAATCATAACACTCTCTGTAGTAACTACAATGGAAAAATGGCTCAATGTATGAGAATGGATCTGGTTTGGTATTGAACAGAACAAAGAATCGCATGCACACAAGGGAAACCTTCATGCTGCCACTTTCCACATGAACATGTGCATTCTTCTACGTTGACAACCATTGGTGGAACGGAATGCACTTCAAACACATTGTTTGAAGAAGAGTATACCACCCATGACCTACCAATTTTTTTAAGTTCTTCATACTTCTTCTGCATAAGAGGACACAATGTTGAATTCCACTTTGATGAGTCTTCTCTCCGTTTTGACATTTGACACATCATCTTCAATCTAATAGAATCAATTAACTCCATAATAGGCAATGAACGAGCAACTTTAAACCGAGCATTAAATGATTCTGCAAAGATTGGATGACATCTCCCCATATCGACTACCATTAAAGAATGCATTAGCATAATTTTCAACTGGTAGGTTATCCAAAAACTCTTTAACAACCGACCCACCTTCGCCTTTCATTTCATTCAGAAAATTATTGAAAAGTTCTTCCGTCTGGCTTCGCGCACCGACCGAGTTTATAGGTCATCCTATTCTTAAAGCTTATATGACAGCCTCTCATCTTATCCTTCAAATTATGTTTCAGATGAACAATGCAAAATGAATGAAAACATTCAGTGCAACACATCTTTCATCGCTTGAATAATGCCTTGATGGCGATCCGACACAAATGTCACTTGCCTATAATCTATGAGAGGTTTAAGTTGCTCCAAAAACCATATCCAATTTGCGTATCTTCACCACCAACAATAGCAAAAGCAATGTTAAAAAGCCCCGAATAAGAAAAACGACAAGAAGAAAAATTAGAGAAACAACTGTGAAATACACTATACCAAGTTTCGCACGTAATAAAACATACCCGAATTGCCATCTTTGGCCGTCAAAGAAGTAAAGTCCCCTTGTATTTTCCATGTAAAAATGTACCATCAACAAATAGCAACGGACGACAAAACCGGAAACCTATTATACATGCCCCAAATGAAACAAAACACCTTCTAAAGTGACCTACTTTATCGATTCAAGCACAAACCGATTACTCGCATCCAACTCCTTCATCTTCTTAAAGTAACCTCTCAAATTATCATAAGATAACGATTCTTCACCGTAAACTACGCCCTAGCTTTCTCAATAGCTCTCCACCCAACTTTGTAAGTTACATCAAGTCCATAACTAGTCTTAAGAACCCTAAGAATTTGAGCCGTACCAATCGAAGGCGTAGAACGAACAACATCAACAATGGATTCAAGAAGAACATCGAAGTAACCCTACTACCCTTTTCACTCCTATGAACATCACCACATGTATGAATTGAAGTATATGTTTTGATGTAAACAAATCCATTTGACTTTTCAATGTAAGCATGGATCCTCCAAGGACAATCTACAAACAGATTTATGCTTGCAGATCATCAGCAAGAACACGTTTTTTGTCATTTTTAATATACTCAAAACTAAATCCAACCTCACAGCATACTTACATAATTTGATACGAAACTCGGTAATTCCTCCTTCAAATACTTGTCCAATACCTGTTATTTCCTTAGCCCACTTTGCTTAACAATTCTTTTTCTCCATGATGAAAAAAGTTCACAGCATTTCAAGTGCAAGCCTACTAGAACTACTATGCTCTAGTTCATTAGATATAGAACCACCACAACGCACAAGTAGATGTAGATGATTCATAGGCACAAATAGCTTGACTCTCTTTAACATGAACAACAACAAGGTTTGCACCACTATAACCTAACATGATGCCCATATTCAAGAAATCCTCTTCATTCTCCAAGAAGCAACTTGAATTATCGGTGTAAAACATATAACAATGATATAGAATCCTTATTCAATGAAGGCCACCTTGAACAAACAAACTCAACAACCGAGAAATAAGAAGAAAACTGAGCAAATCTTGCTATTGCATTCAATTCACCATACTTAAATGAAAGCATAACCGGAGTATCCATACAACCGCATAGAAGAAACATGAAAAATATTACAACCGAGAAATTCACTTAACAATATTGATTATCATAGAACTGAATCATTAAAACAATTACAAAAGCATAAAAATACAATGTATTACAGAAATTTCAAAGCTATCACATATTTCGTTCACAAAAAAATAGCAAATCCACAATATCAAATCCGAATATAACATACCTGGGCAAATCTAAATCAATCAATTGAAAAATCAACCAATAAATTGAAGCTGATTCCACTTCAAATTGAGATCGATGGAAACGAATTGTGATCAGAAAAGAGAGATATCTTCCTTCGAATTGAAATCTAGAGACAAAAAGAAGAATGGCGCGATTGATTTCGCGCTGGCGCAGAAGATATACATTGCGATGGATTCCGTTTCCTTTTAGGATTGTTAAACATCAATTTCATACGTATATATACAAGGGGCAATTTCGGTATTATTTTTTTTTAAAATTGAGCTAAGGGGTGTATTGGTAAAATATATTTCAATCAATGGACCCTAAGGTTGATTATGAAATGTTGAGTTTTTTTTAATAAATTCCACCTTATTATAGGGGCTTATTGGTAAAAATCCCTAAAAAAATCGCAATTTTTCATATTTTTTGAAAAAATATAATTTTTTTTTTCATATTTTATTGACCAGTCAATTTCTATACCTAATATATAAAACTGAAATTATTCTTATATCGGGTAAGTTTATAATGTAGAATTATATAAGTTTCTGTATGAGTCGAGAGAGACTTAATAAATTAAACCATCAATGTAGTTAACAAATATTCTTGGTGGTTAAATTGCAGAATGTCCTAAAATATAGGATTCGAGAACCCTAAATCGAGGGATGGAAGAGGTTCAGATCTGTAGCGTTTCGAGGAGAAGAGAAAAGTTGCGGTGAGCGCAAAAGTGGAGGGAAGGAGCAAGGAGGAAATTAATTAAGATGTCACCCATTACATTGACATGAGTGATGATGCATCAACAGAGAGTATGCGCACATCGTGTTCTAAAAGGTGAAGCGGATATATTTTTGATGTTATTTGGAAATCATTGATAGGTAAATATCGGATTAATTAATATCAAAACAATAATTTATAATTGTTTTGGTAATATACAATAAATAGATGCTCTAGGTGCATTTGGAAATAATAAAGTTTCCATTTATGTTCTGTTGTTGCAGGAATAAATTGTTGATTATGGATTTATAAATTGTGGTTCAGTAGTATTATGAGATAAGAAAGTAAATAAAATGAATGAAATTACATTATTGCTAAAAATTAACAAGGAATGATGTTATGAAATTACAAGGAATTTCAGTATAGTGATTAGGTTACCTCCAATATAGGTCAAACTGAAAGTATCAGCTACTCTATAGTGATTAGGTTAATCTAGTAATGCATATCTCAGTTTTATACAGCTGTGAAAATTGATAAATGAATATCTTAGTTTTACATAAGTGTGAAATACACAACTGTGAAATCAAACAACTGTGAAATTAATTGAGTAATAATTTTACAACAACAACAACAACAACAACAACAACAACAATAATAACAAGAATAATAATAACAGAATAATAATAACAAGAATAATAATAACAACAACAATAATAACAGTAACAATAATAACAGTAACAATAATAACAGTAACAATAATAAAAATAACAATAATAATAATAATAATAATAACAATAATAATAATAACAATAATAATAATAATAATAATAATAATAAAAATAATAATAATAATAATAATAATAATAATAATAATAATAATAATAATAATAATAATAATAATAATAATAATAATAATAATAATAATAATAATAATAAAAATAATAATAATAATAATAATAATAATAATAATAAGTGATCTACTTTTGGAAGAGTGCGTCTGCTGAGAAACGCGTTTCTCCATAACTATGGAGAAACGTGTTTTTCATGTGTGCCTTACATTTGATAACTTAAAAAAAAAATCCAAGGCCAAGACCAAAAGCTTCCTGGATATTCGTAAGCTTTCAGATTTGATAAATGTAAGCCTTTGGATGATATCCGTAAGCTTTGTATTTGATAGCGGAAGGATGTGAAATGTATATCCGTAAACCGTTAGGTGCGCATATCCAAAACTGCAGGTGCGCATATCCGAAATGTGTTAGGCGCATATCCGTAAATTGCTATTGAAGGTTTAGATATTCAGAAACCTTCAAATGTATATCCGTAAACATTTTGAAGGTTTCTGATATTCATTTGAAGGTTTCCTGATATCACTTTCATAGGTTTACGGTATCTACCAGTCATCACAGCGCGACATATGACCGTTTCTCCATAACTTATGGAGAAACGCGTTTCTCCCTAGATTTTGTGCTTTTGGAAAGGAGAAACAAGAAGTTCAAACTTGAAATAGTTCATATTATTGAAAAATAAGTTGAGAAATGGAGTAGGAAGTCCTTATCAATGTCTTACATGAGGTACAACTGTAACCAAATAACTTTTTGTTGTTCAAAAGCCTTAAGCCAAGCTTCTTTTTCCTTCTCTTTATTCACCTTTTCAAACACCCCCCTCCATTTATCCCTGAATCTGAATTTCCTCCTGCGGTCACGACTACGGTGATGTTGACCATTTGACGATTAACGTAATTACTTAACTTCTAATTTAATAGATGAATAGCATGTATGGTATCAAAAGACAATTATATCTTCAATTGAAATTAAACATTTGATATTACATCTGATAGACAGTGTGATATAAACTTTTGAATCAATTCATCTCCAATATCTTGTTCATCACTTTTTAATAACTTTCCTTTTTTATTTAACTCCAAGTTATTTCCATAAAGTTTATTTATTTCAATCGTTTATTGAAATAAAAATGTAATTAATATTTTTATTTTTTTTTCTTCATTGGCCCATGTAGTTTCAAAATATCTAAAATTGGAGGAAACTTTATAGTATAAAAATACATGTGAACTGAAAAAGGACTAGACTTCTCACCAAGTTATGTTTGGTTATTCCAAAAAGTGCCTAATAAAACTCATTAAGCACTTTCCAAGTTAATGACCCCACAAACCATTCATTTAGACCAATGGGTCACCCCTATGACACCATCACTTTAAGTAAACAAAACAAAAGTTTTTTGTCTGACTCAAGCTGATGTGTAACTACTTAACACTTGGAGTATTCTCTGACCAAAGAATAATAGAGACATAATTGCAATTATTCCCATAAGTATTGTTGCAATATTCAATCAATGGTGCAGATTTGGTATCAAAAAAAAAAAAATCCATTTTATTATAAATTTTTGTATGTCAATAAAAACAATACATTTTCTCCGTTTCATTTTCGGACTAGCTCTTTGATTATGGTGATTAAATAAAAAAAAGGTAAGAGAGAAAATGTTGTGAGTATGAAAATTAAAGTAAGAAAAGAAATGAGTGCGAGTAATAATAAGTTGATTGATATTGTGAGTAATCATATCCAACTGCAATCATATCCTAAGAAACTTGATAGCGTAACAATTATTTTCTAACAATTCCATTTAAAACTAACTAACATAGTTAAGTTTGAATCTTAAATTGACAAAATTAAAATGTCAAAATTCGGTTGGCTCACGTATCTAAACTCTTTATTTAACCATGCATTAAAGATATTAGTTTCTTTCGAACAATTTTTATAATTTTTTTTTTATTTAACTATATTAATGATATTACTTTATTTTGAACAATTTTTTAAAGAAAATCCGCAATCGTTAATGAGATGTATCTAGTATATATAAGTATTTATAAATCATAATTATAACCTAACCTAAAACAACTCCGTTAACAAAAATGCTGCTCAACTCAAGCAACATGCGAATGCGGATTTGTGAAAAATCTCGTGATCCTAACTCGAGAATCATATACTCGTGTGGAGCAAGGAAAATACACTAGACTCGTGCTTTACACGCAGAAGTCGATTTATATAACTAAAAGTATCTATGTTTATAAGCAGAACAAAAGATAGCACAAGACTCGTGCTAAACATTTAAGGTTCGTAACCAATACACAATAATCATCCTTACTGGACCTTACCCAAGCTGTTGAGAATGAAATCATCAACAACTCAGGCACGACTAATTTCACACGATTATATATAAACAATTTCTAATTTCTTTTTGATTTTTTTTAAGTGTTGTTATTTTGAGGCTACACTTATAGTTCGAGTATTTCAAAAAAAAAAATTGTCAATATAATATATTTGAAGGAAATCGAACCCTTAACATTATTCCAAGAAAAAACAATAACCTATGACATCCGAGCCTTATTGCCAAAAGATTTCAATTTTGAAGCAATATATATACTATATATATATATATATATATATATATATATATATATATATATATATATATATATATATATATATATATATAATATAATATAATATAATATAATATAAACAAAATACAAAATCCCCCAAGTCCATGCAATTTTTACTCAACGGTCTCCAAAAATTTTATTGGCGGGAGAAACCGTTTTAGCCTTTTAGGTGTGAACTAAATTGGGTATTTTAGTGTGGGCCCATTTTTGTGGAAAATATTGCTTGGCTCTTCACAAGTTTATTCCCACTTTCGGTGTTTGTTTTTTGACACTGTGTTTGTTTTTCTCTCACCCCAAAATCCTATATAAACCCATCCAACTCCCCTGTTTTTACTCTCCCCATCTCCTCTCATTTTCTCACCCCCAAACACTCCACTATCCTCCCATTTTTTTCAATTTCTCATCTCTTTCCATCTCTGAGTTTGATTTTTCCATCTGGGTATTTTTAAAAACATCCCAATTTAACATAATCAAGTAACTAATTTCTAATCTAGTCCCCTCCCCTGTTCCTGTCCTGTTTCGTCGAGTAATCAGAGAGTTTTCTTGATTTAGAGGAAGTTTTAGATTCTGGGTATTGCTAAAGATTTAGCTTACTTTCAGTAAATTTAGCTTTGGGATAAAATTACAGTAAGGGTTTGTGGGATAGGGTGATCAAAAACAAGAAAACATTGTATTTTCTGAGGAAGATGATTCTGTCCCACAACGGATACATATTGTGGAAGTTATTTGCTTTTCTTGAAAAGAAATTTTCCGTTGCGAAAAGCTTTTACTTCTGGATTTACCAGATTGTTAATAGATACACTTTGAATACTTAGCCAAATATTTGTAAAGTTGTTCATCTTAATTTCGAAAAACTCAATTATAGTACACTCAGTCATCTGTTCCTTTCAATCTGTTTTTAGTTAGTTCTTGTATAAGGTTTTCGAATAATTTGGAAAATGGGAGGAGCATCATTGCCACCGGGGTTTCGATTTCACCCTACTGACGAAGAATTGGTTGGTTATTACTTGAAAAGGAAAGTTGATGGACTTGAAATTGAACTTGAAGTGATTCCAGTTATAGAATTGTACAAGTTTGATCCATGGGAGTTGCCTGGTAAGCTTCATTCTCCAAGTGTTTGTTTTTATGCCTCAACGAGACTAACAGGCGTTTTTAATAATGTCAAATTCTGAATGCTGAATAAAACCTCTGAATGTTCAAAAATGCAGACAAGTCATTCCTTCCTAAGCGCGATATGGAGTGGTTCTTCTTTTGTCCCCGTGATCGCAAGTACCCAAATGGCTCACGTACGAATAGAGCCACAAAGGCTGGATATTGGAAAGCCACTGGAAAAGACCGGAAAGTTGTCTGCCAATCTTCAGTTGTGGGGTATCGCAAGACCCTTGTGTTTTACAGAGGAAGGGCCCCGGTAGGTGATCGTACTGATTGGGTCATGCATGAATATCGCCTTTCTGATGATATTTCTCAAGGCTCATCTAGCTCTCAGGTAAATTCTGTAGTTTCTTGTAACATCTAAGTTTTTTTTTTGACTTAATCTATTACAATAGTGACATTTGGAGAGTGGAATCTACCATTGGTGGTGGTTGATCCCCCAACCTTCCGTATAAGGGATATCTGATGCCGCTTGAGTTACAGCTGTTTGGCTTAGATAGGTTTCACTTGTACATTATTTATAGCTGAAAATGAGTCTTGACTTGCAGAGTTTACTGGTACCGTTTGCCTTGTGCCGTGTCATGAAAAAGAACGAGCAGAAAACGAGTGATATTTATGGAGAACCGAAAGCAAAACAGGTCGGAAACAGTTCAAACAATACCGATCCTGGTTTTGCCTCAACCAGGAATTCGAATGAGCCAGTGATCAGCATCCCTAATGATATTCCATTTCATGGAAATACTTACATGGGCAGTGAGAGTAATTTTTCCGGTCCTCTCACTTCACCTTACCAGTCAACACCAATGATAGATTGTGAACCAGCATCCATGGGAGCTAATTCTTCAAGCCCTTGGGTCTCATCTGACTTAATTCTTGATTCTTCGAAGGTACTACTACCTCTGTCCCAAAATCCCAAAATGAATGTCCAAAAATGTTCAAAATTTGCTTTTGATCAAGAGCAAATTTGATGATTTTTGGACATTCATTTTGGGACGAAGGAGTAAACTCATAAAGCTTAAGTTGTTAGAGTTTCTGTGTGTGGATTTCCTCAGTACTATATTTATTCATCTTGTTTATGGCTTAATGCAGGATTTCCCACAAGGGCAAGGTGGTCTTTTTGGTTACTTCCCACAGAACGAGTTTCCAAACCCACAAACTCCATGGCAGCAGCCATATGACCAGTTTGAGATCTCACCTAGTTCATCGTACTCAAATTTTACAGAGGAAGTTGAACAACCTGCTAATGATCTCAGTCAATATGGTCAATTTTCACCTTACTCGAGCCATGGAGATCAGTTTATGGGATTTTACGGAAATGAAGATCACATGTCTTACCAAAATTACGATTGGACCAAACCCTTCTGAAAAAAAATCCGAGAAATTTTGTCATGATCAGATGATAATACGGTATTCCAAGGATATGCCTTTTAACGTTTTTCTTGGAGGGTGCATGACAGTATGAAGTACAACCGTCCAGTATTATATTATCGCGAGGTTTGAGTTTATGTTTTTAAGGTTATTTGGTGGTAAAAGAAAAGGACCCCCTAGTCGTGATCACTTTTATCGATTGCACTTGGAGTTGGCTTAGTCGCAGTTTTTATTATTTCTATCTTTGTTGTAAAAGAAAAAGCTTCTTCCATGGAAGCTTTCTGCTGTCCAATACTGTTATGCATTATTATCTACTTTGAAATCAATAGTATATATTTCTTGTTTCTGAAGTATCAAAATTTGATATTTGTTGTTCTTGACTGCCAAGATTATTCTTTAGAAACTGATAAATGGATTAAGAAGGCAAATTTTGTGTGTTCAATGGGAAAAAATGCGGAAAATTCCCTTATGTGTCCCAACTTTTGTTTTTCTTTGGGCGAGATTTTTTTTGAAGAAAGAAATATATGGAGTATGCTAAATGGAAACTTTAGAAAAGCTCAGTCGAAAGCCTTGATCCGTAAGCTCTTTTTTATGCAGATGGCCAACTGATATTCTCTATTACAACATCAGAAACCCCCGGCCACCCTCTATAACTTCAAAGGTATCACCTATTGCTTGGCCAAGAGGGTATCGAATAACCACTCGTTTGCTTCTTCTGACGAACAGAGTAATGAATTAATTATATGAAAAAAATAATATATAAATGCATTTTCAGGTTATTTTTTTCTTTTTCATGTGGCATTCCTAAAGGATTATCCTCCACTATGCTTGACTGAAAATGGCAAAGAAGAAAATGATTATTTTTCTACGCGTTTTGAACATTATAATCATCCTTTCTTACTTGGTTTGTTGCGGTTAGAGAGAAATCAGTCTGAAAGAGGTTATGAAAGTGGATGTTTTTGTACAGACAATAACTGCTTATCTGCTTCCCTTGAAGAATTGCTGCATTTTATTTAGTAAATACTTCCTAATAAAGTCCGTATATATACTGATTTAGCTTCCCACGGCAACGAGCTCTAGTTCAAGCAGAGCATTAGTTAGTTATATACCAAAAGAATCTGCCTGAGGCTCCAAGCCACTGACATATAATAAATTTCTGAAGATAAAAAAGGGAGATAAAGAAACAGAATACGCTTCAATGTGAAATGCAACTTTGTCGAAAATAAATCCAAAATTTGGCTGGCTGATTAAATTAATTAAAGAAAGAAGATTAAGAAAGTGTGAAGTAAAGAATTGAAGATTCTAACAAAGAGTTAACCTAAATTATTCTCAAACCCTTTTCATCCTTCGGTGAGAACAATCCGAATACCACAACTTTAACTCATTCTTGTATACACTTTAGAAAAGTTCTCTTCATAAAAAAAGGGTGTCTTGATCGACAACCAAAACCTGCCCTAAACGAGCGTCTCTTTTGTTCTTGATCACGGGTAAATTTTTTAAGCTTTTGTTGGCTGAAAAAATGAATGTCAGATGGTAATTCTCTTTCTGACCTATTTTTCAATCCTCATCTCTCATGAAAAAAAAAAACATCTGAAAACTATGATAATTCTCTTTTAGACCTATTTTTCAGACATCAATTGTTATCTGGTTTCTGTAACAGTGAGACCATGAAAAACATTTACTAAGAATTGAAGTATCTGAAAAATAATTTACCAAGATTTATCTTGATCCTTTTACCCTTCATAGAGAATGTTGAAAACCATGAATCAATGATCAATCCCTTTCCGGGTAAAAAATCACACTAGCTACCCGAGTTCATCACATAATTCACGTCTTGTCCGCTGGTTTATCAAAGTTTTTTTTTTAAGCAAGGTGCTTTACTAGTTTGTATATTACTTGTACAATGATAAAATTGCACCAAGTCAGTTTCCTTATTTAGAAATGCGACATTTATTTTGGAATGACCAACGATGGAAAGTGCTGACATATATTCTAGTGGAGTATCCTGATTGTAAATAATAAGAAATTAATATTCTTCCCTTCACTCAAAGTATTTTAGTCATTTTAGTATAAACTTGCAATCTTAGGACTACAAAACACAAGAACTTCATCAAGAACAACCTTAGACTCATCCCCAAACAAAGACTCCTTCCCATCTTCCCTCTTAGCATAAGACAACCCTAATCTAGATTTCGCCATCCTCAAATCACCGACACCCGAATTAGTATCCGGCCCAGCAAACCCGCCCATCACTGGGGCCAACGGAGGCCCAATAAGAAGCCCATCAGCCCCAAACTGCGGCCCACCACGAGCGTAATCGAAAAGCGCGGCACCACAACCCCCTACCTTGGGCAACACAATGGGCTGGGCCTTTTCGTCGGCCCAATAAAATAGAAATGCATCGAAAGTTTCGTAGTAATCATCTGTGCTTCTGTAGCCTTCGGGGTTAAACGCGCCAAATTTGAAGGACTTGTTTGTGTAACCGATGATCACACAAGGGCCCTTGAAATCGCTGCAGTCGTGGAAGGAAGTTGCACTGAATCCATCAATGCTGGCTTTGTAGCAGCACTTTAGCTCCTTTCCTGCTCAAAACCGTACCATTAGGGGGCCTATTTACGGCTACTTTATGAAAGAGAGATATATAGAGAGAGGGAGATAGAGAAGTAGCCTTCAAGAAAAATTTTACAGAAAAAATTTTAGTGTTGCAATTTTCGCAAATTATTACTCTCTCCGTCACATAATACTCCCATTTACATAAATGTTACACTTTCCTATTGGTTTTGGTTTGTAAAAAAAATAAATGCCGTATTTCTAAATTAGGAAGGAGTCTTAGTTCAAATTTATCATTATACCTGCGATGTACAAATATGTAAAACACATTTTTTTTTAAATCGTGACAAATCAACTGCGACATTTAGATTCGGACAAAGGGAGGGAGTATTAATTTAAGAGGACTTTAGTATGCCCTCTCAAGTGTAGCGAGCTTTACCAAAGCTTACAACGTGGACTTATCAATCGGGTGACGCGTAGTAACATCGTGGGCCATTGGGCGTGGACTTATCAATCGGGTGACGCGTAGTAACATCGTGGGCGGGTGGCGTACGCGTATAATGAGCATAGCTCTGATATAAATGCAAAGTACGAGGTTGCGCTAAATCCAATTGGTGATAAGAGGAGTGACCCAAAATCTTTATATATTATAGGTAAGGTTTTTCAATTCCCGATATGGGATAATATTTCTAACCGTTAGAGATATTATCCCACATCTGAAATTTACAAACCTTACATATAATATATAAAGATCCTGGACCAATCCCGTTAGCACCAATTGGTTTTAAGTTGAAACTTGAAACCTCACTTTAAAGACCCCATTTCCTTTTTAATAGTTATTATTTTCGTGAAAATAAACTTTCCTCTTTCAATTCAAGAAAAAAAAAATCCTAGCTCCTTCACTGTTATTTGGTTATTCATCTAGTGCCACCCTCCTTCATCCGAACACATAATCACCGTGTGTGGAAAACCATGGTGTCCAAGAAAAGATAGAGAGAGAGAGAGAGAAGTTACCCTTCAAGAAAGTTTTGTTGAGCAGAGAAGTTGAGAAAGGAAGATCATGATCATGGTACTTGGGCTGAGGCCTTTCATTGGTTTGACTCTTGCCAAAGTTCCAACCAAATAAGCATTGTGGCCTAATCTTTCCCCTCTTCAATACACAGTTTGATGCACAAACAGCCATCTATCTTATCTCTCTTCACATACTCAACAAAAACAACTAAGACCTCTCTGTCACTAATTTCACCTTATCCTTCCCTCCAACTCTCTCCGCCATTCATTTATCTATATACTTCATTCATCCATTCAAAAATAAATTTCGCATTTTTCATTTTGGTTAGTTCGAACATAAATGTCGCATTTTCAAATAAGAAATGTTTTTGTGCATTTTTATCATTGTACAACTAATGTACAAACTAGTAAATCAATTTTCTTAAAAATATTGGCAAATCAACTCGACACTTATCTCGATTTGTAAATTACATAAATTACGAACCAACCGGGCTCTATAAAGAGTAAAGAATCAAATAAGTAGTCAGATTTCAGCTAGCCTCGATTTATTTATTTATTTATGGCCATGAAAATATGTAAATATAACTTTGCACTGACATTTCTTTTTTGTTGCATCAGAAATGTTTATGTTGGTATCAATTTTCATATATTACTCAATAATACTAATATTTTGCCACTGATTCTGCTCTATTGTTATCTGATAATATCAATTAATTCCTTAAACACTTTACAAACGGGTCCTTAGATCAGTGGTAGAGCAATTTAGTGCAGATCGATAGGTCACTGGTTCAAACCCCGTAGGGCCCTCTTCAGTAAATGGTTATATAAAAAGATGAAGAAAATATTTTCCAGATTATTTTTATTTTTATGACAAGAAAACTTATGAATGAGTTCACTATATACAGACCTTGAATGCAAGTGAAAAATAAGTATACATCTTGCAATGGTTCTTATATTTATATCTATACTTCCTACTAGTTCTAAGTATTTATGTATATATATGTAGTTACTAATCTGCCATTGTCGTCGATGGCAAATTACGCTCAACATTCCCACCATTAATCTCCATTGTCGCCGATGATTTCTCAACATTCACAATCACTTCATCGCAAGTATGTTTGTACTCTTTAAACCTAGCAATCCTCCCCAACTCCTCTACTTCCTCGATAACAAGATCAAGCCTAGCCACGGTTTCCACTAGCAAAGACGCAAAAGCTGCAAACGGAAGGGCTTCCGAGAACTCTAGGCTAGTGATCGCGATCTTACTCAGAGCCGGCCTCAATACTTTTCTCTCGGACTCCCTCATTGCTTGATCATGATCAGATACCCTGCTTGACTTTGACTTCCAATCGTGTGGTGCAGATGAATCGGTTTTTACGCTTGATATGTGATTTTCGGGTTTTTGACCTGATGCAACTTGGGCTAGCATGTTGGTATCGTTGGCTGCAAGGGCGGCGGGGTCTAGGAAAAGACGTGGTTGGGATTTTAAGGCTCGGTCTAGGTCATGTAAGGCTTCATGTAGGTGATCAGGGATTAGAACCGGTGAGCATTGGCGATGGCTTTTTATGCTTTCGGCTAGTTCTAATAGCGCTTTTGATACTTCTCCGGCAAGGCGAATGCATGGATCCTTGAATAAGGCTCGAATGGATCTTGGTGTCTAAAAAAAATAAAATAGTTAGGAAAAAATAATTTTCAAAATCTTGTGAAAACCTATTTTTTTTTTCTAAATTTAGGAAAAACTGATTATTTTTGTATACAGCCTACTTGTGTAACCTATATTCTTAATTTATAAATTCTGGAAAAAAGAGAATAAATTTACCTGAATTTCAGTTTGCAAGCAACCATGAAGAGCAACAACAGTATACCCAAAATGGCGAAGAACACCACCCAATTTCACATATTGCTGCCCTGGAAACCGATAACAGTGTCTCGAATGCCTGGGCTCCCAACTTGCATGTAATGCCTATCATCAAAATACATTTTCACAACTCTAATTCTCCCATAGTTAAGGTTGTGTGCGTATGTATGCGCGTCCACGTTTTATAGTCGCAAAATTTATAAGAATAAAATTGTCACTTACCAAGGTCTCATCAGTCGATTTAGAGTCTAAAACCGCCTTATAACCTTTATAAATCGGATCTTCTGACGAATCATCATCGTTGTTTACTTCTGGACGATCTTCCTCACTGAAGTACTGATCCACACAAACTATACGGAAAAAAAGTTTATGTAATTCGAATGGAATAAGTCTTATTAAAAACCAGTTCATGATTGCATACCTTCAATTGATTTTGCTAATCCTTCAAGCTTTGAAACAGTTGAATTATGAAGATCTTCGCCGGACCAATTTGGGAAGATCAATAGGCTCATTAGAAGACATACACCACAGCCTATAACAATGGTGTAGAAACGCTCATGAGCTATTTTTAGTACATTTTCGACACGGTAGCTTGACACGGTAATTAGATTGAATGTCAAGAGGATTATTACAACGCCGTAGTCATAATTCTTCTTTATCTTTGGGATGAATCTTACGTACGTTGACATTGTCCCTGCCAAATATATGAAAAATAAGGAAAGTGCGACACTTATTATAAGGACAAATTGTGTAAAAATTGCTTACCAATGAAAAAAACTGCAGCTCCAATGAAAATAGCTTTATAAGGCCTGTATTCTGAAGCAAGGAATTCAAATAAAAGTGCCAATGATCCAGCCAACAGTGTCCCAAATCCTCTATTCAATCCTTTGCATAGAGTTGCACCTATACCATTCATTACCACACACACACAAATTAATCAATAAAAATAAAATTCATTATTGATGCATAAACGAAAAATGTTTTACAAAATTGTAAATGATGCAATTTTAATGTGTTGTATTGTACAACATTTATGCATCAAGATGGTGTACTGTACAACTTCTTAAAGCATACTCCCTCTGTCCCGGACCTTGGTGCCTAGTTTGACTTTTCACGTAAATTAAAGAGAGAGTATTTTATTAAAAGTGTTGTGAGTGTGAAAATAAAATAGGAGAGAGAATGAGTGGAGTGAATAGTAAATTATAATGGTGTTGTGAGTATTAAAATAATGTAGGAGAGAGAATGAGTGGAGGGAATAGTAAAGATTCCTTTCCATTTTAGGAAATGTGCACGTAGGTTTGGGACGCCCAAAATGGAAAGTGTGCACGTAGGTATGGGGCGGAGGGAGTACTTAATATAAATTCCATTTGAACTTTTTTATATATCATTATTCAATATAATAATTGTATAATTTATAATATTAGTAAAAAGCTTTAAATTTTTATTAGAATAATTATATTAAATTTTTTTTTCCTAAATTATCTTTGTATTTGTAACAAAAAAGTGAAAAAATCATTTCAGGACGAACGAAGTGCTTAATGTGAATTTAGGTCACATCTTTTTTTAATAATTATGTAGCACCGTAGCCGTTCCAAATCTCACCCAAAAACCAAAGTGAAGAGGGAGCATGTATGCATACCAGCAGTAAATTCGAGGACAACGACGACTGTCATGACAGCCCAAATAGCATTGTCGCCAACGCATTTGTACAAAGGCTCCATAAGGTACAAACAAGAAACCAATGCCAAGGAGAAGCCAACTTTGATAGCATGGATCACCCTTCTCGGATCTTCCTGACCCACTTTCGAAACTGTCCTCCATGTCAACCCTGGCAACCTCTTCATCTTTCCCTTGGACACTTCAAATCTCTTATTCTGACTCTCCATCGTAGGTTCCTATACAACACATTATCATAAGAACCCTAGCTAATTTGATAACGAGTCAATGAATAAAGGCATATATAAGATTTTCCTTAAAATGAATAAATGATTATAGGAGTTTTGTATGTTATGATTAAGCAAATTTTAGACTATGTGAGCTTGGGGGGAAATTGTGTAAGAAAGGAAAAAAATAAAAATTTCAAGGGATAGTGGCTTAAGTTTGTTTAATTTTGAGTATAATGTGCCCCCACACCTCTCCATAGCTATAAGCCAAGTGTTACTTTTATATGTGGAGTTCAGGAGAGATAGACAGGTGAATTATGATCGGGCTATATTCATTATTTATGTTCTGCTCTGCTGCAGACATGATATGATTAGACAATATTCATTATTTGTCAAATGATTGATCGAGATTAAAAGTTTTTTTAGTGTTCCACACAATTAAATAATATATATTAGCAAAAATGAGAATAAGACGTGACTTGTTTTTTCGCAATAAATTACAACAGAAGACAGAAACTTCCTTGAAGTTGTTGCTCTAGATCGCTTTGTTCACATGGTTGTTCATAAAAGGTGTGTAGGGTTCACAAGGGCATTGGAGAAAAGTTGGTGATTGAGAAATACATTAGTGGTTGCAGTTGATATTATTAGGACACATTAATCTCTATAGAAAGTGTCATCTTGGATCCAAGTTTTTATAGCCCTTAAATCAATTTTTTATATAGACAACATTTGTACATTTTGAACAAAAAGCCAATACTTTTTCATCTACATTATGCTATAAAACTATAATGTTGTAGAAAATATTGAAAAAAGGGAACACAAATAAAATTCGTATTGCTTGATTATGGAAATAGGCTATTTAAATTGAGTAAGTTTCTGGAAAAACGTGTTTTTAAATTCGCGTTGGCATTTTTGTAAATAACTGAAACATTTTTTAAAAATGCACGACATTTTCGTAAATAATCGAAACTTTTTAACAAGCATGACACTCTTCAACACATGAACTGACACTCTGTAACATACGAACCGGTCATCTTAAACACTACTAAATACCCATTTGAGGTCTTAAATGATGTCTTTTGAGATTTTAAAATCCTTTGTCACTGGGCAAAGCCCGGTGGTTTTTGTAGGTATCGAAATTCTTTTCGCAAATAAATCTTATGGATATCAATATCAAAGGTTCTGGATATCAATATCAAAGACTTCTAGTTATCGAGAAGGTATGTTAGCCATAACCTTTTTTAAATGTACTTGTTAATTAATATCCAGAATGCTTTAATATATTGATATCAAAAACCCTTTGAGGTTGTTAGCCATAGGCTTAGCCACGACCTTAATTTCCAGCGCGCACGAAGTTTCACTTATTTACAGACATGTCACCGCACACGAAGCTCCCGTTATTTACAAAAATGTCACTGCACTAGCAAAAACACGTTTTTCCCCCAAAATTTTCACATTTAAGTACAACATCACAAAATGGAACAATCAACTCTTATCCTTAAACGGATGAAGTACAATATATGGGCAAAATCAGTAAGAAGCCAATGCTATGTTTCAAAAATAAATATCTAGATTTAATATGTTAAGAAACAAAACGAAATTTATAATTGTTAGGCATAACAATCTAATTTGTGTTTGAATTTGCTTCATAAACATCATGATCTATTAGAGGTGAGAGAGTTTGATGAATTAAGTCTATGTTTCAGACAAATCAAAACCACAAAAACAGACATCTTGTGCCTAATTAAAATATACTCCCTCCGTCCCATAAAACCTTACTCGGTTACTACGAACTCAGTTCAATTAAGTTCAACTTTGACCAAACTTTAATATCAATTTACTTATCATAATAAAAATCTAAAAATTGTTATCCATAAAATAACCAAATGATTTATCAATAGCAATTATTAAAATTTCATTAGAATGAATAGATTGATATTAAAGTTTGGTCAAAGTTGTATTCGGTTGATTTCACACTATTCAAAACGGGGAAGGTTTTATGGGACGGAGGGAGTAAGGTTTAATTAGGAAACCCCATTTTTTTTTATTTAAACCACAAATTTAAAACTATCAATCTAAACTAAACCATGTTCATTTTCATACCCCGCCAGTCCAAAATTAATATTCCCTCCGTCTCACTCGTCAAAATTTAAAGTCAAAGTAAAATTTTTCAACTTTCTTGCACTTTGACTAAGAATTTACAGAAAATTTGATCATACAAATGAAAAACTCCGAAATTATTTTTACGAGTATTGTTAATGGTGAATTCATAACATTTTTTAGATTTCATTCGGATAAACAAATTTTCTATAAGTTTTTGGTCAAACTGCAATAAAATTGATAAATTTTACTTTAATTTTGAAATTTCGGATGGGAGGAGGGGAGGGAATGTAGTATTTTGACTTTCTTAATAAATTTAATTGAGTTTTAAGGACAGTAGGAGTAATAAATACTCCCTCCGTTCCAGTCGAGTGTGGATTTTTGGTCAACTTTGACCAATAATTTAAATAAATAATAATGATTCTAATAAAAATTTAAAAATTTGTTATTGTATCACGCTTAATAATATAAACAATAATATTTTTTGAATTTTTATTAGGATCATTATTATTTTTTTAAATTATTGGTCAATGTTGACCAAAAATCCACATTCAGCGGGAACGGAGGGAGTATAATTTTTATTTTACTTTTTTTTAAGGGAAAAAAAAAAAGAGATTTTAAAGGATGGTCACTAGCAAGTCCGTAGAAATGAAATGAGACTCAAAACATATTACAGAAGTCATATTACAGAAGTCAACCCAAGGAAGGATTGACGTGTCAATTTTTGATTGGCAAAGCGGTTTAAGAGTGCACCGTACGGTTGTCCAAAATATCTAAAATGCAGTACAACTAACGAAACAGATTTAGTCTTTTGTTTTGTATCTGTCTCAAAGTTAATATTAATATTTTATAATAATAAAAAATAGTTTTAATATAATTTTAACATTATACAAACAAAACACAATAAATAAATAATTAAGTCAAATACAATATTTATGATGAACAGAAAGAATATTATAATATACAAACAAATAAAACACGCTTCTAAAAATGCTAAAAAGTCAAATAATATTCCATCCATTCCATTGTAAAAGAAATAAAATGAATTTTGCACAAAATTTAAGGAAATTATAAAATGCAGTAAGTGGTTTGAGTATATAAAATGAAGTAGGAGAGAGAAAATGGAGTAGAAAATAATAAGTGGATAGATAATTTGAGTATAATAAGTAGATCTCATAAAAAAATAAGTATTAAAAACTTTCCTTATTATACCTGTGTCTTTTGTAATGAGATATAAAATAAGACTTTTTTATATTTATTGTAATGGGATGGATAAATATTTATTTTAAGAGAGAGAGAGAGAGAGAGAGAGGGATTCATATAACCCGATATACTTCTTTTATATAATAAAAGAAGATAGAATTTTGGCCCAAAAATTATTAATATTTTGGAGGTTCAACCATTTAAAACAAATTATTAATAGATTTGTATCATATTATTATTATTATTATACCAAGACATGATCAAATAGAGTTTTAATCATGGTCGAAAGTGACTCATATTTGTACTCTATCGAGCTTAAAGCAGCGGCGGGCCTAGAGCATTTTGTGAGAGGTGTACAAATACAATATAAAATCGTGTATGAAAAAATTATTGGCTAAACGAGACTCGAACCCACAAACTTCAGCTCAAAGTCCCCGCATATTAACCACTAAGGGGTCGTTTGGTAGCCTGATTAGAGTTGGATATGATTATTAGTCCAATAATCTTGGTGTTTGATAGGCTAAATGCAATGAGAGTAATAATCCTGGATACAACTCAGATAAGCTTCTTATCCACTCTTATTCCCTCTAACCCCTTCATATTAATCCCCAAGAAAAGGGTGGTGTTATTAATCCCCTGATTAATAATCTCCCACTATTAACACACTATTAACACAGATTAATCCTATCGACCTATCAAACGAGCCCTAAATCACACACATTATTTAAACAGGGAGGTTAATTATCACCCCTTTAACTAGCCTTTTGTCCAACCTAGCTTAAAGTGTGTGTGTTATTTTGATCTAGTATTTTTTACCTCCAACTAACTATTTAAGGCTCCAATGTAGGAGATGAAGGCCTAGACTGTCGATTGCCTACTACTTTCGTCATCCCACAGGTGGCAAGAAAGTCGAAAATATCAAAAATGGAATCGAAATTGACAAAAATTAAATTGAAAAAATCCAAATCGATGATATTTATTAGTGTACGATTTTAAATTATATCGTACCATGCACATCCTTACTTCATCGGTGATAATGTTATTTTATTTTTAATTATCAAATCAATTGAATTATAACCAAAATCTTACTTAAGTTAATTGTTTTTATAAATTCTAAAAACTATTATTGAAAATATTATTTATTGTGTAATAATAATAATTTATAGAATTTTATTAAAATAATCAAATTATCATAAATATTTGATTAAAATTCAATCAAAGTAACTATCAAAATCAAAATAAAACTATTTATTCATTAGAAGTATGATTAAAAGATTCGATGAACTTGGACAATTTATACGTTTTTGAAATTGCAAAAGCATTCGTATATTTACAAAATCTAAGTACATAATTGTACTGAAAATATTTAATGAATTATAATGTACAACACCTCAAGAATAAAAACCGCGAACCGGGAGTATTTCTAATTCTAAGCTAAATATTTTTTAATTTTGAAATGGTCCCAATTTTTTTAATGATCAAAAAATTATCAAATTTTCTCGTAGACATTCAGAGTAAATGTGACAGTTTTTTAATAATTTATTTTCGGACATGTATAGTTGTTTATCAAGCTATGATCACACGGCTCAGAAGATTGGTTATCAAGCTATGATAAAAAAATATGAGATTGTAATCGCTCAGAAGATTAGTTTCACAGATTAGACCCTCCATGAACTACTATAAGCAATCAAAATAAATTCATAAAAGCATGATTTTATTGAAGAATTAATAGCGTCGACAAATTATGATTTTAGGAATTAATTAAGCTAACGTAAAAATGAAATAAACAGATTAAATAACACACAAAATAGAAAAGGAGAAAAATAAAAATCTAACCGCTGGATGTTCCGTTCCCAAGCTATGATCACACGGCTCCAAACTTAATTTCTCCCGATAAATTGAGCAACGAGATTAAATAGCTAGCGTGAAGTGATTCATATTCAATATATTTCTTGTTTTTTATCAGAAATATATGAAATTAATGAACTCAGAAATATATGAAATTAATGAACTCAGAAATCCTCCCTTCAAACTTGTATCGTTAAACAATACAAGTCTAAATGAGAGAATCCCCTTATGTTGTGATCAACCATTTAAATGGAAACTTGTTAGAGTGTAAATTTCATTTTTTTTACTAAACATTCTCTTTTTGACATCTACTTTCACCATAATATAAGTCATCATAAATGCAATATAAAGTTATCAAAAATATGCTCCAACAATAAGGGAGAATAGCACTTTACTTCCTCCAAATTTAATTAGAGTTGCAATCTAAGGTCCATAGTAATTATTTTAGCAATTTCAATGCTCCGCTGGTTTTATAATTTGGGGAAAAAACTAACAAACTTAAAAAAATATGGTCATGTGATAGACATGGGTTTTCGAAACCTAGGGCCCTCATTAGGGATAAGCAAAAAAACCGACGGATCGGACTGGATCGATAGAACCGGACCAGACCAATGAAAACCGGACCAATCCAATAGAATTGGTTTGGTTATGGTCCCAAATTTATATGAAACCGATTATTTGGGTTGATCCTGATTTTTGAAAAAATATATATGGTCCTGGACCGAACCCGGATCGGACCGATTATCTATATATATATATATATATATATATATATATATATATATATATATATATATATATATATATATATATATATATATATATATATATATATATATGATCTTTGCGAGAATTGTGCTTATCAATAATCCTCCACGTGGCAAGATTAATCACCTAGCTCCTTGACACAGAAATCGAGAACCCACGACTAGCCGGATGTGTCTCCGGCGAAGACGCTCGGGCGTGAGTAAGAATACGTTGAATAAAGCTCAAAATGTATTGAATAATGAATTCGAATACAAAATGGCGGTTACCTTTCACCGTTTGGTAGTGATGAAGTATTTATAGACAAGAGTGGTGTATTTTTGGGAGGGCGACATGTGCTCCGTGATTGTAGCGGCGGTTATTGGTAATGGGAACGTGTCTATAACGGTCCCACGATTTGTAGGGATGTGGTTATGAGAATAGTTTAACCAAATACGCCGGCAAGTATCAAGTCGTCACTTGTTGTTTAGGTCGAGGTCACCATTCGAGGAATGGTCGACCCGACCTGTCGAGTAGAGCATGGTTCGTACCCGAGTTGTAATATGGATTACGAGGTCGGACTAAGTTAAGTCGGGGCTGGTGGGCCGGACCATAGGCTTAGTCGGCCCGATCCTTGAGATGGACTTTGGGCCTGTTTTGATTGGGCCGGCCTCATTGAGAATGTGAGAGTTAAGACTGCCCATGCGTGATTGGGCTTTACCCACTTGGCCCAATTCGACACTTTTGGTATGTTCGGTGGCTGACTTACGAGTTGACTTCGTCGACTTGGAAGTTAAGAGGATCTTTGATGAGAATTATTTTACTCGTAGGTCGATACTCGTTCGAGGTATAGTCGACCTTTGATGACATGGCACAATCCCGGTCGTTGGCAACGAACTGGCCGGAGATGAAGGAGCGCCGTATTTCGTAATGATTACAATTAGACGTTTGATAATCTGTCTCGGGAACCGTTTCCGCCATTAATATGGAAATTATTTTTGAATTTTCTTTTTTTCCTTTCCAATCTTGGAAAATATAAATTGCACATTCCTTCTCTGTTTAGAACTTTTACCGTTTTCAAGCTACGAGAATCTCCGGAGAAAATAGCGAAGAAGCGGTTGAGTTAAATTGGGCTTCCGTCTTCGGCGATGACTTCCTACTTCGACCTTTGCAAAGGTATTTCTCTCCCCTTCTTTCTTTAGGGCTTTAATTTCTGTTCTATCTTTGATTTCCGCCATGGCTAGGACCTTTAGTAGCGAGCCAGGAGCTTGGTATGGGTACTGCACTGTTAACCGTAGGGTTTACAAGAATGTGAACCAAGTGAGTGGAGAGCTGTCTTTGGATGAATGTGCCTCCATTTTAACCAAGTGGGAATTAAATTTTAGTGAGATAGGTTTGCCCATTGTAGGGGACGTTGAAAACCTGGTAGTTGATGATTCAAATATCGTCACCTTCCATCTATTCCATGAACTGCTCGACCATATTACTTTGTTCTATGTTAGGGATGTCCTCAAACCCTCTTTCCTTAGGAATAGGATAGGCTTTCCAGGGGAGTCTAGGTCGCCCTTAAATAGGTCGACTGAAATTATTCATAGGCCTGACTCCCCTGTTTCTCCTTCTTCTTGTACAGATATGGCAACTCAAGGCGGAGCTACAGCATCTACTTCCTCTGGTCCCAGAATCGTTGACGCGTTTGATGATACAGCCGTGCCAGGAAAGAATGAGAGGGGTTATGTTCCTCAAGGGCCATTACGTGGAAAGAAGAACCTGCCCTCTAGGTATAGCATGATTTGGGATTTCTGTGAGGTAAGTAAGGAAGATTATAGGGTGACCATTTATACTCAGAAGGAGTTTATGAAATTGTTTAGGTCGTCATTCACTAAGGATGCCACTAGGGTAGCCTTCTTCTATGGTCAATTCGTAGCTGGCCTCAGGTTGCCTCTTGATCCCTTTGTAAATGAGTTTTTAGAATGTGCCAATGCTCTTCCCCTTCAGCTCGGAGCCAATACTTGTAGGGTCCTTGTGTGCTTTGCTATGGTGTGCAGATTCCTAGGGTATGAACCTTGTATGAGAGTGTTGAAGAATTTTTCGGTATTAAGTATAGTGGGGAGGATCTCAGCATCAGTACTCCCTCTAAACCTAAATCTCCCAAGCTCTTCACCAACCTCCCAAGTAAACATAGTGGCTGGAACTCGCATGTTGTTGTGGTAGAGAGTAGATTAGGATGGGAATTCCCATTGCCCAATGATGAAACAGAAGCCATAGATGAGGGGAACTATTGGGAGCCAACCTGGCATCTTAACTTGTATAGGGCTTTATGTCGATTAGTTGAGAGAAGACCCATCAGCTGGGAGAGTCTGCTCACCACCAAGTATAATTTCATCAGTGGGATGATGTACGGAGATGAAGTGGTAGAGCCCCTTATTCCTGTGTCGAGAGGACAAGTATATCTGGCAGGTTACTCATTCTCTGGGGAGGTTTGGAAATTTGTGTCAACTTTGCAAGAAGACAGAAAACTACTGCAAGGATAATGGGGAGCACGCCGGTGGTAAGATCTCGTTCTGCAACCCTTTACTCGTCTATTGCCTGCTTGTCGGTCTGACAACATAATAGATCATTTGTATTGTGTCCCTTTCTTAGCTCGTCATTTGTTAGCTCGCGTATAAGATAATTGAGTCGTACATAGTTTGCTCGTACATAGAACTTGTGCTCGTATGTAGAACTTTCGTATGTCGATATAACATTTTGTTGTTTTGATTTTGTTGTAGTTCTAACACCCGACCAAGAAGCAAATATGGGTCGCATCGTGGGCGTCTCTGATAAGAAGAAAGCTAGAAAAGCTCATGGAGCTGCTAATGCTCGAGCTCATAGACGAGAGGAAGCCGCGTTGAGGACCGGCTTGCTTTGTCAAGGATAACATTGGGATGGTGCCAATGGAGGATTGAAGAAGATGACCCTTTGCGGGCGGTACCCGGTCTATGGACACTGCGATGGGGGTGACGAGTCCACCAAGTCGGCTAGAGCAAGTCTAAACTCCGACCCAATCCCGGGAGGTTGATCTTTGCGACCTCGGGGCTGAGATGGCGGGGGCTAGTCCCTTAAACGTTGTGATTGTTGAGGATGACAACATGGAGGTCGATGCGAGATGACCGGCCTTTGAATTCGAGAAAGAGGCTGCGCTACGAGAAAGGGAAGTCGATCCCTTCGAGCCAACTACCTCTACCTCCTCCGGCTTCTTCTCGCCCAACCAAGAATCTATTGAAGACATGATGCGAGAGGTTAAGTGATGTCCCTCCTCTCGAAGGAGTCAATTGCACAGTCGCCGCTACCCGGATATGAACTTGGGTCGAGGTGATCGTGAGAAGAGTCGTGGATGTGGGTCTGCTAGCTCACTTTCTTGATAAGGCGCATAACACTCGAAGAATTCTCGGCTCGATGCAGGGTGGCTCATTGCGAGGTAACTTCTCACTTTCTCTTTTATTTTAGTCGCTTACTCCTTTACTCGATCAACTTGAATCTCGAGCTAACACTTCTTTGTTTTCTTTGGAATGCGAATCTTACCATGATTGAGCAAGTCAAGAGTTCTTGGAGGAGCCTCCATTGAGAGGAGAGACAAGCCCTTCGTGACTATTCCAAAAAGGCTCAGGAGCTTGCGGATTTGAAGGAGAAATACAATGATTTGGACAACTCTTGTGAAGCCAATGAAATGGTGAAGACAAAAGCCACTGTGCGATCTTGCGGTACACAAACCAAACTCAAGGAGGTGGAGGCGGAGAAGGATGCGAGAAGAAGGAAGCTGGAGAAGGCCAAGGCGGGCGGCCACAATTAACAAGCTTCTGAAGGAGAAGGATGCCTTCTTACTCGAGCTGCATGAAGAGCATCGACTTGAGCGAGAGAAAGGTCAGAAAGATCTCCAGACTGCTGTTGAGAAAGCTGCTAAGGACGCTGCTGAAGCTGCAGTTGAAAAGTTCAAGGAGGGGGATGAATACTACAATGCTATCGTGGCCAAGGCACAAGACTTTCTTGAGGTCGGCAAGAGGCACATGGCCCGTCGAGCACTGGTGGATCCCTCAGCTACAGTTACCATCGAGCAATTAGCTCGTTGGTTTTCTGAGTCCCAGTACGACATGGCAGCTCGCCAGGGTCATTCGCTTGTTCCCTATCTCGAGAATGACTTGGCTTTTATTGCTCAAGAGGATGAAGAGGATAGCTGTGAGAAGTGGGAAGCTCCCCTTGTTGCCGATAGGAATTTTGATGTTGTTCTGCAAGAGCTTGAAGATGCCGCCACCCTAGAAGAAGAGAATGAGCAGGTTTACTCAGAGTCGGGTAAACCCATAGGCCCCCAGCAACAAGGAGATGGGGAGGGACGAGCTGCTACTGACGACCAGACTGATGTCGGCCAAGACTCTTGAATTTGTTTAGTTGAATTGTAATGAACAAGTCCCAAACAACATTTTTGTTTTTTGCTCTAACATTATCCGAATGCCTTGGCCCAGTTTTTTGGGAGGCAAAATACTTTTGTAAGTTTATTTTGTGTAAGTCTTAGCTCGTTTTGGGAGACTTACCTCTATCATAGCTGACCTTATTTATTGCATGTTGTATGCTTTTTAAAGTAAATGTCGAGCTAGATATAGATAGGATGAATGAGTAAACTTGAGCCTAGAGGTGACTTGATCTTTATTTATTTAGTCGACCTCAGACTTGCTTAACTTTTTTGTGAATGAGATTGACTATGAGTCGGACCTGCTCACACTATTGAGGCTGACCTAGGGTCTAGCTAATTAGAACAAACTGACTAAGAGTTGGGTTTGTTAGAATGAAGTCGACTAAGAGTCGGACTCGTTAAATGGATAAAGCTGATTAAGAATCGAGCTAATTAGAACAAACTGACTAAGAGTCGGGTTTGTTAGAACGAAGTCGACTAAGAGTCGGACTGTTAGCGAACAAGGCGATTAAGAATCGAGCTAATTAGAACAAGCGACTAAGAGTCGAGTTTGTTAGAACGAAGTCGACTAAGAGTCGGACTTGTTAACTAAACAAAGCTGATTAAGAATCGAGCTTGTTTAAACGAAGCTGACTAAGAGTCGAGCTTGTTGGGGTTATTGTAACACTATGCTTGACGGAATGAACTGCGCTTTTCATTGAAGTATGGAACATGCTTACATCAATTTGACACTAGAACTACCACAAACTTGAACTTGGAAACTGAAAACTAAAATTAGTATTTGATGAGGTGAGTGGCGTGCCAAGGATGTTTCAACTCTTCTCCTCCGGGATGAGCTATCATGTAGGTTCCTTCTTTGACGACTCGAGTAACTACATAGGGACCTTCCCAGTTAGGAGATAGCTTATTCTGCTGGGTCCTTCTACCCGTTGCCTCAATCTTTCTCAACACATAATCTCCAACTTGGAACGACCTTGCCTTGACCTTCTTGTCGTGATAACTTTTAGTTCGCTGCTTGTAGTTGACCATTCGGAGGTAGGCTGTTTCTCGCTTCTCGTCGATCAGGTCCAAGTCGATCAATCTGTTGGTATCATTCTGCTCTTGATCAAAGAAGGTCACTCTAGCAGTAGGGAATCTGAGCTCGGCGGGTGCCGTGGCCTCGATCCGTAAGTGAGAGCGAAAGGGGTTTCCCAGTAGGCCCCAGTGGTTGTACGAACGCCCCGAAGAGCGGGGAAGTTCGTCCAACCAATTGTTTCGTCGACCTACGAGCCCTTTGTCTTTAGCGAAGATAGAACAAGTTTATTTCTTTGCTTGACTTGTCCATTTCCTTGAGGATGGCGACGGACGATTTCCAATGTTTGATCCCTACTCGATTCATTTACGTTTCGAAGGTTTGGGAGAACGCAAACCATTATCGGATACTATAGCACGAGGAAAACCAAATCGACACCAAATGAAGTCGTGGATGAAGTTGATAGCATTCTCCTCGGTGATGCGAGCTAGTGGTTTGGCCTCAACCCATTTGGTGAAGTAGTCTATGGCAACTATCACATACTTGCAGTTTCCTCGGGCGGGAGGGAAGGGTCCAATCAGTCGACGCCCCACATGTCGAATGGCCAAGCCGCAGTGCGGAGTACGCTTCGGTTGTTGGCACATGAGGTAAGTTGGCAAATCTTTGACATTGATCACATTCTTGAACAAAGTTGTGAGTGTCGGCTCTCATGTGTGGCCGATAGTACCCCAAAGTGATTAACTTGTCGGCAAGAGTCCTGGCCCCGGTGTCCACCACAAATTCCACTATGCGCTTCGTGTATCAATAGGGCGACCTGCTTGAGGGTGGATGCACTTTAGTAATGGTCGAGTATAAGATCTTACGAGCAGTCGCCTCCTTGAATGACATACCTTGGAGCTTTCTTTTGATACCTCGAGCCTTCTTCTCGTCATCGCGGCTCACCACTTTCTAAGTATGCCTTCATTTCCTCGATCCAACACTTCTCCACGAGTCCAATTTCTTGAGGGATCCTCTATGCATTGAATTTTTACTCTTTCATAAATTTGGACTTTCGAGGAAGGAGATAGGTTCATCATGTGGTTCATCCGAAGTGGCTAATTTCGAGAGGAGGTCGGCTAGCTCATTGTCTTCTCGTCCAATTCTCGAATCTCCCGAGAATTCCAAATCTTTTATCGGCTCCTTCACCCAGTCCACGTATTTGATCGGCGTGGCACTAAGCACCTCGTACTCGCCTCGACCTGGTTAACTATCAATTGTGAATCACGGTAAGCCATGATCTTAGTTGCTCCAAAACACTTGGCGTACTCTATAGGCTGCTATCAAGGCTTCGTATTCGGCCACGGTTATTGGAAGCATCGAACTTGAACCTTAATGACTCCTCGTACACTTTGTCCCGGATTACGGTTCAATTAGCACTATCCCAGCTCATTGCTATTCTTAGTGTTGATCCGTCTGAATAGACCTTCCAACAATCGTCGGGTAGGCGATGGCGACACAGGACTCTGACTCCTTCCCTTTAGCCTTTTCTTTTGGAGCTCGCGTGCTCGTCGTCTTCCTTGGTGAACGTAAGCTCGACTCAAGAAGTCGGCTAGAGCTTGAGCCTTCAACGCCTTTCGAGGTCGATACTCAATGTCAAATTCGGTAAGCGGCAATTGACCAATTGAGAAGTCGACACGAACTCTCGGCTTGTGAAGAATTTTTCTTAGGGGAACATTTGTAAGAACCACAATTGGATGAGCCGAGAAAATAAGCTCGCGGCTTCCTTGAAGCCACGACTAGGGCATAAGCGACCTTCTCGGCATTGTAGTATACGCTCTCCACATCCGATAAGGCCTTGCGATGTAGTATCTTGGTTTTTGAAGCCCTTCATCCTCTCTAATCAACAACTGCTAGCAACCGACTTGTCTCCCACAGACAGATATACAAATAAGGTCTCTCCAAAGGGTCGGTGCACTTAGCGAGAGGTGGAGTAGCGAGGTAATCCTTCAATTGTTGAAATGACGAATGACATTCGGTCGTCCATTCAAAGCTTTTCGTCCCCCTCAGAGCTTTGAAGAAGGGGAGAGATCTTTCTGCCGACTTAGATATGAAGCGACCAAGAGCTGCTACTCTACCGTTAAGTATTTGCATTTCTTTGATATCGTGGGGGCTTTCATGTCGACCAGGGCCTTGATTTTCTCCGGATTAGCCTCTATGCCCCGTTGAGATACCATAAATCCAAGGAACTTTCCAAGCCAGCTACACCAAATACACACTTGCCAAGGTTAAGCTTCATGTCGTTTGCTCTCAAATTGGCGAACGTTTCTTTTAGGTCGACCACGTGACGTCCGATCTTTGTTTTGATGACCATATCGTCGACGTAGGCCTCCATGTTTCGGCCAATTTGAGAAGCAAAGACTTCTGTTCACCATCCTTTGATAAGTTGCCCTGCATTCTTCAATCCAAATGGCATCATGTTGTAGCGATAGATGCCTCCGGCCGCTGAAATGCGAGTCTTGATTATGTCGTCCTCATGCATCTTAATCGGTGGTACCACTGAATAAGCGTCGAGGAAGGCGAGGGTTGAGTGGCCGCAATGGAATCGACTAGCTTGTCGATTCTAGGAAGGGATAAGCTGTCCTTTGGGCAAGCTAGATTGAGAGTGGTGAAATCGACACACATCCGCCATTTGCCATTTGATTTCTTCACCATGACCACGTTGTGACCACGTTGTATGAGTGGCCTCTTTGATTATTCCTGCACTCAAAAGTTTTTGTACCTCGGCTTTGATAGCCTCTTCCTTGTCACGAGCAAAACTTCTCAACTTTTGGGGTCTAGGCTTTATGGTCGGGTTGACTTCAAGTACGTGAACAGCGACCTCTTCCTTGATTCCCCTCATGTCTTCTACCCTCCATGCAAAGACATCATTACTTTCCTTGAGTAGCTCGATGATTTACGCTCGCTCCTCAACCGATAAGCCGCTTCCCAATCGAATTTTTGGTCGGGGTAGGAAAGGTTGGTGATTACGACTCTAACTCATCCACGGCTTCAGCTCTGGTCCATCCCACGAATTGTAGAGTCTCAATGATTTTCTCCTTAACCCTTTCTCTCTCCTCGGCCCTCGGGTGTGGAGCTTCTTACTGCTATCATATCATCTAACTTGTGCTGCAACCTCGGCGGTGGTGGTGGCCCCAGAGTTATTGTCGAGTTTGGAGGCATAGGTTGCCTATGAGGACTTGGTCGACCATAACTACATCTCTGGATCGACCTCGGTGGTTTCAGAGTGACGTGTCGACTCAAGCATGACCTCGTCATTTGAGCGATAGGTCGACTCTTCCACATTGGTGATTGTAGACAGCCGAGTAGTTTTGGTGACTGATTGAGATAGCTTTAAGTAACCGTCTGCCGTCTCGATCTCCAACTCTCTCTTCTTTCTTTCCCGAAGAACATGGTCCAGGTAAGCTCGAGTTGTGCCTTGTACGCAGCCTACTCCAGCAGGTGTGGGGAACTTCACTCGCTGATGAGGGATCGATGCCACCATTCCAAGAGCGACACATCTGGGAATACCAAGTATGGCAGCGTAGTCACTATTTACGTCAATCACGATAAATTGTACCTTTGACACAATCCTTTGGGGGTGATGGCCTAGATCGACGTCGAGCTCTATCTGACCTTTAGCATCAACTCGATGGTTGGTGAAGCCCTCCAACCTACCATCATATCTTTCCAACTGCTCGTCATTAAGACCCATTTCTTTAAAAGTTTTGTAGAACAAAATATCCTTGCAGGCCCCCGTGTCGACTAAGAGTCTGCTCGTCGTACATCCGTCTATGAGACCTGGGATGACGAGAACTTGCTCTCTAGCCGCCATGTTAGTAGCCAATTCATGGGGGAGAAAGCTGATCGCCTCATCTCTGACTTCTCTTCTTGGAGGCACATGTGGGGCTTTATTGAGTTGGAAGATCTTGTGCTTGATGGCCGTGTTGCTTGCTTGCTCTGTAATGACCCCCAGGTTCAATCTAGGCTGCCTCGGTCCTTGCTGTCCACTGTGTTGCTCGCCTCCACCGGCTTGAGGCCTTTTCACATAAGCGTCGAGCCTCCACAGTCGACCATTCTTTGTATAATGCGCTTCAAACCCAAACAATCTTCTGTGAGATGACCAGTGTCTTTGTGGTAGTCGCAGTACTTGCTGTTGTCCCTCCTAAACTTGTTGCCTGGGTTCATCGGGACTGGAGGAGCCAGCTCGACGGCATTCATAATTTCTGTTCGGCTCACTGTAAGGGGAGTGAAAGCCTCGGGTACCTTTTCTGTAGCCCTTGTCCTGTTCTTTCCATTTTTATTATTTCCTCCATTCTTGTTGGAGTCTTTCTTATCATCGGCGACCTCCACCTTGGGGCTTTTACCATTCTTTTTCTCTTTCCTTTCCTCAGCAAGAGCGACATTATACACCTTCTCAAACAACTCCTGTCGAGTTGTTACCGTCTGGCTTGTGAGTTCATAATCCATGTCTGCCGAGGAAATACCGTTTCGGAAGCAATTAATGACTTCCCTATCAGTGAGGTCTTCCTCTATCTTATCAACCATTTCCTTAAACTTGGTGAAGTAACTCATCGAGCTTTCATTCTTCGCCTGCACCAAGTTATTCAGATCGGTGACAGTTATCTTAGAGCTCCTGCGATCAAGCGATCCAAGAACTTTGTCCGAAGCATGTCCAAGTAGTGATGCTACCGCGGCCGGACCGTTGAACCAAGTTAAGGCTGCTCCCTGAGTGTGCTTAGGAGGGCTTTGCACATATTGTCGTCCTCATTGGCGACAAAACACATGGTGGCTTCCGGATGTGCTATATGACTCCTTGCATTGGTCGACCCGAATACTTCTCCGAGAAGAGGCAACCTGAAAGTAGGAGGAGGCCGACTATCTCTGATTTCTTTGGATAAAGGTCGAAGAGCAAAATCAATTCGTTCGACCTTTCCCGCATCCTTTTTCTTCTCCTCCTCCCATTGCTCAAACTTCTTTTTCATCAACAACCATTCCCTAGCATCGGGTCTTTCATCTCTTGGAGGGCGCGACATTTGACTTGGCCTTCACTTCTAGGGGAGTCACTGCCTACTCCTTACGTCCCTGTGAGAATGAGCCCTCTCGATCAGCGGAGATCTGTGCTGTCACTTCCTTGTGGCGACCTGCGCCTATAATCTCCGAATGGCGACTGCGCCTCTCCTCTCTTACGGGCGACTGCGCGCCATTCCTGTCTCTATGAGACCACGACCTCTGCGTCTGGTGGTGAAACACATGCTCGTTTCTATTAGGCATTAAGCGCGTCCTTAAGTCGAGGCCAGGCCTCTTGCTCCTGTTTACATTGAGGCTAGCCCTTAGGTCGTTCTTGGGCACATGAACGACCGTAGGAGCTCGTTGAACTATCCTGTTTTCACCATTACGCCCCACACCTTCATTTGGCCTCAAACTCCTGGCTGTTGCCCATTAGAAACACCGAGTAGGGCCACTCTCTCGGGCGTATGTCGGCTGTTACGCCTCCTCCATGGCTATCAAGTCGGCGAGAATGCAGGCTCGCTCCAACATCATCTCCTTCTTGCTCATGGGGTTGGTGGAGGGGCACATACCTGTTTCCAACATTCACCCGAGCAGTTGGACGTTTTGGAGGAGGTGGAACTCCTTGCCCATCCATATGCCTTTTCCCTCTCCTTGTGTCGAGCAATCCCCTGCCATCAGCAACGACAGTGGTAGAGCGTGTGGCTCTACCATGAGGGCGGTCGGTGGGGGAGGAGGCAAGTTCAAGTTTTCAGCATTTGCGTTTGTATTCGTGTTGTTGTTGTTCACTTCTTCATGCCCAAGTGAAGCCTCGGATATGTGTCCCTCTGAAGTCACCATTGTTGCAGGTTGATAGAGTTTTCGAGGTCAAGTTTAAAGCACGATTCCCGGCAATGGAACCAAGCGATCTTTGCGGGAATTGTGCTTATCAATAATCCTCCACGTGGCAAGATTAATCACCTAGCTCCTTGACCTGAAATCAGAACCCACGACTAGCCGGATGTGTCTCCGGCGAAGACGCTCGGGCGTGAGAGTAAGAATACAGTTGAATAAAGCTCAAAATGTATTGAATAATGAATTCAGAATACAAAATGTCAGTTACCATTCACCGTTTGGTAGTGATGAAGTATTTATAGACAAGAGTGGTGTATTTTTGGGGAGGCGACATGTGCTCCGTGATTGTAGCGGCGGTTATTGGTAATGGGAACGTGTCTATAACGGTCCCTGATTTGTAGGGATGTGGTTATGAGAATAGTTTAACCAAATACGCCGGCAAGTATCAAGTCGTCACTTGTTGTTTAGGTCGAGGTCACCATTCGAGGAATGGTCGACCTGACTGTCGGGTAGAGCATGGTTCGTACCCGAGTTGTAATATGGATTCTGAGGTCGGACTAAGTTAAGTCGAGGGTGGTGGGCCGGACCATAGGCTTAGTCGGCGATCCTTGAGATGGACTTTGGGCCCCGTTTTGATTGGGCGGCCTCATTGAGAATGTGAGAGTTAAGACTGTACGTGATTAGGCTTTACCCACTTGGCCCAATTCGACACTTTTGGTATGTTCAATATATATATATATATATATATATATATATATATATATATATATATATACTCCCTCCGTCTAACTTAGGATTTTTTGAAATGGCACGGGGATTAAGGAAAAGGTAAATGTTGTGAGTGTGATTTAAAAATAGGAGAGAGAATGAGTGGAGGGAATAGTAAATTATAATGGTGTTGTGAGTATTAAAATAATGTAGGAGAGAGAATGAGTGGAGAGAATAGTGATTTAAGGTTTCCATTTTGGGCCGTCCTAAGTCGGGTGGGACGCCCAAAATGGCAAAAAGTCCTAAGTCGACCGGGACGGAGGGAGTATATATATATTCATAATTTCAAATTTACTGTTATTAAGCATGGAACTTTCAGTTTTCGATTTTCAACTTTGTTTATGTAACGTAATCGTCCTATATTTTTTATTTGAACTTTATTTATGTAATCATTCTATATTTTGGTTTCATGAAAAAAAATAGTTGTTGCATTTTTATCTTTAGAAAAAATATATAGTAGTGTAACTTGTGGAACCGATGGAACCGGACATGGACCGAACCATTGGAACCGGACCAATGTGACCGGTCCTGTAATGTAATAGTCTGGTCCTGGTCCTGAATTTAGGCAGAACCGAACAATTGATCTGGTCCTATTTTTTTGAAATTTTGATAAAATCCGGACCGTGAACACCCCTAGCCCTCAGTCAGAACCTAGAGCCCCTCAACTACCCACGGTGGTTAATACCCCCTCCCCCATTTCATCTAACACTTTTTTACACTTTTTCTCATCCACCTAATATTTCATCTATCCATTTTATTTACCTCCACTCCAATAGCTAACTTAAATTAAATTTCAGCTCCCTCCAACTCATCATTCTATACCCCACTACTTTTATTTTATTTTATTTATATTCTTTATTTTTATGATTAGTAAAATAATAATAATTATTATTATTATTTATAATTAAAAAATATTTCACACTTAATTAAAAAAATATTGCATCAATTTATAGGTAAAAAAAATATAATGATTTTATTTAAATAAATGCTAAAATGAAGAAGGATAATTGAGAAATGAGTGTTTTTTTTTGTGTCCAAATCAAATGAAACTTATATCAATTTATAGGGGAAAAAATGATGAATTTTGGTGAAAAAAAATTAAAAAAATAATAATTTACTAGGTGATAATTCAGCTCAAATTGAAAACTAAGTGTTTTTTTTTTGTGTCCAAATCAAATGAAACTTATATCAATTTGTAGGGAAAAAAATGATGAATTTTGGTGAAAAAAAAATAAAAAAAAATAATTTACTAGGTGATAATTCAGCTCAAATTGAAAACTAAGTGTTTTTTTTTTGTCTCCAAATCAAATGAAACTTATATCAATTTGTAGGGAAAAAAAATGATGAATTTTGGTGAAAAAAAAATATTTTAAAAAAATTAATTTACTAGGTGATAATTAAGCTCAAATTGAAAACTAAGTGTTTTTTTTGTGTCCAAATCAAATGAACTTATATTAATTTGTAGGGAAAAAAATGAAGAATTTTGGTGAATTTTTATTTTTATTTTTAAATCATTTATTATGAGATAATTGAGCTTAAATAATTGAGTGAAAAATGATAAAGTACGGACCAATGGGACATTGACACATGGCAGTTTAAAAAAAAAAAAAAAATACACATTCAACCGGGGGATGAAACTTTTCATTTCACTCATCCATTCAACCCACTTTCAACTACCCATTGGACTACCCCAGCTGAATGAATTCCATTTCATCCCTTGTTTTATTCTACCATTGTAGGTAGTCTCAGTCAGATAAAAATACCATAAATATTCATGAAATTATCAAAAATTCATATAAACTCAGGCCCCTACCAGTTCGCTATTGTACTTAAGGTATAAGAATAGAATAATTCTTAGTATATCTTAAATATAAGAGTAAAAAAATCAAAAAAATTCATATTTTCTTAAAAAATCATAAAAAATCGCATATCATATTAATCAGTCCGCTCATAAACCTAATATATAAGACTAAAATTATTCTTATACCTTATACCTTAGGTGCAAGAGTAATTTTTTATATATTTTTCACATTTTTTTAAAAATAATAAATAAGTCTCATAATTTATTAATCAGTCCGCTCTTATATCTAAAGAAAGTATAAGACTAGAAAAAATAATTAAAAAAAAGAAAAAAATAAACAATAAAAAAAATCATGAGACAAAAAGCATTTTAGTGCGTGTGTTTGTGTTTGTTGAGGTGTGAATGAGAGAAGAGAGGGGAGGGAGGGGTTTATATGTGAGAGAGTGCGATGTTGATTTTATATGAAACTAGTTTGACTCCCGTGCGATGCACGGGCAGTTACTAACGAATAACTTATCGAAATCGAAATAAATACAAAAAAAAAATAGAGATGTTTGTATACATTGTAAAACAATTATTCGAAAATTATATTCTCAATACAAATATCAGATTGAATGACACTAAAATAAATCTAGTGATACATCCGTGCGATGCACGGGGAATTATTAATGCTTAAGAAGACGAAAATTAAATAAAATGAGTAAATGAGAAAAACATTTTTATACATTGTGAAACACAACTTTAAAAGATCACATTGTCAGAGCAACTTTCGAAAGAGGAAGGAAGATCATCATTACATATCAATATATTCGGATCATTGGGATTGTGAACTTTTTAATGTGAAATATAATTGAAAACGATGCATAGTATCAATTTAAAAGAAGGCCAACAATGAATAAATATTGACCTTTGAAATTTATTAATAGTCATAGTATAAAAGGAATACAATAATACAAATACCTTGAAATCTAATCGGCCAATGAACGGACACCAAGTGTCCCATTTAAATAAAAAATTTCACCAACGTAAACGCGCTTCTGTATGTGCGTGTATGGCACGCGCCACTTTTCAGCCAAAAATCTATAATTAAATAACCCTATATACTTTATGTAATATGCTTCAAATATTTTTTTTAAAAAACAATTAAATAAATTATTTGATATATCGAGCTAAAATAAACACAATAACCATATTATCACATCCCACTTATTAAATAGTAATTGAAACCCACATTCACCACACTCCCCAATATATATATATAATTTATTATAAAATAATTGAGGTCAAAGAAATGGGGAGAAAAAAATCTGAAATAAGTACATATATTAAAAAAAAATAAGAGGAAAAAATTATAAATATTAGAAAACAATAAAATAGAAATAATACAAACATGATAAGGAATATGCATTTCTCTATGTACAATTTTGTAGTATTTTATCATTAAAGAAATTAAATAAAACACACGAACATGTTTATCGCATACGAAATAAGTTATTGAAATCGGAAAAAAAAAAAAAAGGTTAAGATTGGAAATCTAGTAAAAAAAGTGATTTTTTATTTCTTTTTGATAAAGAGAATTTTTTTTAAATAAAAACAAAAGATTTGATCAAACCAAAAGGAAAGTACAGTTATCTAATAAAAATTGATATCATTCTTTTTCAAATGGAAACTTTCCATTAACTCATTCTCTCCCTAGTTTAAAATATGAATTTCTAATATATTTATTTCTTATAATATTGACATACCCTTCCAATCCAAACTAGTGCGTCACCCGTGCGATGCACGGCAAGATATAAAATTTTCTATTTACAAAAAGTAAGAAATGATAATTAAGCACAAAAAAGAACATTACAAATTAATATGCTTCATATACATCCGTAAACAAAACACACAAAATGTAATAATATTGATCTTTAAGAAGACAACACATACAACTATACATCCATATGTATATTAACAAAGCAATAATTAGTAAGTAGGGATAAGAGATATGTATTACATATTTTGGAAAACCTCCAGAAACACAACCTTCATAGTATATTTGTCGGATGACCTATTTTCTGCAGAATTTGATTTTCAAATATGAAGAGCAACATGAACGGTGCTTCTAGAGAAAGAAACATAAAGTTGATCACGACCGAAATCATGTTTTCTTAATAGAATTTCAAGAAGTCGAAAACATGTTTTCTACGGTTTGGGCTCAATGCGGTTTGCCTTAGGCGGTTTGGCAAGGATGCGATTTTTGGTGCGGGTTGTTTCAAGAGGTTTGGCTCAGGCGTTTTGTCAAGTGAGGTTTCTTTGGTGCGATTTTGGCTTGGGCGATTTGGATCAGCCGGTTTGGCACGGATGCGGTTTGGGAAAGAAAAAATCTCCCCCTAAATATGATAATAAACCAAGTTACAAAGACGTTGAAATTTCCTATAATTATGTCAGCAAAAGTGAACGAAATATAGGGAAAAAATAACTTAATTTACACTACAGAAATATAAAGATTAAAAGAAAGGAATAAAACACAAAAAAGTACTTTCCATCCGTCAAAGCATTTCTCATCCGTCTCCACCTCCAGAAAAACATGCCAAAAAAAAGTCCATTAAAAAAAAAGAGTTAATGTAAAAGAATGCTAAAATTACAGAGTACATCGTTTGTATGGAAGAACATGAATTACAAACATTGAGTTTTTAATTTTTTCTACTTTTGAAATACAATATCTTTAAATTTGAAATCAGTTATTTCTTTCAATTTCATTTTTATGCTAAAATTATTTTTTATTTCAAATTAAACTATTGTTTTTGGAAACACAAAATAAATTACTTCTCCGAAATGACTACTCTACAACTATTTCAAAAAATGGGTTATTTTGTTCAATAAATTGAAAGAGTTGTTATTTTGGAATTTATTTTTTTAAAAATAAAATATTTTGAGAAAAAAAAAACATTTATAGTACGTCTTTCACTTTTTCCATCTTCAAAATTACACACTTACTTTCCAAATTTTAAAAAGAAAAACCATCCAATTTTGGCTATCCGTATCCGTAAATAACATATAAAAAACCTTCCATTTTTTATTATTTAAATGAATGTAAGCAATTGATATTAAAAAAATATGAAAAAAAATGTAAAATAACACTCATACCAAAAATAAGTATTTAAAAAAACAATACTAAAATTTAAACTCACAACATGATATTATACAGTAATATACACATTATAGTCGAGTAATTATCACACACACATACACAAAGTAAACCCAAAGTAAACTCAAATTAAACCCAAAATCCATGATCCAATGAAGACCCAAGCTTCCCACTTTATTCATCTTCTACCTGTTTTCCGTTGACCTCACCGTCAATATATGACCGCCCCACCAAGAATTCAAATAAAATTCATAGTCAAGATGAATATTTCAAAAAAAAAAAAAAATCGAAGCCATTAAATTGATTAAATTAGAATATCAAACAAAAAACAACAATCAAGAGCCCATCTACAAACAAACTCACATCCTATTTCAAGAACCCATTTCAATAATATGAAATATTTTGTCCCAATAATCACTAACCCAAATCTCATTTGAAAATCAATTATGTACCCATCCCCTTTTTTTTGTATCCGAATCAAATGAAAATTTCTCTATATGTAGAGAAAAAAAATTATGAATTTCGTTGGAAAAAAAAATTAAAAAAAAATTATTGTAAGATATTAAATTTATATTCAAAAAAGGGATTTTTTTTCTGTGTCCGAATCAAATGAAATTAGTCTCTATTTGTAGAGAAAAAAAATTATGAATTTTGGTAAAAAAAAAATTAAAAAAATTAATTTATTATAAAATATTTGAGGTTAAAGAAATTGAATGAAAAAAAAGTTAGAAATTCAACCGACAAATAGAAGGATGTCAAGTGTCACACACAAAAAAAAAAAAAAAAAAAAGGTAAAGTCCTCTTAGTCACGCGCCATTGTCAGTGCTTGTGTTTGCCATATCAATTTTGGCCTAATCAATTTATGCCACGTTTTTATCAACTTCTCTTATTTTCAATTATGCCATGGTGTAAATGACGAAATTGCCCTTGTTAGAGACAGTTTTGGCCTAAAACGACGCAGTTTCGAATTTCCAAATTTAGCCCATTGATGTTAGTTTTGGCCTAAAACGACGTAGTTTCGAATTTCCAAATTTAGCCCATTGATGTTGACATTTTTGAGCGGGATTTTGCCATTTTTGGAATGTCATGTGTTTTTATTATAGTATACTCCCTCCGTCCCACGTGAATAGACACCAAAAATCTTGGCACAATAACTAAGAAAAATGAATATAATAATGAAAATGTGTGGTAGGAAATGAAGAGAGAGAATGAGTGGAGTTGGTTGAATAAATTGTGTGGTAGGAAATGAAGAGAGAGAATGAGTGGGTGGGGTAGGATGAATATAAAATAATAAATTCTTTTCCATTTTGGGCAGTGTCTATTCACGTGGAACGTCCCAAAAAGGAAATAAGTGTCTATTCACGTGGGACGGAGGGAGTAGATTTTAAAAATGATGGCCATCTTTCCCGATATTCGTCTTTATAAATACACAATTTTTTAAGACAAATAGAAAAATCGACAAATTTATTAATACTTTATTTACTATGCATCAATGATTTTTTTTGAAAAAATTAAATAAATCGTTTGATATATCGAACTAAAATGCACACAATAACCATATTACCCCATCCCATCTGTATTGTTTTATCATTAAAAAATTAAAATAAAACAGACAAACATATTTATCACATACGAAATAAGTTATTGAAATCAGAAAAAAAAAGGTAAAGATTGAAATTCTAGTAAAAAAAAAAAGTTATATTTTATTTCTTTGTGATAAAGAAATTTTTTGAAATTAAAACAAAAGATTTGGTCATACCAAAATGAGAGTAAAGTTATCTAATAAAAATTAATATCATTCTATTTTTAAATGGAAACTTTTCATTAACTCATGCTCGTACATCTAAAAAATTATGTCATATTTATTTACATAAACTCATTATGAACATAATTATGATATTTATTTTCAATCAAACTTATTTAATTTTGAAAATAAAAATAAAAATACTAAAAATACTAACAATTTCGTTATATGGAAAAAAAAAAATCCCCAAACCCTTCACTTCCTCATCAAACCCAACCCACTTCTTCCTCTCCTTATTTTAAAATACCAATTTAAACTATCTTTATTTCTTATAATATTGACATACACTTCTATCAAAATTTTAAAATTCATGACCATCTTTCCCGATATTCGTCTTTATAAATACACAATTATTTTAGACGAATAGAAAATTTGACAAATTTATTAATACTTATTTACTATGCTTTAATTATTTTTTTTAAAAAAAACCTTAAATAAATTGTTTGCTATATCATACTAAAATAAACACATTAACCATATTACGACATCCCTCTTATTAAATAGAAACCAAAATTCACATTCATCACACTCTTCCATATATGTATATAGATATAGATTATTATTACTAAATAACCATATACTCCCTCCGTCCCACACTAATTGATACTTATTTCCTTTTTGATCCGCCCCACACCAATTGATACTTACCCAAAATGAAAAGGAATCTTCACTATTTACCCCACTCATTCTCTCTCCTATTTTACTTTTTCACTCACAACATTCTCTCTCCTAACTATTCTTCCCACTCATTCTCTCTCCTATTTTACTTTTACACTCACAACATTCTCTCTCCACTTTTTCTCTCTTACATTTCCTTAATCTGCGTGCCCATTTTTTTGGTATCAAATGGTGTGGAACGGAGGGAGTATACTTTATAAATACACAATGGTTTTGTTTATAAAAATTCAACACCATTACAACTCATCATCCTATATTCCACCACTTCTATTTTATTTTATATTTTTTTATTTTTATTATTACTTAAATAATAATAATAATTATTATATTATCATTTATAATTTATAATTTAAAACAAATACTTCATACTTAATTAATTGTCACTAAAAAGATATTAAAAAATTAAAAACAAAAATTAACAAGAAATAATTACGAAATCTATATTTAAAAAAGAGGATTTTTTTCTGTGTCCAAATTAAATAAAAATAGTCTCTATTTAAAGAGAATTTTTTTTTATAAATTTTGGTGTAATTTTTTTTTTAAAAAATGAATTTATTATAAAATAATTTAGGTAAAAGAAATGGGTGAGAAAAAAAAATCAAAAGCCAACCAGCCAATAGGAGGTCGCCAAGTGTCCCACAAAAAAAAAAGCGAATTTTATTTCTTTGTCCAAATCAAATAAAAGAAGTCCTATTTAAAGAGAAAAAAAATTATGAATTTTGGTGTAAAAAAAATAAAAAAATTAATTTAATATATAATAATTGAGGTCAAAGAAATGGGATAATTTTTTTTTTTCGAAATCCGTCCATCCAATCAGTTGATGACATTTGTCAAAACACAAAAAAAAAAAAAAGGAAAAAGTTTGAGTAACGCCCCATTGTCGGCGCGTGTTAACACCCTCCAGGTAAAAGACTGAAATGGCCCTCCCCAGGTAGGCGACACGTGTCCAACTTGAATTAAAAAAAAAAAAAAATTTTTTTTTTGGCCAATAACACGCTGTCACGTCGCATTTTGGCCTTGTTAATTGCTTTCTTGCCACCATGTGAAAAGACGAAAATACCCCTCAATGGCAAAACATTTACCAAAACCTTGTTATTATATATATATATAGATATAGATATAGATATAGATTTTGAATTGAGCCTCGGGTGTACTCCCTCTGTCCCAATAATAGCTGTCCAATTTTTGGATTGCACGCAAATTAAGAAAATGAGGGAGAAGTAAAAATGTTGTGAGTGTAATTTGAAAATAGGAGAGAGAATGAGTGGAGGGAATAGTAAATTATAATAGTGTTGTGAGTATTAAAATAATGTAGGAAAGAGAATGAGTGGAGGGAATAGTAAAGATTCATTTGCCAAAAAAGGAAAGTTGAAGATTTTAACGGGACACCCAAAATGGCAAAATGGGAAGCTTTTATTAGAACGGAGGGAGTATATGAGATTTAGTAAATTATGTGAGTTTATCTAGGTTTTTGTTTGAGCTGAGTGTAGAGGTGTAGTTGTTCGTTTCAAACCGTGGTTTGAGATCGAACAAAACTAAACCATGTATTTTGGTTTAATTTTCAACTATTAATGGTTCGGTTCAGTTTTAAATATTGGAAAAACACATGGTTTGGTTTGGTTTGGTTTGTGGTCTGACCCTCCCGGACCAAATCAAATCAAACCGTGATTTGAGATCGCGAGACCGAACCACCAAACCGAACCGCGAGATCAAACCGCCAAACCAAACCACTAGACCAAACCACATTACATAAACTATTCTAACCCCCGTTTTGTATCTTATCTAATATTTTCATATATTTATTAAAATTTACAGTTAGATTAATAAAAAAACCCTATATTATATAGAATTATCATAACCCCTGTTTTGTATCTTATTTAATATTAATATCATCATTTGTTATTTTTATTGGGACGCATAAATAACCAAGCTCTCTTCATGATCAACATTGTAAACTGTTTTTCTTTCTTCAGCCTCTTTCTTCCTCCAACTTTCCTCTTAACTCGCATCTTTCTTTCTTCCTTCGTGATCACGAAAAATTTAAACAAATACGAAAATGAGTTGAGGTTTGAATCGTGGTTTGAACCGTAGTCTAAACCACGGTCTGGACCGCAGCTTGAACCGCGGTTCGAACCAAACCATAACGGTTTGGTTTGGCTTGATTTGTTTCGGTTTGAATTTTTTCATGTTTTGGTTCAGTTTGAAATTTTTCCAAACCGATTACTATTGGTTCAGTCCTTAAATCCCTCAAACTGAACCGTTTACACCCCTTGCTGAGGGGGCCTGAATTAAACAAAAGACAAGGCTCACTCCGTCCCACTTGAAAATGCACAAAATAAATCTTGCATGGAGGAAGCTAAGAATAGTGTATAGTGAAGTGAGTATTGTTAGTATAAAAAGTAAGGTAAGAGAGACAGAGAGTAGTATAGAATAGTAAGTGGAAACAGAATATATAGTTATTGTGAGTATAATAAATAGTTTAAATAAATAAAAAAGTATTAAAAAATTTCTATTTTAAAATATTTTAAAAGTGTCTCAAATGAAACACTTAAAATAAAATTTTATACCTTTACAAATAGGACACAAATAGGACAGAAGGAGTGTATTTTTAGGGACACTATAGTTTAAGGCTCAATGCTCCACATGCTTTACCATTTACGTTGTTCCATAGCTTTTATAATTCACAAAATCTGGGGAGAAACGCGTTTCTCCGTCGCTTATGGAGAAACGGGGCTTGTTATGTCGCGCGACATACCTAGCCACAAAAACTGGATATCACTTCATCAGCTTCTGGATATCCAGAAGCTTTGGAAAGGATATCCAGAAGCTTTGAAAAGGATAGCCAGAAGCTTTGGAAAGGATATCCAGAAACCAAATATTTTTTCTGGATATCCTTTACAAAGCTTCTGGATATCCATTTCAAAGCTTCTGGATATCCAGAAGCTTTGTAAAGGATATCCAGAAAATATACTTGGTTTCTGGATATCCTTTACAAAGCTTCTGGATATCCATTTCAAAGCTTCTGGATATCCAGAAGCTTTGTAAAGGATATCCAGAAACTGGCTACTTACGTCGCGCGACATAATAAGCCCCGTTTCTCCATACGCGACGGAGAAACGCGTTTCTCCCCAGACGCACTCTTTATAATTTAGGGCTTAATGTTTTTTTTACTATTTACGTTGTTCCCACCTCTCAGGTTTGACAATTTTATCCCTTTTCCAAAGGGTCCGCTCCCGAGTTTCTAGGGGAGAGAAAGGAAAGGAAGAGAAGAGAAAAAAAAGAGAAGATGAGGGAATTTAACATTTTATTTAAGTGCTCTCGAGTTTAGGAAGAAAGAGGAAGGGAAATAATTTAAATTACATCTTTACCCTTAATGAAAGAAGAGGAGAATTATAGTTAAGGGACAAAATAGGTATATCAATAAATATGTTTAATGAAATTTTCTTTTCTTTCCTTTCACTTCCTCCCTCTTTTGGAAGGAAGTGAAAGGAAGGAAAATTCCAAATATTTTCCTCCATTTTTCTTTTCCTTCCTTCCATATAAAAATCGGGAGCACAACTTTAAAATTTCCTTCAATTTCCTTTCTTTTCTCTCCGTTTGAAAACTCGGGACACACCCTAAATTTTGTCAAATTTAGTAGCAAATTTAAAAAGTGTGTTATTATGTGTAACTAGTGAGTAATCCGTTGAGATTCGACGGGTATATTAAGACTTATTATTACTTATTGATATAATTTATAATTTCATTTAAATAAACGAAAACAATATGTTAGGTTTAGTTGAAACAAGGAAAACATAGATAAGATCTACCCTGAGAACGGCGGATTTTCAATAAATTGTACTTAGAAATTAAAGCTCTAATATTATCTTAACATTTATATTCATTCATTATTATCTAAAAATTAATATATACTCCCTCCGTCCCACGTTAGTTGAGACTTCTTTCCCTTTTGAGCCGTCACACGTTAGTTGAGACTGTCTAAAATGGCAAAGGAATCTTCACTATTTACCCCACTCATTCTCTCTCCTATTTCACTTTTACACTCACAACATTCTCTCTCCTAACTATTCCTCCCACTCATTCTCTCTCCTATTTAATTCTTCATACTCACAACATTTTCTTTCACTTTTTCTCTCACTTACTTTTCCTTAATTGGTGTGCCCAAAAAGTTAGTATCAACTAACGTGGGACGGAGGGAGTATATATATATATATATATATACTACTAGTGGTCCATGGAGCCACATTGATGCCTAGGGGGTGACCCCTTTCATTATTTAAAGTTTATTATTTTACAACCTTTAAAATAGAAAAAAAATAAGCATAAAAAATAATAAATATTCAATTTCAATCCCCTTTTTTTTCGTGTAAAAATAACAATATAAATTTGACATCTCACCAAATTTGTACATTACCATGTAACATTTTTATCTATATATAAAGAGTAGGTCTGCTGAGAAACGCGTTTCTCCATAAATATGGAGAAACGTGTTTTTAATAGCCAGAAGCTATGCGTTTGATAATCAGAAAAAAATTTTTGGATATCAGTCTCAAAGGGTTCTGGATATCCAGAAGCTTTCAAAACGGATTTCCAGAAGCCTTTGGGACGGATATCCAAAAAAAATAGATTTGAAGCCAAATCCAAGGCTAAGACCAGAAATTGCTTATTGAATGTTTCTGGATATCCAGAAACCTTCAAATGTATATCCAGAAACCATCAAATGAATATCCAGAAACATTTTGAAAGTTTCTGGATATTCATTTTGAAGGTTTCTGGATATCACTTTCATAAGCTTCTGGATATCCAGAAGTCTTGGCCTGCAATGTCGCGCGACAAGTCGGGCCCCGTTTCTCCATAAGTTATGGAGAAACGCGTTTCTCCCCAAATTTTAACATAAATAAATTAGATTATTACGAACAAAATTTTGACTTCGCCATGTAGTACACTAACTTCTGAATTATAACCATTTTGTAACATGGTCTATATACAATTTTCAGTCAATTAATTGATTTATATTTCAATTTCATATTCATTTTTTAATTAATAGTTTGAGAGCATTTCTAGTACATCAACTTAGATAAATAATTTATGTTAAAATACGTTTAGTCCCTTAACTATATATTAAATTTCACTTTGCACCTTTGTGCAAAATTTGTTCCACTTAGCCATCTCCATCCAAAAAATATTTAAAAGGCTAGCAAAAAATTGCTAGCGGAAGCTTTTGTTTTTATTCGAGTGTCTTGGAAATTTCTAGAATGTGGGAAGGTGCAATGAACTTGGTTGTTGAAAGTGACTTCATATCAATAGGTGGTTACTTTAAAAAAAAAAAAAAAAAGTGAAATATTTTCTTTTATTCATAATTCCTCTTTTTTTCCTTTTCTTTTTTTTTTCCCTTTCTTGTTTTGAATGGTGATTATTGCTAACAACGGATTTTGCTAATCAAACTATTCATCTAGTAAAGTTACTCAACATACAGGAAAAGAATTTGACGTAAATCGAAGTGTATTTGTCGATGACTCAAGGAAGATATCACTTACTCGAGGGGTTAAATTCATTATTCACCTCAAAACTTTAGGCAAATAAGAGTACGTACGTGTCCATATTTCTATAGTTATAAATCAAAAAAAAATGTAAAAAAAATAATGGACACTGATATATCTGATCGAAATCCAGGTGTGCCAGAATTGAATTTAACCCCTTACTCTTGAGAACAATCTTAAAGAATGCTTTTGTTATAAAGAAAATTATCTCATAATCCTTGGGTAATATCATATTTACTTTCTAAAATAAGTACAATTTCAATTTACTTCCTAATCACATAAAATATTTTATCTCATTATATAGTCCCTCTAACCCTAAATAACCACCCACCTCATCTCTCTCTCTCACTGTAGAAATTTAAATTAGGATAATAATTCTTTTTTTTTTTGTAAGTCAATTTACTAACAAGTCCCTCAATTCTCTGAAATTTCTTAAAATCCCCCCCAGAGGCGCCTTATTCTTCTCACATGGAGGAAATATATATATGAGATTACAAAAGAGGTTCCAGCCAAGGGAAACACCACGCTCCCCCTCCCTGGGAGCGGACGCTCCCTAAAGACAGAAATATTACTCGTGAATTGGCTTAATGGGAGCAGGCGCTCCCCCTTCATGGGAGCGGGCGCTCTCAATAACAGCAGCTGCGTCACACTCTCCCTCAAGTTGGAGCGTGAGGATTGAGAAGGCCCAACTTGCTAAGTAAAATATCAAACTGTTGCTTCCCGAGAGCTTTATTAAATATGTCATTGAACTGTGTCTTCGTGGGAACATAAGAGGGAGCAATAAGGCCATCGAATATAGCGTCACGGACGAAATGACAGTCCACCTCAATATGCTTCGTCCGCTCATGATAAACAGGGTTCTTAGCAATGTGAAGAGCCGATTCACTGTCACGGAAGATGGGAATAGCCTTGGGATGATGGACACCCAGACTCAACAACAAACCCTTCAACCATTTAAGCTCGCATGTAAGAGCTGCCATGGCGCGGTATTCAGCCTCAGCAGAAGATCGAGAAACAGTAGGTTGTTTCTTAGTTTTCCAAGAGATGGGGGAATGCCCAAGAAAAACGAGCCACCCTGTTAGAGAACGACGAGTGATGGGGCATGCAGCCCAGTCCGAGTCACACCATCTTTGAAGTGTGAGATCGCTGTCAGTGCGCAAAAGAATGCCTTGTCCAGGGGCGCCTTTGAGATACCGAACAACCCGTAAAGCAGCCTCCCAATGCTCTGAACGAGGTTCATTCATGAACTGAGATAGAATGTGGACCGAATATGCAAGATTCGGCCGAGTTACAGCCAAGTAAATGAGGCGCCCTACAAGGCGTCGATATCGTTCCGGATCTTCCAAGGGAGCACCGGTAGCAACGCCAAGCTTATGGTTAGGTTCAATAGGGAAGCCAGAGGGCTTTGCACCAAGTAAACCGGCCTCAGAAATAATATCCAACGTATACTTTCGTTGGCACAGAAACAGACCATCAGGATTGCGAGCAACCTCAATGCCAAGAAAGTATTTCAGAGATCCGAGATCCTTCATTTTGAAGCACTCACACAGGTACTTCTTGAAGGACTGCAAGGCAGCGGAATCGTTCCCGGCTATGATGAGATCGTTAACATACACAAGTACATTTATTTGGGTCATACCTTTTGTGAAGGTAAACAGAGAGTAGTCAGAGTAGGACTGGAGGAAGCCATAAGTCTTCAAGGAAGTCAATAACTTGGCGAACCAACAACGAGGGGCTTGCTTCAGACCATAAAGAGACTTATGAAGACGGCAAACCATGTTAGTGTTTGGTGCCTCAAAGCCCGGAGGGAGTTTCATATAAACCTCTTCTGCTAAGTCGCCATGCAAGAAGGCATTGTGAACGTCCATCTGATGCAACTCCCAATTCTTGGAAGCAGCAATAGCAAGAAAAGCCCGAACAGTGACCATTTTAGCCACAGGAGCAAAAGTTTCTGTGTAGTCGATACCTTCTTTCTGATGATTGCCGAGGACAACTAGCCGAGACTTGAGCCGTTCAACCGCTCCGTCAGAATTATATTTGATCTTATAGACCCATTGACATCCCAGGGCCCGTTTGCCAGGAGGTAGGGAAACCATAGACCATGTGCCATTATCCTCCAAGGCACGAATTTCCTCTTGCATTGACTGTTTCCAGCCATCATGAGCCATGGCCTCGCGAAAGGAAGTCGACTCTTTAGCCACTGTAAGAGCTGCAAGAAAGGTACGATATTTTGCAGAAAACCGATCACAGTTTATATAGTGATCTATAGGATAGGGAGTACTTGAGGAACCGATTGAAGACGGAGAGGCGGGGGATGGACTTGAAGAAGAAGTAGTAAGGGCCACAAAATCGCGAAGACGAACTAAAGGCATTTTTTGTCTCATACCCCTCCCTAAAGGGTCGGGTCCAGATTCATCAGAAGAGACCGACGTTGATGTAGAAGGAGCAGTAGACTCAGTGGGAGCCGAAGGAACAGTAGGGGCAACCTATTCCTGCATCGGATAAAGTAACGGGCTCGGCTGCAGTAGGTTCAACAGAAGGAGCAACGGAGTCTTCTTCAACAGGAAAATCAATGCGACCAAAAGCTTCTTCCTCAGCAAGAACATCAACAGAATCCGGGACATGAGGAACAGTAGTAGAATCGCTGTATGGAAACACAGTCTCAAAGAACTTCACATCACGAGAGACGAAGAATTTCTTGGTCTCGAGGTCAAATAGATTCCACCCCTTTTTACCAAGAGGATACCCCACGAAGATGCATTTACGGCTACGACTAGCAAATTTGTCACCCCTAGACTGCTGATTATGAGCATAACACATCGAACCAAAAACTCGAAGGGAATCATAAAAGGGGGCTTTTCCAAACAAGATATCGTAGGGAGTTTTATTATCTAACAAGGGGGAAGGGGTTCGATTGATTAAGTGAGCAGCGGTAAGGACGGCTTCGCCCCAGAAGTAAATGGGGAGGTGAGCCTGAAACCTCAAGGCTCTAGCTATGTTCAAAATATGACGGTGTTTACGTTCGACACGCCTATTTTGTTGGGGGGTGCCGACACACGATGTTTGAAAAAGGATGCCGATGGAAAGAAAATAATCAAACAGGGAGTTAAACTCAGTGCCATTGTCATATTGAACAATTTTGATTTTTTGAGAAAACTGTCGATCCACCATTGCAACAAAGGCCATAAACATGCGAAAAACTTCCGTTTTATCAACTAATAAATAAATCCAAACAGCACGCGAATAATTATCTACCAAAGTCAAGAAATAACGAGCACCACAAGAGGAAACATGGGTGTAAGGACCCCACAAGTCACAGTGAACTTTCTCAAAAACTCTTGTAGACTTATACTCACTAATAGGAAAGCTATCTCTAGAATGTTTAGCACGAAAACAAACGTCGCAAGGTTGATGAAGACTACCCGACAGATGAGAGACTGGAGGAAGAAGTTTCACTACTTTTTCAGATGGATGCCCCATACGGTTATGCCACAACTCGAGCAAAGCAGATGCATTGTTGACAGAGACGTGACAAGAAGAAGGTGCCCCCCCGAAGTAGTAAAGTCCATCCCGCCTAACACCCGTTCCAATCAGGTTCCTCGACTGGTCCTGTATAGCACACAGAGAAGCATTAAAATGGACAGTGCAATGAACATCATCAGATAATTGAGAAACAGAAAGAAGACTGCAGTTTAAGTTTGGTATATAGAGAACATGATGAAGAACAAGGGTGTCTGTTAGGCGAACAGAACCCTTTATATGAGCAAAGACTGAAGCGCCGTTAGGAAGCTTGACGGGGCAAGCTTGTATAGAGTATGAATCAAAGAGACAAGCAGCGTTTTCGGTCACATGATTAGACGCTCCCGTATCAATGATCCAAGAAGATGTATCAAACGTACCGTGAAGGCGATTATCCAGAATACGAGTGTTACCAACTAGGCCGGCTAAAGCATTCCACTGGTCTGCAGTAAACAGAGATGAAGAAGTAGAGGGAAGAGATCCAGTGGAAGGCCCGACTTGGGCGGCACCAACTTGGGTGACTGAGTTGGTGCGCGCAACTCCTCTGCCTCGACCTTGTTGAGGACGACCGCCACCACGAGCACCCGTTTTGCTTCTGTCTCCCCACTATTCTGGATAGCCAATAAGATCAAAACAAGAGGAGACATCATGACCCTTTTTCTGACAGTGAGAACATGTAAGGTGGGATTTGTCGGGTTTGTCACGACCACGAGAACCGCCAGTTTTGAGGGAAAAACCAACTACATCCGGAGGTTCATCAAGAATTGGTTTAGCAAGACGTACTCGTTCAGCCTGGGCTACCAATTGATAAGCACGATCAAGAGTGGGCAAGGGATCCTAAGACAAGAGGTTAGTACGAAGAGAGGCATAGTATTCAGAATTTAAACCCATAAGAAATTCATGAAGCTTGCCAGTCGCCCTTCGTGCCGCGTGTTTCTGTCCGGCTGTGCAGTTGTCGCAGCAAGAACAATCTATAAGCGGCTCGTAATTGTGCAGTGATTCCCACAATCCAGTCAACTTACCGAAATACACAGCCACAGGCATGGTCTTGGTCTGCTCACATCGTGCTATCGACATCTTCAGTTGTTGAATGCGAGGTCCATCCACCAACGCATATCGAGATTTAAGAGACTCCCATAAACGCCTAGCATCCCTATACTTGGATAGCGTGCTCTTAACCTCGGGATCAATAGTATTCATGAGCCATGATACCAAAATAACATGAATGGTATTCCAATCTGACTCGGTGCAAGGAGGAACGGCGGATGAAATAGATCAATCCAAGAAGCCAAATTTGCGTCTAGCCTCGAGAGCTGTCTGTATATCACCAGCCCAATCATCGTAGTTATCACCGCAGAAGCGAGTAGGAGTTATGAAATCACCAAGTCGATCTTGGGGACCTAGGTAGAAGGGAGAGTTGTATTCAATCTTCAAAACTGGAGGAGGTCGTCCGTCACCACCACCGGCCGGTGCTTGTTCCGCCATTAACAGAGACTTGTGTATGGAGGCTCTGATACCATGTAGAAATTTAAATTGGGATAATAATTCTTGTTGTTTATTCTTCTCACATGGAGGAAATATATATATGAGATTACAAAAGAGGTTCCAGCCAAGGGAAACACCAAAGGAATTAGGAAACAAAAGGAATTAGGAAACCTAGAAAAAAAGGAAAACACAATCCTACTTAAATTAAGACAGACGGAATTCTGGACAGTGGGAGCGGACGCTCCCCCTCCCTGGGAGCGGACGCTCCCTAAAGACAGAAACATTACTCGTGAATTGGCTTAATGGGAGCAGACGCTCCCCCTTCATGGGAGCGGGCGCTCCCAATAACAGCGGGGAGCGTCCGCTCCCCCTCCCTGAGAGCGGACGCTCCCTAAAGACAGAAACATTACTCGTGAATTGGCTTAATGGGAGCAGGCGCTCCCCCTTCATGGGAGCGGGCGCTCCTGTTGGGTTTCGAAAGCGGAAAATTGCAAATAACTCGAAAACCCAAAGCCCTAGAATCCGTTCTAGATGATTAATTAAGAAAGATGAAATAGAAATACCAACCTTGAGTGCTTTTGTCGTTGATAAACGTGACTCAACTCCAGATTGACGATCTTGCGAATCCTTGATGAACGATTGTTGAATCACGAACAAAAGATCTTGAAGAGCTAAGATCCTCTATGAGTATCCACGCGATGAACGAACCCTAGAACTCTTCTAGGAGGATTGCTAGATCCCTCGATTGAAATTCCTTTCAATCTATGAAGTGTTATGGAATTGGTGTGATTTGATTTTCAATTCACAATTGAGAAATCAATATTTTGTGTTTCTCCTAAACCAAAAACGTCACTTGGCTGCTAGAGTTAAAGGGGGATAGTATTTATACCTTATAAATATTATATCCTATTAAAACCCTTAACAAAAACGGTTTCAGCGTTTCAGCGTACATGGGCGGTCACCCATAAGGAGCTGGGCGGTCGCCCATGTGTACAACGCCTAATCCCCTTATTCGAAAACCAACATGGGCGGTCGCCCATAAGGGCAAGGGCGGTCGCCCATCTAGACAGTCTCCGATGCCTAGTTTTCGAATAACATGTGCGGTCGCCCATGACCATTGAGCGGTCGCCCAAGTCAACCATTGACTTGTGGGCGGTCGCCCATGGCCACTTGGGCGGTCTCCCAACACACCAGAATCCATAATTTCATTTTTGACAATTCGTTCGATGCGTGTGACCCCATAGGACTATACTATGTTGGCAATGAGTCCGATCACATCGATCCTCATAAGACATGAGCGGACTATAGCAAGCCATGTGAGGACCCCAACCCGGAACCTAACCCGTGTCCCGAGCTAGAGCGTCCCCAAAAGGACTCAAACCACCTAAACTTTTTAAAACTTTGATTCAACTTACAACTTAAACATACTGAACATAACCATTTCAAAATAACTTCATTCCCCTCTACATGAAAGGAAGAGTTGAATAACTTTGAAAGTAACAACCTGTTTTAATTACAAAAGACTTTGATTCACATAGAAACCAAGTTTTATACACACAAACTCCATAAAGGAATTATACAAAATACATCTTCTATGCCAACCTATACATACCCCGACAAATCCCAAAATACCACGTCCAAACTCCTTTCCGTCCTCACTTGGCCAGTCCGCCTGTCTTATGATCTAAAAACATTAAAGGGAGAGGGGTGAGAATAAATCTTAGCAAGCTATTATGAATGCAGCAATATGCCAGGTAAGATGCAACACATAACAAGGTACATCTCACATATGGGTAAAACAGTAAACACCTTCCGTTACCTTTGTTTACCTTTCCCGTCTGAATCATAAGTCATATTACTGTGGGCATAATACTCCACTATTTCTGTGAATGCATACCACCAGAACCAATATCATATAACCGAGACAGTTATGATTATAACTCTTCTCCTGTGAACTGCTTAGGCATATTCACATCTTATAAGACCCGTTTTTCAGGGAACCAAATAAGATAGTAGCAACTCTGTAAGTCTTTCGGCTCAATACAGATGCTATAACCCCAGTCTGTGGCCGCAGAGGGGGAGAGGTCACAGGTATGATGGACCTTCAATCACTTAGAGAACAAATCAATAATTGATTGAATTCCATTATACCCCCCAATCACATAAAATATAAACACGTTCAAGCACATAATAGATACTTGAAATATAATCCACAAAGGGGATAAGCAATGTAGCCACATGGTAAAATATACTCATGTTCAATCAATATCATAGTGTAACATTTATGTAATACACTAAGCATAGCACCATCAATGAATATGTATTCAAGTAGAGTAACAGTATAATCAATAATTCCACAAATGGGATAACAATACAACCATATGATAATCATATCCACACTTGAATAATAACGAAATAATGTGATAAATACACATTCCCAAGTTAGCACAATAGTGTGACATATAGCTTCTACACTATCCAAACCAATCACCAAGTATATGGGGCAAGTAAGGCCACTATGTATCATAACCCATTCCTACATAGTCATTATTCAACCTCGAATATACTTAATAAAGGTTCAAGATCTAATTCCCAAGATGAACTACTTTGGTGAAGTTACTAATCAAGCCTATTAACCATTTCCCGGACGATATTTAAACTACTCTCACAAATCCACTTTGATCAAATAAGACGTCGCTACGTGGCCCAAGTATTATACTTTAATCTAAGTTAAAAGGGATTAATCTATATCCGGTTTAGATTAGGTTCTACTAATTTATAGTGGTTGGGAATCATTCCACGAGGTTATTGGTAAAATTCAGCAAGAAAATTTACTAAGGGAATCTGGTGACATGGGCGACCGCCCATGTCACTTGGGCGACCGCCCAAGAGTTTACAAAAAGGTACACATGTTCTTCAAGGATGGGCGACCGCTCAAGGTAACTTGGGCGACCGCCCAAGAAGGTTTCCAAGGCACTACAAATTCTGAACACATGGGCGGCCGCTCAAGCCCCCCATGGGCGACCGCCCAAGTCATTTTCCAGCAAGACTCAATTTCTAAACCCCTTTTTCACCTAGTTTCTTTTCCCCTTTATAATTCTTTCCCATTTTTGATGCTCATGAAAGACTCCCAAATATTTACTACTTCCTTCTAAATCAACCAAACCCAAACAACATAAACCTCAATCCTACACCACTTGATTTCCTATACATTTCCTACCACAATCCTAGTTCAATTATCTTCATTTAACTTAACCCATTTCATCCACTTCTTAATCATCTTCTATGAACAACAACATCATTCCATAACTTTAACCAATTCCTCCATTCTAAGAAGGTTTCCAAAGCATCAAACCATCATTTAACAATAATAACAACATTCATAATTTATGAACATTTAAAGAAGGGAAGTCATAATAACTCACCTTAGGATTTTTGGATGAAAAGATGATTTTCTTAGCTTGATTGATTCCTCTAGTTGTCCCAACCTCAAAAGTACTCTTGGATTTGAAAATGGATGAGAAATGGCCTTGCTAGAGATCTTGAAAGTTGAGGCTTTCACATGGAGCTTCCATGGAAATGTCTTGGCTAAAGAAGAAGTGTAAGAGAATGATGGAGGAGGTAGATGGAGTGTGGGAAGAGTGAAAGGAAGTATGGGAAGAGGGAGGAGAATAGTATGGGAGGTATGGGGTAATTGTCCTAGGAGAGAAGAGGGGAGGGTTTTAGGGGATTTTGTTCCCCTCCCTAATTATTTGCCAAGGCTTTCAACCATTAAAAAAAATGAAAGCCCCTTCTTATTTTCCATTATTTATTTTACCCAATTTAACCTCCTCTTACTCTTTATCTATTTCCTATTTTTATATTTTCCTAGAGCATTATTTTATTTCCCTATCATTTTATCCTAATGTAAGGAATCAAGTATATAAAAATGAACACATAATATTAATAATGATATTAAAAGCATATATAATATTATACTAAAATTGTGCCTAGGGTTAGGGTCGTTACACTCACTCCCCCTTAAAGAAATTTCATCCCGAATTTTAAACTTGCTTACCTTACTGATCAATTAGAGATGGTGACCTCCCTATATAAGTCAAATCCGCTTAATCATCATTAGTCGAAGAACTCCATACACATGAGGAATCATGAAGATAATTTCTCCCATACAATGTTCCATACGTTACCAACTCAATACTGAACTGAAATCTACTAATATACGCAAACTCACTAAGGTTTAATAAACTTCTCAAGTTGAAAAGAAATCCATCACACAACACACAACTTATTCTCAAGAATCTGGATAGTCTTCTCTGTCTGCACATCTGCCTGAGAATGAAACGCATCACTGAAACTTGACTTGGAATTCAAAACCTTGCACCCAGCTTCCCAAAAGCACAAAGAATCCTCGATCCCGATCTGGTAAAATGTTGATTAGTACTCCATGAAATAATTCAATCTTCCGCATGCAACATGTTTTAAATTTCTCTCTCGAATTTTTCGTTGGTATAGGTAGAAAGTAAACCAACTTGATCTATCCATCCACTATTACTCCAACACACCCATCTTCATCGACGTTGAAGGTAGTCCAGTTACAAAATTCCATCGCAATGCTTTCCCATTCGAATCTTCTAACTCTTCTTCAAATCTTGATACCTCTTCGAACTTTCCTGATGAATTGCAATTCTAGATATATTGTCTTCCTCTAAAACTGATCTTCAAATCTCTTACAGTCACGGTAAGCACATTCCAAGTTGAGGTTGAAATTTTCATCCCAATTCGATACAAAATTCTTGGTCTTCCCATCTTGAACTAGTCGATAATCCTCTTAACTTCTGAATCATGGTTGGACTTCCTCTAAAGTCTCCACACTATAAGTGTAACTTGAATATTCGCAATCATATCTCACCTTGCAACTCAAAAGATATACTCATTGACACATAAACCTTTCGGCTAATCGTATTGGCAATCACAATAACTTTCCCAATAACAAGATATAACACCATTTAAGTCTTTCTAATAATTTCCACCCTCGACTCTGCTTATTGTTAAATTCCTTCCGAACCCACAAATACTTTAAACTTTTATGATCGGTAACACATCTCAGATTTAGTTGCACATAATTAAAATTTCCACTTATAAAATGCAAAATAATCTCAGTCACTTCCAAGTTGAAAATAAGGAAATTCTGCTCTTCCCGTTTCACTTCCTCTAAACATAAATTATCACTTTCCCATTTCACAATACCACAATTTTAACCTTCCATTGATACGCAATTAAAATCGTCAAGTTCTCACATCCATTAGTCAGTTAAGGATCAGATCAGCAGTCAACCTATTCTTCATCTCTACCTATACAATTCAACCTTGTGGCCATCTTACATCATGGATACCTCTTTCCAGGTTAACTAAATCAACAATAAGACAATTCTCAAGAATCTAATGATACTCCCTTGGTAGCACCCCTTTCAATCCTAAAACTACGAACTCATGACGGGAATATTCACAAGTCAACTCACCATTATTACACTTCACACACAAATTCTTTTCTTGAAGAGTAGATAACAAAATTCACAATTTATTTTTATGTTCTACACAACTTCAATTAAGCATTCAACAAAGCTATCAAGATAAGGTTTTAAAATAAAATCCTATTCATTAACTCCACATCATATCTAGTTCCCTTCTATAAGAGGCTTTTGATATAGGTATTAGGCTTTAACATTAACTCAATATATAATTTCACTTCTTCAACTGCCGCCATGGAATATTCTGATAAAGCACATCTAAAGTTTTTCTAATTAGCACATAACATTTTTCAAAGATTTCTTACCCAAGTCTATCACATACCAATTAATCTTCCCGCTCTTTAACCAAAATTTTTCAATCCTTAATGCATACATAGCAAGGATACCACATAAAGGCTTATCTATATCTAATACCATATAAACCAATTAGGCATAGAAAAGAAGACTCGCTTCATACGACAGTCTATCAATGAACAACCACTACTTAACCAATCTAGGCCAAGTATACATCAAAATCACAAATTGGTAATCATACCAAATCAACTGGCAATACATGCTCAGTTATGACCACATCACGCTAGTAGTAAACCAAAGAAGATTCGAGGTACTCTCTCATAAGAGCAGAAACCTCTAACACATAAAACACATCTTAGGCAATGTATGCCACATGTAAACAAGATGAAATGTCAAACATGCATGAAATAGACCGGGATCTATAAAAGTATGACCCCTACTCCTGAGACAGGTATTTTACCTCTAAAGACCGCTGAGGGATCTATCCCTCCAAGACTCAAAACAAGGATTCCACTTTAAACATTCCCTTTTGGATTCCCTTCAATATCCCTTTTCATTCCACCTCTTAGCCCCCTTTGACCGGTACCCGAAGCTAACCTCCGATGAAATACAGGACAATTTTTCTTGTAGTGCCCCATTTCTCCACAATTCAAGCATTTCCCTTTCTTACTCCAACACTTGTCTTCAGAATGACCCATCTTCTTGCAATAACCACATACAATCCTTACCTGATTTGAAGTCGGTCGAGTTGTTGTAGTCGCCGCTTCTTCTCCTCTTGCTAATCCCGAAGCTGATCCTCTCTGCTGCCTTCTACTATATCCAGAACCTTGACCTTGAAATCTCTGTTTACTTCCACTTCCACCCTCAGATTTACCCCGGTGCTCGTCAATGTCATTCTCTATTCGATAGGCTTTATTTATCGCCTACGGAAATCTGTGAAGTCGTGAGTCAATAACTGTTTCCTAAACTCTAGCCTTAATCCCTTCACAAACCGATATACCCGTCTCTCTTCTTCCGGCACCAAATGTGGACAATAGCGAGCTAGCTCCGTAAACCTTGCTGAGTACTGCGCCACGATCATTGATCCTTGCTCTAATCTCAAAAACTCAACTTCCTTCTTATCTCTTGTAACCATTGAAATAAAATGATCTCGGAACTTGCGTGTGAAGTTCTCCCAAGTCTGCGGTATAAGGTCCCGATCCCAGCCGTCCTTTACTACTTGCCACCAATGCTCTGCAGGTCCTTCTAACTTGAAGACTGCGCATCTCACCTTTTCTGCATCTGTACTTTCCATTGTTGCGAAAATATTATTCATAGCTTCAAGCCATCTCTCCGCCTTCACCGGATCTGGGTCTCCACTAAAGCTTGGAGGTGTCATCTTGACGAACTTCTCCAAACCATGCCCATGTCTGCTGCCTTCTTGATGCTGCTGTACTTGTCCTTGTGCTGCCATATTTTGCAAAAATCCTCGGAACATGTTCATCGTCTCAACATTCGGATTTCCATCACCACCGGCAATACCAACATTGCCCGGAACCTGCTGCTGATCATCCTCATTTCCAGCCATTGAATAAACTCCTGCATCAAACACTCGGCGTAAATTATCACACACTCTCACTCAGCTAGACTCTACCCGAGAACTCTAACCGAGCTCTGATACCAACTGTGAGGACCCCAACCCGGAACCTAACCCGTGTCCCGAGCTAGAGCATCCCCAAAAGGACTCAAACCACCTAAACTTTTTAAAACTTTGATTCAACTTACAACTTAAACATACTGAACATAACCATTTCAAAATAACTTCATTCCCCTCTACATGAAAGGAAGAGTTGAATAACTTTGAAAGTAACAACCTGTTTTAATTACAAAAGACTTTGATTCACATAGAAACCAAGTTTTATACACACAAACTCCATAAAGGAATTATACAAAATACATCTTCTATGCCAACCTATACATACCCCGACAAATCCCAAAATACCACGTCCAAACTCCTTTCCGTCCTCACTTGGCCGGTCCGCCTATCTCAGGATCTAAAAACATTAAAGGGAGAGGGGTGAGAATAAATCTCAGCAAGCTATTATGAATGCAGTAATATGCCAGGTAAGATGCAACACATAACAAGGTACATCTCACATATGGGTAAAACAGTAAACACCTTCCGTTACCTTTGTTTACCTTTCCCGTCTGAATCATAAGTCGTATCACTGTGGGCATAATACTCCACTATTTCTGTGAATGCATATCCACCAGAACCAATATCATATAATCGAGACAGTTATGATTATAACTCATCTCCCTGTGAATCGCTTAGGCATATTCACATCTTATAAGACCCGCTTTTCAAGGAACCAAATAAGATAGTAGCAACTCTGTAAGGCTTTCGGCTCAATACGTATGCTATAACCCCGCCAGGTGGCCGCAGAGGGGAGAGGTCACGGTATGATGGACCTTCAATCACTTAGAGAACAAATCAATAATTGATTGAATTCCATTATACCCCCCCCCCAATCACATAAAATATAAACACGTTCAAGCACATAATAGATACTTGAAATATAATCCACAAAGGGGATAAGCAATGTAGCCACATGGTAAAATATACTCATGTTCAATCAATATCATAGTGTAACATTTATGTAATACACTAAGCATAGCACCATCAATGAATATGTATTCAAGTAGAGTAACAGTATAATCAATAATTCCACAAATGGGATAACAATACAACCATATGATAATCATATCCACACTTGAATAATAACGAAACAATGTGATAAATACACATTCCCAAGTTAGCACAATAGTGTGACATATAGCTTCTACACTATCCAAACCAATCACCAAGTATATGGGGCAAGTAAGGCCACTATGTATCATAACCCATTCCTACATAGTCATTATTCAACCTCGAATATACTTAATAAAGGTTCAAGATCTAATTCCCAAGATGAACTACTTTGGTGAAGTTACTAATCAAGCCTATTAACCATTTCCTGGACGATATTTAAACTACTCTCACAAATCCACTTTGATCAAATAAGACGTCGCTACGTGGCCCAAGTATTATACTTTAATCTAAGTTAAAAGGGATTAATCCATATCCGGTTTAGATTAGGTTCTACTAATTTATAGTGGTTGGGAATCATACCACGAGGTTATTGATAAAATTCAGCAAGAAAATTTACTAAGGGAATCTGGTGACATGGGCGACCGCCCATGTCACTTGGGCGACCGCCCAAGAGTTTACAAAAAGGTACACATGTTCTGCAAGGATGGGCGACCGCTCAAGGTAACTTGGGCGACCGCCCAAGAAGGTTTCCAAGGCACTACAAATTCTGAACACATGGGCGGCCGCTCAAGCCCCCCATGGGCGACCGCCCAAGTCATTTTCCAGCAAGACTCAATTTCTAAACCCCTTTTTCACCTAGTTTCTTTTCTCCTTTATAATTCTTTCCCATTTTTGATGCTCATGAAAGACTCCCAAATATTTACTACTTCCTTCTAAATCAACCAAACCCAAACAACATAAACCTCAATCCTACACCACTTGATTTCCTATACATTTCCTACCACAATCCTAGTTCAATTATCTTCATTTAACTTAACCCATTTCATCCACTTCTTAATCATCTTCTATGAACAACAACATCATTCCATAACTTTTACCAATTCCTCCATTCTAAGAAGGTTTCCAAAGCATCAAACCATCATTTAACAATAATAACAACATTCATAATTTATGAACATTTAAAGAAGGGAAGTCATAATAACTCACCTTAGGATTTTTGGATGAAAAGATGATTTTCTTAGCTTGATTGATTCCTCTAGTTGTCCCAACCTCAAAAGTACTCTTGAATTTGAAAATGGATGAGAAATGGCCTTGCTAGAGATCTTGAAAGTTGAGGCTTTCACATGGAGCTTCCATGGAAATGTCTTGGCTAAAGAAGAAGTGTAAGAGAATGATGGAGGAGGTAGATGGAGTGTGGGAAGAGTGAAGGGAAGTATGGGAAGAGGGAGGAGAATAGTATGGGAGGTATGGGGTAATTGTCCTAGGAGAGAAGAGGGGAGGATTTTAGGGGATTTTGTTCCCCTCCCTAATTATTTGCCAAGGCTTTCAACCATTAAAAAAAATGAAAGCCCCTTCTTATTTTCCATTATTTATTTTACCCAATTTAACCTCCTCTTACTCTTTATCTATTTCCTATTTTTATATTTTCCTAGAGCATTTTTTTATTTCCCTATCATTTTATCCTAATATAAGGAATCAAGTATATAAAAATGAACACATAATATTAACAATGATATTAAAAGCATATATAATATTATATTAAAATTGTGCCTAGGGTTAGGGTCACAAGCCATCATGCCTACCCAAATAGTATAATATCAAGTTCGATTTTTCCTACATAGAACATATCACAATCCCATTGTCACACGATGTTATATTGAACATGAGTCATGGTCCACGTCAACTCATATTGTTCAATGCTTTCTCGTTACCAAGTAAATTGATTAATCGAATGATATTAATCACATTAATTCATTCGGGTATGGCCATGCACTACATCAATCTTACTTATGAGTGGCCTAGCAAACATCTCTCTTTACGAGGGATAATTTTTCATCTTGACTTATCATTCTTCCCAACAAGAATCATACCATGCCAATGATAGCCCTTATTGTCATCCGGTTAAAGACAACGTTAAACTATATCAAACATGATATTCATCGAGCGGAAGACGATGATAATCTCAGGTCAAAGGATATCAATGATATGACTATATGAGATTTAATTATGACATATGACCATGACATAAATCTCATAATGGGTCAAGTCCAGTACCTTGTTCTCTAACAAGTACCCATGAATCTAATGTGCATCTCCATGCATATAATCATCACATGATTATCCATTAGACTTCATACTAGTGCTTCATAAGTACTAGGGACACGATTATTATAACTAAACATGCAAACACATATAATAATCAAAGAAACAATCTCTTATATAAATGAACAATGACATTACATAAAAGGTCTATCTCTATAGGCCTAGGGCACTAACACCTACAGTCTCCCACTTGCACTAGGCCCAATCATTCATGTATCTTATACCCATGGACCTAACATGACCATCATGTTTAGCTTGTGGTAAAGGCTTGGTGAGAGGGTCCGAGATGTTGTCATCCGTTGGTACCTTGCATATCTTGACGTCCTCCCTTTCACAGATTTCTCGAATGAGGTGGAAACGTCTCAAAATGTGTTTGGATCGCTGATGTGACCTTGGTTATTTTGCTTGGGCAATAGCACCAATATTGTCACAGAAAAGCTCTATCGGGTTAGTGATACTCGGAACGACTTCTAAGTCACTAACGAACTTCTTGATCCAAACCGCCTCCTTAGCCGCATCCGATGCTGCTATGTATTCAGCTTCTGTTGTAGAATCAGCAACGGTGCTCGCTTGGAACTCTTCCAACAAACAAGACCTCCATTTACCATAAACACAAAACTGCATCGCGATCTATAGTCATCTTTGTCGGTTTGGAAGCTTGCATCTATCTAACCCTTTACAACCAGATCATCTTCCATTCCTCCAAATACCAAGAATACATCCTTAGTCCTTCTCAAGTACTTAAGGATATTCTTGATAGCTATCCAATGGTTCTCACCAGGATCAGATTGGTATCTACTCGTTGCGCTTAGAGCATACGAGACATCAGGTCTAGTACACAACATGGCATACATGATAGACCCAATTGCCGAAGCATAAGGTATATCACTCATCCTCTTTCGCTCATCATTTGTCTTAGGACAATGAGTCTTGCTAAGAGTAATGCCATGTCCCATTGGCAAGTTCCCTCTCTTAGAATTTTCCATGCGGAATCTTCTAAGGACCTTGTCAATATATGTACTCGGACTCAAACCAATCATCCTTCTTGATCTATCTCTATAGATCTTGATACCAAGGATATAAGCCGCTTCACCCATATCTTTCATTGAGAAACATATTCCTAACCAGACTTTACAGTCTCAAGTGCGGGAACATTGTTTCCAATGAGTAAGATGTCATCGACATACAACACCGTAAATAGCACTATGCTCCCACTTATCTTCTTGTATACACAAGGTTCATCTTCGTTTTTGATGAAGCCAAACTCTTTGACTCGATTCATCAAAACGTAGATTCCAAACTCCGGAAGCTTGCTTCAATCCATAAATGGATCTCTCAACTTACACACTTTGTTAGAATCCTTTGGATCGACAAACCCTTCAGGCTGTATCATGTATACATCCTCAAGTAGGTTTCCGTTAAGAAACGCTGTTTTGACGTCCATTTGCCATATCTCATAGTCGTAATATGCGGCTATGGCAATTAGGATTCTAATAGACTTAAGCATTGCTACGGGCGAAAAGGTTTCATCATAGTCAACGCCATGAATCTGCCTATACCCCTTAGCAACTAGCCTAGCCTTATAAGTATGTACCTTCCCATCCATATCGGTTTTCTTTTTGAAAAACCACTTGCACCCTATGGTTTTTACACCTTCGGGTGGATCAATCAAGTTCCAAACTTGATTATCGTACATGGATTTGATTTCGGATTCCATGGCTCCCAGCCACTTGTCCGAATCAGGAGTGGACATCGCCTCTTGATAGGAAGTAGGTTCATCATTCTCAATGATTTCTACTTCATTACTTTCCGTCATGAGAAATCCATATCTCTCAGGTTCGGATCGTATCCTATCCGATCTGCGAAGAACTTGTGTATCTTGAACCGGTTCCACAACAGCTTGTGAATTTGGTTTCGTCTCTACCATTGGCTCTATGTCATTTTCAGGTTCTTGAATTTCTTCAAGATCAATTTTACTCCCACTAGTTTCTTTAGAGAGAAACTCTTTCTCTAGAAAGACACCGTGTCGAGCAACAAACACTTTGTTCTCGGATCGGTTGTAAAATTGATATCCTTTCGTTTCCTTAGGATAACCAACGAAAATACATTTATCAGATCTAGGTGCAAGTTTATGTTCGAAACCAATTTCTTTACATAAGCCTCACATCCTCAAATCTTCATGAAAGATAAGCTAGGCTTTCTTCCATGCCACATCTCATGTGGGGTTTTAGGAGCCGATTTAGTAGGGACCTTATTAAGTGTGAAAGCAATGCTTCCGCAGGCATGTCCCCAAAAGGAAATAGGAAGTTTAACTTGACTCATCATCGATCGAACCATATCTAATAGGGTTCGATTTCTCCTCTCGGACACCCCATTCCCTTGTGGTGTTCCGGGTGGCGTAAGTTCTGAAACAATTCCACAACTTTTCGGTATGATCGTCAAATTCTTGGCTCAAATATTCACCACCTCGATCGGATCGAAGTGTTTTAATAGTTTTGCCAAGTTGATTTTGTACTTCACTTTGAAATATTCTAAATATCTCAAATGCTTCACTTTTGTACTTCATCAGATAGACATAGCCATATCTAGATAAGTCATCAGTGAACGTTATGAAGTACCGAAATCCTCCCCTAGCAATGCTATTCATTGGTCCACATACATCAGTATGTACGAGAGCCAACAAATCACTAGCCCTTTCACTACTCTTAGTAAAAGGTGCTTTAGTCATCTTGCCCAATAAACAAGACTCGCAAACATCATATGATTCATAATCATATGAGTCTAAATATCCATCTTTATGGAGTTTAGAGATGTGTTTCTCGTTTATGTGCCCAAGACGGCAATGCCATTTATATGTGTCATTCACATTATTTGGCTTGGATTTCTTATTTACATGATAGATATTATCAACATTATTTTCAACATCCAAGACATAAAGGCCATTAAAAGAATGAGCAACACAATAAAGCATGTCATTCAAATAAATTGAAAATTTCTTATTCGCAATAAGAAAATTGTAACCCTCATTGTCTAAACATGAAATTGAAATAATGTTTCTGCTCAAATCCGGAACATAATAACAGTTATTTAAAACTAAAATTAATCCGCTTGGTAAAGTGACTTCGTAAGTCCCTACGGCCAATGCAAAGAACTCTTGCTCCATTTCCAACCCGTAGATCTACTTCACCCTCTTTGAGCGACCTTCTATTCTTTAGTCCCTGCACATTTAGGCAAATGTGAGATCCACATCCGGTATCTAATACCCAAGAACTAGAGGTAGAAAGTAAAATATCTATCACATAGATACCTGAAGTCATGGCAATCTCATTGCCCTTCTTCTTCAGTCCTTCCTGATAAAGCTTGCAGTTACGCCTCCAATGCCCAGTTTCCTTGCAATGGTAGCACATCGCATCCTTTTGGGATTTGGGTTTAGGCTTCTCAGCAACGGCAACCTTTGCCTCCGGTTTAGCAACTTTTGCTTTAACCTTGGGTTTGAACCCCTTTCCTTTATTCACCATCAACACTTGATTGGTTTTCTTGGTAATATTGTTCTCTGTATTCTTTAGCATCCCATGCAATTCAGACAGAGATTTATTCATCCCATTCATGTTATAATTCAGAACAAACCGATTATAACTTTCGTGGAGTGAATGCAATATCATATCCGTAGCGCCTCTAACTGGATAGGATATCCAAGCCTCTCAAGGTGTTCGAGGTGACCCTTCATTTTCAACACATGAGGCCCAACAGGTTGTCCTTCAATCATCTTGCATGAATGAAGAGCCTTCATAGTGTCAAACCTTTCCTGACGTGCTTACAACTGGAACATTTCCTTCAAATGATTTCCCAAATCATAGGCTTCCATGTGTACAAGGTCCTTCTGAAGGGCCTTACACATGGTAGCAAGCATCAAGCAACCAACATCAATAGAATCATCCACATGCTTCTTATGTTGGTACTTTTCAGCTTTAGTTGCATTAGCCGCAGGCTCGGGTGGAACGGGTCCATCAAGAATGTACAACTTCCTTTCTTGTTTGAGAACAATTCCCAAACTGCGGATCCAATCCACATAGTTGTTGCCATTATCCTCTAACTTGTCCTTCTCAAGGACTGATCGCAGTGACATGTTTTGATTAGTGTTTACAGCCATTGATCTACAAAGATATGAAACATATAAGTACCAATTCATTTAAAAGATTAATTAAAGTATTTCACAAATACTCCTACTAAATTATATAACCTTCTTATACAAACATGCATAATATAATTTAATAGGCTAAGACCCAACTTTAATTTAATTTCAAGTCGGCTATGACACGACTGCTCAAAATTAAACTAAAAAGGTAGATAACATTTATCAATCATATCTATATATGACTCTTAGATCATTATGAGATTATAGACATCATATGTCACATGTTTCAATCTCATCTTATGCCTTAGGCCCAAAACTGTTTTGATAGCCTAATTGAGTTCAACCATGTTAAACGTATAGCAATCACCGTTTGCTCATCTTGATCATACAAAGATAGAATCAATGTACCTCGCTATGGCGTAGCCTACATGAAACTATCCGTGTACTCACAAGTGTTTAACCATGGGTGGCATAAAACAAACTCAAATTACAAAGAAGGTTCAATTTTTCATGCTTATCAATTACATGCCAAGGTTGATTCATGAAAACTATATGAGCATAATTATGAACATGGAATGATGCACACAAATCACATTTGGTCAGTAATTACTAGTACGCGGCCACGTGCTCCAAATTTATCCCACACTTCCATCGAAGTGCCTGTGGGGAAGGTCTTGGTGTCCAGCCAATATACTAAGTAACACTTCACAAATATCCTAGATTAATCACATTAATCATATTAATGAAATTGACATCCCATAATCTAGATTAATCATATTAATCATATATTTCAATTTCATAATCATGGTATATCAATATATACAATTACTTCACAAGCAAAACTCATACAATTTCACATTCTAGATCATACACATCATGAAAATTAACATAATCCCATTATCTAATTATCATGATTTTCTAATATAAACATCATGAACGGGGCTCTGATACCACTGTTGGGTTTCGAGAGTCCATGCGCAGCGGAAAATTGCAAATAACTCGAAAACTCAAAGCCCTAGAATCCGTTCTAGATGATTAATTAAGAAAGATGAAATAGAAATACCAACCTTGAGTGCTTTTGTCGTTGATAAACGTGACCCAACTCCAGATTGACGATCTTGCGAATCCTTGATGAACGATTGTTGAATCACGAACAAAAGATCTTGAAGAGCTAAGATCCTCTATGAGTATCCACGCGATGAACGAACCCTAGAACTCTTCTAGGAGGATTGCTAGATCCCTCGATTGAAACTCCTTTCAATCTATGAAGTGTTATGGAATTGGTGTGATTTGATTTTCAATTCACAATTGAGAAATCAATATTTTGTGTTTCTCCTAAACCAAAAACGTCACTTGGCTGCTAGGGTTAAAGGGGGATAGTATTTATACCTTATAAATATTATACCCTATTAAAACCCTTAACAAAAACGGTTTCAGCGTTTCAGCGTACATGGGCGGTCGCCCATAAGGAGCTGGGCGGTCGCCCATGTGTACAGCGCCTAATCCCCTTATTCGAAAACCAACATGGGCGGTCGCCCATAAGGGCAAGGGCGGTCGCCCATCTAGACAGTCTCCGATGCCTAGTTTTTGAATAACATGTGCGGTCGCCCATGACCATTGAGCGGTCGCCCAAGTCAACCATTGACTTGTGGGCGGTCGCCCATGGCCACTTGGGCGGTCGCCCAACACACCAGAATCCATAATTTCATTTTTGACAATTCGTTCGATGCGTGTGACCCCATAGGACTATACTATGTTGGCAATGAGTCCGATCACATCGATCCTCATAAGACATGAGCGGACTATAGCAAGCCATCATGCCTACCCAAATAGTATAATATCAAGTTCGATTTTTCCTACATAGAACATATCACAATCCCATTGTCACACGATGTTATATTGAACATGAGTCATGGTCCACGTCAACTCATATTGTTCAATGCTTTCTCGTTACCAAGTAAATTGATTAATCGAATGATATTAATCACATTAATTCATTCGGGCATGGCCATGCACTACATCAATCTTACTTACGAGTGGCCTAGCAAACATCTCTCTTTACGAGGGACAATTTTCCATCTTGACTTATCATTCTTCCCAACAAGAATCATACCATGCCAATGATAGCCCTTATTGTCATCCGGTTAAAGACAACGTTAAACTATATCAAACATGATATTCATCGAGCGGAAGACGATGATAATCTAAGGTCAAAGAATATCAATGATATGACTATATGAGATTTAATTATGACATATGACCATGACATAAATCTCATAATGGGTCAAGTCCAGTACCTTGTTCTCTAACAAGTACCCATGAATCTAATGTGCATCTCCATGCATGTAATCATCACATGATTATCCATTAGACTTCATACTAGTGTAAGTGCTCCAATTTGAGCTTGTTAGAATTTTCGTTAGAAAATTAACGAAAGTTATAACATTCCTAACAATTCCTAACATTCCTAACATTTCTAACAAAGCAAGGGAAAAGTGGGCATTGTTATTTAAGGATAAACCAAGGAAAGGAATCAAAAAAAGTCAAAGAAATAGTCAAAAACCAAAAATAGAAACTGCTGGAACAAAAACTGGCTGTTAATTTGATTTTTTTTGAAAAATATTCCTTGTGTCCAAAGCCTGAAGCTGTAATTAATGAACAGTGCACGCTGACAACCCTATCCGCGCGGATACCTTTGTCATTTTCAGAGGGCTATAAATTAAGCCCTCCAGTCTCAAAAAAAGAGAGAGAGAACACAATCCACAGTTGCACCTTGGCGAAAATACTTGAGAAAATAGTGAGAATTCCCTTGAATTGTCACTCTTTTCTCTTGATTATCTTCCCAAATCTCACTCACTCACTATCATATTCAAAGCCTCAAACACTCTTACATTCAAAGCCAAAGCTCCAAAACACAAAGAAGATAGGTATAACCTCCCTCTTCTTACCCTAAATCTCTCATCCATGCATGCATTTTCAAGCTACAAAATGTAGTTCATTCATCTTCTTGTCTTAGATCCAAGAAGATCACCATGGAAGTTCATCTCCATGGATGATCTTCTACAAGGATCAACATTATTTTCAAAGTGTTCTTACTTTTTTCCAAATAAAACACATTTTCAAAACCCTAAAAAATCATTTTCATACATCAAATCTCATTTTCAAAGGATAAAATTCCCCTTCCCAAGCAAATGAAATGCTTAGTCCTAATGTACCCCAAGGATGGTTTGATATAGTTGATTCACCACTAAAATGTCAAGTGATCACTAATCAAAATCTAGGGAAATGAGGACAAGAATGGATGCCAAACCCCCTTTAAAACCACGTTTTCTTTCTTGAGAAGTTGCTGTCCAGTAGCAATTTTCTAAGGTCCCAGTCCATGGTCTAAATTTTTGGACACAGATAAACTTGGAATTTGGTGTTGACTACAAAACACTTTTTGTAGCCAACATCCAGAGCTTTCCAGAAATATTTTTATTTTATTTTTTTCGTGAGTAAAACTCCCTTTTTAAAATTTTCTTTTGAAGGTCAGATCATCAGTCTCTGGGAGTCCAGATCTCATATCTGAGATTTCGAGAAGGTTTTGGGTCCTCAAATCTTCTCCAAAATGGAAAATTCTTTCACAGAAATCTTATTTAAGGTGTCTGGAACAACTTTCATTCTCTGAGTTTTCTCAGATTATGAAGTTTTGAAGCCCTCAAATCTATTTCAAAATTAAGTGTCCACTGCCTTTTTCATTCTGGCAGAAGTGCTCTTCAACTTCCAAAAATCTTTTGAGCACCAAAACTCTACCCAAAAATCACACCAAAAATCATGGGATCTGACCAAAGTCTAATAAAGAATTCCCAATTTTTACTTTTCTGAGTTTCAACTTATTTTGGCCAAAACACACACACACACACACACAAATGATTTTCAGCTTGGAAGACTCGTTTTACGAGGCATTCCGGGTGCACACTAACGTCCTTCCCGGCGTGTAACATGACCTCCGAACCCAAATCTCTAATCTCGGGCATTTTTCAAAGTTTTGGCCCTTAAAACAAAAATTGCGTGGCGACTCCGTTTTCCGGTTTTATTTGGTTTTCAAAGAAACGAAAAATCGATTTTTCCCGCGAATGGCACATCATCACAGTGGCGACTCTGCTGGGGAATTAAGCTTTTTCTAAAAAAAAATGATATTTGGTATATCGGTGGAAACCATTAAACTTCCCGTTATCGCCTCCTAACACGAGTCGGGGATAAATTGTGGTCTAACAATCCCACGTACCGGTATCACCGTTTTCAAAAAAAAAGAAAAGCTTTTGAGGGTCAAGCTTCCGTCCCGGCTTTAAAAATCATTTGTTGTGTGTGTTGATTTTTGCACATTTTTGTGTTGTTTTGGCCGCCTCGGAAAAAGTCAAAATTTTGACTGCCGGAATCATGTCCCTAACTGTCGGAATTCTTGTGCTTATGTGCTTATGTGTTCATTAAATTTCAAAAAAAAAAATTTCAAAAAAAAAAGAAAATTTTCAAAAAAAAAATCATGCATCATATTTTTAAGACACATAAAAAATTTCTATTTTACTCAGAAAAAGAAAATAGACTGCTTGCACACTACGCGCACGTGACCGTACACTGCACACTACGTCCCTAACCCGGGGAAATCCTTGTCGCGGTCCGTTTGGTCTTATTACGCCTCTCGGTGCAAGCAGAGGACTACCCAAACATCCCATGGAGCCTCGTGTCGACCATGCACTTGTCCGTGACACACTTTGTCCGAGACCCGGTTGGTTTTTAGTTTGGTCTATGTCATGCCCTGTCTGTGTATAGACCTTTCCTTTCAAGCCTTTGTCGGCATACCGACTCAATATCTTTCGGGGACCCTAATCAGTCGAAGTTCTGCCGGTTTTCCGCCGCAGACTTTGACCAAGATATTGACCGGCACCTTGACTTCGGCTCGACCGGCACAAATTATACATCGACTCCCAAAGATGACACCGAGTCATCAAGGATTAATGATTATTCCATGCCTAATTACGGCTTAATTGACGACAAGTCAAGATCAATTGTGGACATTTATCACCCAAATCATGCCGACTTTATCGTCGAGCTCTCGGACATGATCTTGACTTTGACGTCGCCTTTGTCCGTAATTTACATCGAATGCTCGTTAAGACTCGATTACCCGCCGACTTTTAGGATCATTTTTCTTTCGGTCGGTGGGACCCGCTTGCCCTATAGGACCCTCGCCCGGGCCGTCCACCCCGGGAAGTCGAAATACGGGTGGAATACGAGGGGCTTATAGACGTAGTGAGGGGGCCCACCGATCCAGATCCAGAGTAGTTTGCGAAAAGAAGAGCAATCTTTTCCAACCAATTAGGTTAATAAAACATGTTTTAAGTAAACGTGAACAAATAACCGCATGTTGCATGAGCCCAAAGCCCAAACACTTACCCTCCTTCCATTCCTGCACATCCGAACCTTCGTGTCCTTTCCCCCGCAGCCTCCTCACAAAGGTTGGTTCCTGACACCGGTCACCGTTTGATTAGTTGGGAAGAGTCAAGCGCGTCATCGCCTTCGCCGTTTGTTCCGACTCCGAGTTTCGAATGTCCGCATCGCCCGGTAATGATGGGGACAACGTCACTCCGCCTCCCGGACCCTCGGACGTAACAACGGTGGAATCGGTTAGCGGAACGTATGAGGTTACGACAGAAGCACGGTGAACAGCCTTATGGAGGCTATTAAGAGCCATGGTTTGGCCGCCGGCCTCAATCCCGATGGCACCTTCACCGTGGAAGAAGACGAGGATGCCAATCCTACTCTCGGCCGCCCGATTACTCCAGGATGCCACCACCCACCTCCTATGGTGCCACTACCGTAACCCATGCTCCTCGATCTTCGGGTCACCGGCCTCCCCGGCTTCACTGGATCCATGCGGTCAGACCTGACAAATCGGTTCACGGTTCTCGTGGGGACAAGGCCGGACGGAATGTCTTCTCATGGTTGGGGTTATCTCGAATGCCCCAACAAATTGGAATGTCACCTCGGTTCGGAACCGATCAATCCGACCTTCACAAGAATGTGCCACGCTCGGAATGCCGCCACAACTTGGTTACGGGCCACGATCGGGAGCTCCTCCTCGGAATAGTACTAGTTCATTTGCTCCTCACACAAATCCATTCCTTACTCGAGACTTCTATGGGTTACCAAGCCTCCATCCCGGTGTCATCCGAATCACCAGACCGCAGTACCCCCGGGTTATACACCCTCGCCTCGGCCCGGCCATGCAATTCAACAATCAGGGACAAAGCAGCCCGCATCTAAGCCTACTTATGGGCCCCATTCTAAAATCCAAGTTATCCGGCTACATCGGGGCTACCTCCACCTACTTTGCCGGTTGAAAATCAACGGCGAGCCGCAAGGTTCTATCCCTTCGCCCGAGCTCCTACTCATGCTCCCAGGGCAATTTGGGCCAAGGACGAGGTTTTCACCTACGTCCTCGGATCGGCCGTTCCCTCCACCCGCCTGCCGCCGGTGGTAGCTCCTCTCTCTAACTCGGCCACTAGCTTGAATGCCATGGTTCCGCCACAAGACCCTCATCCGGCCTGGTTCATGGAACAACACAAGGAAATGAAAGCGCGGATCGCCGAATTGACCGCTAAGAAATCCGCCTTCCGGCCTACGGACCGGACTCCATTGTTCCTCGCCCCACAAATTCGTGATGCCTAACTTGGACCTCTTTGATGGTACCGCATGCCCGAAAACCCATTTGGACACATATACCTTGGCGATGAAGGCCAAAGGGCACCAATCAGCCAGCCTAGCCGACTATTTCATCTATCTTTGAAGTCCAAAGTGCCTTAAAGTGGTTCTTCCGTTTGAAACCCGAAGCCGTGGCTACATGGGACCAGATTACCAATGCCTTCACGAGAAAAATACAAAGCCAAATTGGAATGGGAAACAAATAGAGTTGACCTACAAACAACGGTGCGGCGTCCGATGAGAATGTTGGGGACTTCTACAAGCGGTGGAATGCGAAACTCGGTGAAATGGCAATCCCTCCTTCTGAAGAGGAACAACTGGATATCTTCCAAGCCATGCTTGAAACCACATCTCGAGAGCCTCCCTCGGTCACTTCCCGTACTCGGACTTACGGGCCATGGTTAACTCCGCAGCCTAAGTTTGAAAAGGCTTACAATCCGCAATAGAGCCGCCGCACTCGCCACGTATATCGGGCTCCTCCTGCAAACACGCCCTCGCTCCTGCTAAAGGCAAAGAAATGATTAACTATGCGGGACAGAATGTAATAACACAACTCCTTTTGCTCCCGTAAAACCAGTCGAGCCTGCACCACGAGTCATGAACCTCGAAAACTTTGGAATGCCTCTGAATGACATCTTTAGGGGACTGGTGAAAGAAGGCTTGCTGCGGCCTTTGGAGAATTTCCAACCCAGGAATCCGAATGCTCCCGTGGATACTACAAAGTATTGTGCTTTTCATCAAGCTCACGGACATTTGACTGACAATTGCTTCACTTTGAAAAAGGCAATCCAGGGACTGATAGAGCAAGGAAAGTTGGAAGGCCCCGAGGGGCCTAATACAGTCAATAATCCTCTGCCAAGGAACCATAATCAGGTGAATATGATTGAATGCTGAGAGCCTTCGCATGACCAGGAAGATGCCGACGAAGGTCCCCAAATACCCGTGGCCAACCTCGTCGAGGATCCTGAATTCGGATTCCCCCTCAGCCTTGAGGATATCGAACGAATCAACCCATCTTGGTCTCATGTCAGAGACTCCTTGCAAGAATACGAGGCTCGCTATTTCTCAGAGGAGGGAATAGCTGATACTGAAGAACTGGGCCTGTTCCGGTCAAAGCATGAGAGAACCATTTACACAAGATGGTTAGAACAATCGAGAAGAATCGAACAAGAAAGCTTCCGTCGAGCGCCTGTACTGGAGCTTATCAGCAAAGAGGCCGAAGAGCACTTGGAGCTAGTACACTTCTGCAAGTTGGCTTTGGGAAAGTCCGAATGCGATCCCGAAGGCAGTGAAACTGAAGAATCAGAGGAGGAAGAATCCTTCTACATTCTACCTGGTGTCAAATACGTGCCACCCCCTCTCACTCTTCCCCCCGCAGTTTCTGGGAGGAGAAGCTGAGTCACAATTACCACTTCTAGGAATGGGAGCATATGACAATTTCTGCGGCTGCACGCACCCATATTCCCCTAACGGGTTTGATCGGCGTTCCCTCTCAGCCGAAATCCCGGTAGTATGGGAAGAAGATTCCGATGACAGCGACGACGATGATGATGACGAGAGCGAAGAGTCAACTGAGGCCCCAGATCCGGAAACAATCTGGAACAATCATGCCGGAAATGAGCCCATGGGAGCCAGACACAATGGTTGGTTATCAACAAGCGACGACGAAGAAACTTCGGAAGACGAATATGAAACCGAGGACATGAAGGCCATGAAGTTTCCTGGGTCTGAGCACGTGGATGTCTTAGAGTTCAACACCGCCTACCATGCTTTGGGGAAAGGGTTTTCGTGGATCCGATCCAGCCGATAGTCGAAGATCCGATAGTGAGAGGGAAACTAACTCCCATCCGCCCAAATGAGAAAATAACCATGGTTAGATCAAATCCACCCCTTAACAAAGTAACACTCCTTGTCGTGGTTACCCAAGAAGAGGTCACCTTCCCGAATGTATGTCGGCTCTCGTAGAAGTCCGAAACCTGCATGATACCGGATGCGCCCCCACACGTAATGCTATAATCATTTCCAGCTCGAGTATTACGGAAAAGAACCGTAATGGTTACACTATACCGGATGAGATCGAAAGCCGCCGAGTCCCGACAATAGCGACTCTTATTGCATGATAACTATGAGCAAGGCAAAGCATGGGAACGAATCGAGGACGCCCTAGCTCGCGGGCCATCCAGTGGGCAACAAAACAACCCCTGCACTCAAAGGCCCGTAATCCTTGGGAAGGCGTTATAAGGGCCGCCCAGAAGGGGCTAGTACGGCTCGGCCCCTCACCGTTGCTAGACTCCGTCGTAACCAAGCGGCCGATAGCCAAAAAGGCTCCCCGTTGACCTTAGCAAGTTGAAGAAATCCAGTCAAGAGACAACTGAGGAGGAAGTTAATCTGTTGACCCGATCCGGGCAGATCTTCCAAGGAAATCCCAAGGCAGATAAGAAGGCCACAGATCAAGCACCCGGGGAGAACCGCCGCCCCTATGCTAAGACACCCGAAGCTCCTGACCTCGAAAAGGAGGATCCCGTGCTCACCCAGTTGAAGCAAACGCAGGCCAACATCTCTCTATGGTCCCTGCTCACCTCATCCTATCCCCACAAGCTAAAGCTGGAAGAAAGCCTAGCCCGCACCTTGGTCCCTATTGATGCTACTCCCGATGACGTGGTATAGCTGATTGGAAACATCCACTACGGGAACATAATCACTTTCACAGATCTCGACCTCCCTCAATTTGGGGCTGATCATAACGAGACTCTCTTCATCACAGCCCAATTGGATGAACGACGCCTTCCTCGGGTCCTGGTTGATAATGGGTCCGGAATGAACATTCTTCCGGCAAAGATCATGAGCCTGCTTGATATCAAGACTACAGACTTGAAACCTTCCTCCCTCACGCTCAAAGCTTACGACTCGACATCCCGAGCAACCTCCTGAGTTGCTACTTTGGACCTCCGGTTTGGTCGAAATTGATACCTGTGGATTTCCAGGTTATTGACATCCCGATCACTTTTAATGCCTTATTGGGAAGACCTTGGCTGCATCAGGTCAAGGGGGTCACCTCAAACCTCCACCAGTGTGAAATTCATCTCGAATGGGGACCTGACAACCATTTATGGGGATTTAGTCACCTTGGAGGGCACGGATACAGGTGGAATACCTATTCTGGAAATCAAACATGACGAGGAAGGCCTCATGCTAACGGGCTTCACTGGCCGAGCCTCCAAAGGCCCAAGTTTGTAACATAGATTCGACAATCACCCGTGATAAAATTCCCCGGCCTTGAAAATGATGAGAAAGATGAGCTATCTACTCGGCCTCGGCCTGGGAAGCACCAACAAGGAACTCACAAACTCATCGAGGTGAAAGGACAGTAAAACTCGCCACGGCCCGGGATATGAGGCCTCCTCGGTGGACACCGCGAAAGGAAAAGAAATTGCCCTGGAAAAGGGGAGAAACTACCACAGAAGGGTCCCGATCAATGACCCTAAATCTCTCCCTTTCGCTCCTAACTTGGCCGACTACTTCGTAAAGGGTCCCACACAACCGGTAACATCACAGAGCCCACTCCTACGTAAGGGTGGCTGAAGCTACAGATAGCCTCAACAAGTTTAGGGAGCCAAAGCTAACCCGGTCCGCAGAATGTTCCCGGACCTACCCAAGATACCCGGGCTACCACTACCATGAGAAGTGAGTACACCTTCAAAGGCGTGCCAAGCCTAGTGGAACAGCTTCGAGAAACTCACAACCACAATTCCTACGCCCAGAAGGTCCGAAACCCGAGTTTGAATTGAACGTGCCGAAAGCCAAAGCCACGTAAGTCTTTCCGTATGATTGGGATGGTCCGATTATGCAACAGCTTATTCTGGGAAGAGATCCAGAGCCGCACTGATTGATTTCAAACTACCAAAGAAATGGTAGCGACAATCGAGGAAGGAGCACAGTATAATTCCCGAGTCGGGAGGTCACTGACAGCAATGCTCTCAAGCCCTTCCGCGACCAAAAAACAAATGATCACCAAGCCTGGATTGGTCTCCCGTCCCTTTGTGTCAACCTAAGAAGAGTCCTCCGAGTCTCTCATTGTTAAGGTCGAGTCTCTAGGTTCGTCCGATGGCCTTACGCCTGAAGACTGCGAGTCTGTAGCAAGTGCTGTACTTCCTTTTCATTCTCAATGAAATGACAAACTTTTCTGAGTATCCCTTGATTGCCACTTTAACTAATGATAAATCAATAAAAAAAAAACTTAATAATAATTCATTAGATAAAGAAGCAGACACATTAAACAAAAAAAAATCAAACAAAAAAATCTTTAAGCAGGTTGCCCTGAAAGAGGAAAATCGAGCCCAAGCTGCCGAAGAGGTTTTGACAAGTGTGAATTTGGGAACGGCGGAAGAGCCTAAAGAGACGCAGATTGGTAATTTCTTCGAAGGAGCTGAAAAGGATGCCTTACAAAATCCTACAAAGTCCTCAACTCAAGGAAAGTAGCCCTCTTCATCAAAGAGAACATCCTATGCCGATACGGGTTGCCAGCCGAAATCATCTCCGATAATGGATCCCACTTCGAAGGGGAATGTGAAAGACTCACGCGTAATTCCGAATAACCCGTCACAAGTCATCTCCTTACAGCCCCAAACCAACTGGAGCCAGTCGAGGCAAAGAAACAAGACCTTGGAAAACATCATCCGGAAAATGGCCGTCCGAGGCGTAGATTGGCCCGAGAAGCTACACTGCACTCGGGGCTACGTAACACGCCGAATGGCAACTGGGGAAACACCGTTTGCTCTCACCTACGGAATGGAAGCCGTGCTCCCAATCGAGCTAGAAATCCCCTCACTCCGTGTGTTATTGGAGAGCCAGATCAACGAGGTCGAATGGATCCAAAGTCGCCATGATGAATTGGCTCTGCTAGATGAGCGCCGACTAAAGGCCATGGAACATATCCGAGCTTACCAGGGGAGAATGGCCAGAGCCTTCGACAAGAAAGTAAAGCATCAGGAGATCCGAGAAGGTGATCTCGTCTTGAAAAGAGAAGCCCCCTGTCCGCATCAACCCGCTGGGCAAATGGGAGCCTGTCGGGGTCGGGCCATAAATCATCCAAAAGATCTTCTCCGGAGGAGCCATGCAACTTGCAGACCTCGACGGAAACCCCTTTGTACATCCAGTGAATGGTGACAAGCTGCGCAGATACTATGCGTAAAACACTGAGTAAAAAAAAAGAGTGCTAAAAGAGTAATACCCAACTAGGTTGAAAACCCGAAGAGGGCGGCCTAGGTAAAAAACAGGGTTGCACCAAAAAAAAAAAAAAACAAAAAAAAAAAAAAAAAAAAAAAAAACAAAAAACAAAAAAAAAACCCAGGTTTAACTACGAAGACCTGAGCTCCTCAAAATGAGGGGAACGTAGGGCACCAAAACGGTTCGGTCTAAAACACAAATAAAAGTCATACTCGACATCAATACAATTGATCGACCATGAAAGCGTCTCGAAAACTCAAGCAATTCAAATATTCATTACAAGTTAAAAACTTTTTGATGAGTCTAAGCCCGATTCATTCCTACAACCGGCAACCTGCTAAAAGAAATTAAGATACATAATCAAACTAATGTGTCCGCTACGACAAGAAAGGGATGCTCGGAAACCTCGTAGTCACTCTAGGCCACTCAGTACCGGCATCTCCCCTCTTCTTCCCCTTCGAGTCTTCTTCTTCCTCGAATAGGAAAATGTCGGTCTTCCTCCTACCAAGCTCGGTATAGGAACATGATCTATCGACTGCAGCCTCGTCGGGGCCCCGGTAGCCCTAGCGTCATCTCTCATCTCCTGTAGCCGGGCTGATAGCATAGGAGCCCTCCTCTCCTGTCTCTTGACGTAAGCCTCATAGTTGGTCACAACATCCCCACTCCCGTCATGAGGGTTGGCCTCGCCTCGGCCCTCCTCCTCTCGGAAACCGTCGTGTCCTCCGCACCCACAATGGCCTCACGCCGTCTCAAAATAGCCATCTGAGTCTCTCCCAAATGCCTCTCGTACCAATCCAGGTACCAAGTGGTCAAGAACACAGGTCTCGGACGCCTGAGGATAACCCGAGGAGGAAAGACGTCATACCTCCATGCTCGGGAAAGGAAGGAAAACATCGAAGGATCATCCATAGAAACAGGAGCCACCGCCCTGGTGGCTATATCATCAAAGTCCTCCAAAGGAACCTGCTCCAAGCCGAACTGTCTCAGAACCAAAGACGGAATGTAAAAGCTGGACTGAGAAAGCCCCGAAAGCATGACCACATGAGACCCGTCCTGAAGTACCCTCCGAGTCTCCACCTGCCAACAAGGCACTGACCATCTAATATTTTCTGTCTGGCGACCATCCATCCAACGCTCCCATGAGCCCTGATCATCAAAATCTACAGCAACCCCTCTCCTGGCAAATGTCCAAGGCTTGATCATATCAAAAGTTTCCCGAAGAATCCCCAAGCGCTCCATCAACCACAAAGTCAAGAGGAATGGGCTGCCCCCTTGCATACACCGTCTCCCGGTAGCCAGCCTATCGAAAGCATGAAAAGTGTCCCCCATCAGAAAAATCTGCAACAGTCCCAAATCGTCGCACCAAAAAGGAATATTTCGTCCCGGTGTTCAAACTAAAACCTCCCAAACCCACCCATGCACCAAACATCTACACCCTTACCAAAAAACCAAGGCTCATGCAACATTGCATTCATACTGCATTGCATTCATAAAATAAAATCCTAAATTATTACATTCCAAAAATAAAGGGAGTGTGCAAAAAAAAATAAAATAAAAAAAAAGAAGTAGGTAACAATAATCCTAAATTATTACATCCCCCAAAAAAAAAAAGAAGAAGAAAAGAGCAAAAAAAAAATGTGCATAAAAATAAGTCAGACTGTACAAATCTCAAAAATCAACTCAATCTCAAGTAATCAATCGGAGTCCCTGTGTCGACGTCGCCCCCGGCCCCTCTTGCGGCTCGGGCCCGCCTCCTCGCAGCCATGAAGATCTCGTGCTCGTAATCATCGTCCTCGTCCCCGAAGAAGGCTCGTCAGACCAACCGGCACGCTCCGATAGGGCAAGCCAAGATCTGCGAAGAAATCATATCCGAAGGTGAAGGCGTCTGACTCACGGACGTGCGAAGAAGATCCACCATCTTGCCGCGGACGTGTCCTCGCCCGTAAGGATCTCTCGAGAATGACGTGGTCCGAAGGTAGTACCGCGCGAGGATCAAGGAGAGGAGAAAGAGGAGTCTCAAGAAGTCTCTCGAAGGAATAGGGAAGCCTCCCGCCCGATGTGCTCTGGCCGTGGTCGCCTCGCTCTAGCCTAACCATCCTCCTGATAAATCTCTTAGCCCCGATCACTTGTTTCGTCAGCTTCTCAACGATCACCTCCGAAAACTGCACGAAAGCAAAAGCGTTAGAAACAGTTGAAGCGAAAAATGATGACAGGAAAGAAAAGAAAAGACAAAAGCAAAAGAAAGAAAGGTGGAAAAGAGAAGCCGTACCTTCATACCCGGACGAGGCCTAAGCTCGCGGAAGCCGCTCAGCCGAGGGATCTCGCACCCTCAATCGGATCCCATCCCTGACATATGAAAAGTCCGCCCGAGGGTACCGCGGGACCCCTAACCCCTCTCTATCCGTAACTCCGGGGCGTCCTCAGCCTCCTCAAGATAAATACTGGATATGGCTCAATCGCCACAAATGCCGAGAAGTGCTGGCCGGCTCTGTAATCATCCTGTGTCGCAGATCTATTACTCGGGTGCATCATATCGGCGGGAGGCTCCACCTGTCATCAAAGGCGACCCACGCCATGCCGGCGCGTCACCCTCTCTTCCAGGATAATAGACGCCGCAAGTCGACCTCTCGTAATCCTCCGCCGCACACCCATATCTCGGCCGCCCTTCTTCACTGCGCCACTCGAAACGATCCTGTGGATAGAATATCATCCCCTCATCCGTCTCGCCCCGTCAAAGGCAAAGGCAGTCCCCATATCCGAGAGTCGTATGCCCCCTGGAGCTTATCTTCTCTCGGCATGCATGCTGACCAGAGCGCATGGCCGGATACGCCCGACGTACTCCGCGGCCGTCACCACATCGTGACGTGAAAGAACTCCAATGCCCATACCGCGAAAGGTAAAGATCAAATCAATCCGGTCTGAAAAGAAAAGTGTGTGCTCAAGGAAAGAGGGAAAGCAAAAGAAAACTTATACTTCCGTAGCAAACTCGGCAAGATAAGGAGCTCACAGCCTTCCCCAGTATCTATCAAGAGCAAAGTAAAGCTCGCCGGCTCGGCCTCTCCCAAGAGACATCTCCACCCATCTCCACATCCTCCAAACTCCTCGGAAAGCAAACACCGCCGTCCACTCGGCGTGTCCAAAAAGAGTGCTCGAGAAAGCAAACCATAAAAAGGCCCTAGCAATGCCGCCGCCTATCCTCTCATCCCCAAACCTTGTAGCTCCCGAATGATCTCCACAATCTTCCCATAAACCACGGCGTACTCCATCCCCATCCCCTTTTGGGAATAGGGTAAAGCCCGTAAGAGCTGCGCAGTCCACATCGCCGTAGCCGTCCCGCCACTCAATGCCGCGTCCATTGAAGGACGTGACCCGTGATCGCAGCCAGAAGTCGGAAGGCGAAATCCATAGCCTCGCCCCTTTAAGAAGTGAAATGTGTGGGTCGCATCCCACCAATGCCGCGCCAAAGCAAACATCGTGCCCTTGCTCTTAGAGAACTTAACCAACCCCTCAAGCACTCAATGAACTCCCAAAGCCCGGTCTCAACGACAATCTATCTCTTGACCGATCAAAGCTCCTCGGCCCGCATTCTAAGCCGGTCCCACAGTGTCAACTACGTACTCCACCGATCCTCGAGTCTTCATCTTATTCAATCAAGCTCGTCACGTAGTTGTTTCCACCCTGCAATAAAACAAAAAAAAAAGAAAATGTCAAAAAAAAATTTTGCATTTGCATTTGCACAAAAAAAAAGAAAGCATATACATGCATCATTCATCACAAAAGTTTTGAAGAAAATTCGGCATGCAATAAACCTAGCCCCATTTTTTTTCTCGCACAAAAAGAAGCAGTTTTCAGCAAATCCCAATCAACATTCATACATAAAAAAAAAAGAGAGTCAACGGAAGTAAAAACTCCGTCCCATTTTCAAAAAAAAATGCATACATGCATATCATCCATCATCATACAACGGAAGCAAAAACTCCATCCCATTTTCATAGAATAACATGCATACATTCATTCAACGGGAGAAAAAAATCCGTTCCGTCTTTCAAAAAAAAAAATCATCATACTTCTTTACAAAAAAAAGAGGAGCATGCACACATTCATATCAACATTGCAAGAATCCTACATTGCAACAAAAAAAGTCCGTCCCAATTCCGGGAAATCTTTCATCATAGTCTCATATTTCAAAAAAAAAAAATGGCGAAAATGCCAATTCTTTTTCCAAGCAAAATGCACATTTTGAGTTACCCATATACTCATTACAACATGCAAAGCATCAAAATCAAGATTCAAAGCTAAGAACATCAATCATTCGAATTTTCAAAAAAAAAAAAAAAATCAAAAATCACAAAAATCAATTTCAAACAAAAATCGACAAAGGGAATGAAAAGATTTGAAGTATACCGTTCGGAGACTCGGATCAGAAGCCCAATGTTGCCAAGCATCGGGGTAAGGCTCCTCCGCAATCGATTGCGAAAGAGCGTAATGCCTCCTCATTCGGACGAGCTCCAATCGTCTCTCCGCGATCGGGCCACGTCCTTGGCCTTGAAAAGCACCTCCTGCGTGTTCCATTGCTTGAAAATCGAAGAAAAATGGAAGATTTTTGAAGGTTTTTGGGCCAAAAATGGCTCTCTCCTCGGTTTTCTCTCTCTTTCTCTCGTAATTGCAGAAAATTTGGAAAAGATGAGGAAGAAGAAGGGAGGGCGTTGGCCCTCATTTAAAACAAATGAATTCAACCCTATCCGCGCGGATGGGTTTGTAAGGGTCAAAATGACCCTTTTGCCCTTTAAAAATCCAGAACTCTGCAATTTGATCCTAGACTTAACAGAGTTAACCAAAGTTAACCAAAGTCGACCCTCTTTCATCAAAATCATTCAACGGCAGTCAAACGTAAGTCCGATCTCCCCGAGAAAGATAACGGAATCCCGTATCTTTCATCAAAACCATCAACGGCAGTCAAACGTAAGACCGATTTCCCCGAGAAAGATAACGGAATCCCGTATCTTCCATCAAAATTATCCCTCGGCAGTCAAACGTAAGACCGATCACCCCGAGCACTACAAGAAAACTGCGAAATAGCGACGGAAATTAGCGACGGACCAAATTCTGTCGCTATTAGCGACGGAACAGCGACGGATTAACGACGAAAGCAAAATAAAACGAAAAATCAGCTATCGACGAATTTAGCGACGGATTAGCGACGGATTTTAGCGACAGACATGAATCTGTCACTAATCTGTCGCAATAGTGGCGCCAAAAAAGCCCGCCCATTTTAGCGACGGATTTAGCGACAGATTAACGACGGATTACAAAATTTTTTAACGACGGATTTTTTTTGTCGCTAAATAAATAAAAAATAAATAAATATTTTTTTAAAAAAAATTAGCGACGGATTTAGCGACGGATTTAAAAAAAAATAAATTAGCGACGGAATTATTCTGTCGCTAAATAATAAAAAAAAATTCTTTTAAAATACCGACGGATTTAGCGACGGATTTTATAAAAATAAATTACCGACGGATTTAGCGACGGATTTAGCGACGGATTTAAAGGATTTTACCCGTCCCTGATTTCTTTATTATACTTTCATTTGTTTAGTTTTTTTCTAACTTTTTTTATATAAGTTTTTGAAAAAAACTTCAATACTAAAAAATGTCCAAAATATTTATTGACATTCATAAAACATAAAAAAAAACTATACATTTATAAATAAAAATTAAAGAATTTTACCTGTCCCACATTTCTTTATTATACTTTCATTTGTTTATTTTTTTTCAAATTTTTTTATATAACTTTTTGAAAAAAACTTAAATACAAAAAAATGTCCAAAATATTTATTTATATTCATAAAAAATTAAAAAAACTATACATTTATAAATAAAAATTAAAAAATTTTAATCGTCCCTGATTTCTTTATTATACTTTCATTTGTTTATTTTTTTTCTAACTTTTTTTATATAACTTTTTGAAAAAAACTTCAATACTAAAAATGTCCAAAATACTTATTTATATTCATAAAAAATAAAAAAAACTATAGGGTATAGGGTATACCCTATAGGGTATGGGGTATAGGGTATACCACCCTATACCCTATACCCTATACCCCATACCCTATAGCGTATACCCTATAGGATATATGGTATAGGGTATAGGGTATACCCTATAGCATGTATGTGGCGTGCATGGTATACCCTATGTGGCATAGGTATACTCTATACCCTATACCCTATAGGGTATATGCTATATCCTATACCCTATACCCTACCCTATGCCCTATAGGTATACCCTATACCTTATACCCTATACCCTATAGGGTATATAGGGTATAGGGTATACCCTATACCCTATACCCAATACCCTATAGGGTATACCCTATATCCTATATACTATATCCTATACCCTATACCCTATAGAGTATAGGGTATACCCTATAGGGTATAGGGTATACCCTATACCCTATACCTTATATCCTATACCCTATACCCTATACCCTATACCCTATATCCTATATACTATACCCTATACCCTATACCCTATAGGGTATAATGTATACCCTATATGGTATAGGGTATATCATATTGGGTATAGGGTATACCCTATACCCTATAGGGTATACCCTATACCCTATATCCTATATCCTATACCCTATACCCTATACCATATATCCTATATACTATACCCTATACCCTATACCCTATAGGGTATACCCTATATCCTATATCCTATACCCTATACCCTATACCATATATCCTATATACTATACACTATACCCTATACCCTATATCATATATCATATACCCTATACCCTATATATTATACCCTATACCCTATACCCAATACCCTATAGGGCATACCCTATATCCTATATACTATATCCTATACCCTATACCCTATAGAGTATAGGGTATACCCTATAGGGTATAGGGTATACCCTATACCCTATACCTTATATCCTATACCCTATACCCTATACCCTATACCCTATATCCTATATACTATACCCTATACCCTATAGGGTATAATGTATACCCTATATGGTATAGGGTATATCATATTGGGTATAGGGTATACCCTATACCCTATAGGGTATACCCTATACCCTATATCCTATATCCTATACCCTATACCCTATACCATATATCCTATATACTATACCCTATACCCTATAGGGTATACCCTATACCCTATATCCTATACCCTATACCCTATACCATATATCCTATATACTATACCCTATACACTATACCCTATACCCTATATCATATATCATATACCCTATACCCTATATATTATACCCTATACCCTATAGGGTATAGGGTATACCCTATACCCTATATCCTATATATTATACCCTATACCCTATACCCAATACCCTATAGGGTATACCCTATATCCTATATACTATATCCTATACCCTATACCCTATGTATATGTAGGTATACTATGTGGTATGTAGATACTTATGTATAGGGTATACCCTATACCCTATACCTTATATCCTATACCCTATACCCTATACCCTATATCCTATATACTATACCCTATACCCTATACCCTATAGGGTATAATGTATACCCTATATGGTATAGGGTATATCATATTGGGTATAGGGTATACCCTATACCCTATAGGGTATACCCTATACCCTATATCCTATATCCTATACCCTATACCCTATACCATATATCCTATATACTATACCCTATACCCTATACCCTATAGGGTATACCCTATACCCTATATCCTATACCCTATACCATATATCCTATATACTATACCCTATACACTATACCCTATACCCTATATCATATATCATATACCCTATACCCTATATATTATACCCTATACCCTATAGGGTATAGGGTATACCCTATACCCTATATCCTATATATTATACCCTATACCATATATCCTATATACTATGCCCTATACCATATATCCTATACCCTACAGGGTATAGGGTATACCCTATAGGGTATAGGGTATACCCTATATACTCTACCCTATACCCTATAACCTATAACTTTTTTTTATAAATTTTTGAAAAAAACTTTAATACTAAATAATGTCCTAAATATTTATTTATATTCATAAAAAATAAAAAAAATTATACATTAAAAATTAAAGAATTTTATCCGTCTATGATTTCTTTGTTATACTTTCATTTGCTTAGTTTTTTTCTAACTTTTTTTATATAACCTTTTGAAAAAAACTTCAATACTAAAGTTATTAGGGTATAAAATTTATGATGTAATTTATTTAGGGTATAAAGTGGGGTTTAGGGGTTCAAATATATTACTAAGCAATATATTTTTAATTTTTTTTTGCATATAAATAAATATTTGAGAAATTTTTTACTATTGAAATTTTTCACAAAAAGTTATAAAAAAATATTAAACAAATGAAAGTATAAAAAATGATTATTAATAATAAGCATTATTAACTTTTTGACATTTATTTTATTAAACTTTTAGCTTTGACATGGATCACCATATTAGCCATTTATAATAACATATTTGACTTCAATCTATTAACTCACATTTTAACAAACTATTTCACTTAAATCATTATCTCAACCATCTATTCACTTTAAATCAATGACCAAGATCCTTTCTCACACTCTTTCACTTATTCACTAAATAAAACCCTACCCATTTATTTTTCCCTTCTTATCCGCCTCCCTCATCTTCTCTCTCTCTCTCTCTCTCTTCACGTTCCAAGTCCATCCCTCGTCCTCTCTCTCTCTCTCTTCACGCAGCTCTGGTATCAATGGCGCCGCCTTCCTCTTGATCTCTCCCTCTCGATCTCCTCCCACCTTACTCCGTCCCTTGCCCCTTTCCCTCATCTTCTTTCTCTCTCTTCACGCAGTTCATCACCATTCTCACCGCCGTCCTCCCACCTTCTCCCCGTCATCCTTCCACCATCTACCCACCACGATGTTTCGTTCCCAAAGCCCCTTCCACTTCTTCTTTTTCATTGCTTCTCCTCGCTGGCCACCATTGTCGCCGACCTTGCCATAGCCGCCTTCAATTTCCGGTAAGTTTCTCTCTCTATTTTCCTCTATTTCTATCGATTTCTTGCTCAAATCTGATTTTTTTATTAAAGATCTATGTAGATCTAGCTATTTTTTCCGTATTTTTATTAATTTCTCTAAAATCTCACTCTTTTCGTATTTCTGTGTTCTTGAATATTAGAAAGAGGAACAGAGATCATATTTGGAGGATTTGAAGGCTGAATTTCTGTTGCTGGAGAGCTAAATTGTGCCAAAGTCAATTGATTTTGGGTAATTTGAAGAGGTAAATTGGTGTAAATGAGAGTCAACTTGAAGATTTTTTGGTCATGAGCCTCCATCTCCTGATTGTCTTCTACATTTGGGTACTTTTTTTTTCTTTTTGGTTGAATTAATCTTTTCAAAGTTCCTTTTCAACTGTTTAATTTTGGATTTTCTTGTTCTTGCAGTAGTTCTGTTTCTTTGCTAAGAAGAAATTAAACTTTATTGAATTCACTTTTTATATTTTTCTTGCTTGAATCTGTTAATTTCCTTTTATAATTATGATTTTATTTTATTACAGCATTTACTGTGTGAACTAAGAAGTCATTCAAAATTAAGAAAGTGGGGGTTATATATATGAACTGAAGAGTTGTTTGGAAATCTCCCAAGGGTTCCGGCTTATATCCCTTGTCGGGTTTCGGGTGTTAAATTTGTATGCCTCACCTTTTTTTTGTATACCTCACCTTACCTCATTTGAATCCTACATTTATATGGATAGTTTTGCTAAGAAGGAATCTTAATTTCGTATCCGAGCTAGTGGGGCGTTCTTCATTGCTGAGTAGGATAGTTTTCGTCTTTTTAACTTTTCCTTTGATCTTTCCACTTCTTTTTCCTGTGAGTGGAAAGGCAAACACTTCACTTTTATTGGATTAACTATATTTGATAGCATTTAATCCCCCTTAAGAAAGATGCCTATAATGCATGGAACTGGCATAGCCCAACTTGTAAATAGTTTTTGTACTACTACTACTACCACCATTATACTAAACTTCTAATCAAGGATGGTACTCGCTGCTACAGCTCAAGAAACGACCTCAAGATACTTATTTATTATATTATTCCTTTAGTAGAATTATTTATGTCTTTGGACAAATATGATATGTTTCTCAATGCGATTTGCATTATTCTAAAAGCAATTTTCGTGAAGCAATATCTTTAACTCGTTAACTGTTAGTTCCTTTGCAGAGTAGCTGATGTGCTCACAAATTACCTTGGGGTGTTGAATGAAGATGTTATAAAGGATAACTTTGTGATAGTTTATGAGGTATAGTACCCTTTTGTTTTTGCTTGTCGTGAATCTGTGGTAGTGAAATTATTGCAGCTGTTGTGCATTATGTTTCTTCAGTTACGCTGGAACTTAATATTTATTGAGTTCATTGCTTTTCATTATTTTTATAATTGTTGCTGTTAAAATGTCCCAAACTCAGGGAAAACAAGCTGATAGATGGTGCCAAACTTTGTATTATGTTATTTATCTAGCTTATTCGAGCGTTGAAAATATTATGCAATTAATATGAATGTTCTTCACTCTAGCTGACAATGGTAATATTCTCGTGTTTGTTTCGATTTATTAGATTCATGGATCAGTATGAAAATCATAGTGGTATGCACATATATATATATATATATATATATATATATATATATATATATATATATATATATATATATATATATATATATATATATATATATATATATATATATATATATATATATATATATATATATATATATATATATATATATTGCGACGTTTTTCGTATGCTATTTATTTTGCAGGCAAAGATTGATACAGTTCATCTTGGTAGTTGTTGGTGCTAGAGGATTGTAGAAGATTTTTAGGACTTTAACTGTATTTTTGAAAGTTTAGGGATCAAAGTAAAAGAAACTGATATGTAAGAATTTTTTTGAGTATAAGAGAAGTTGAGGGGAGCAAAGTGCAATTGTTGAAATATCAAGGACTGGTTTGAGAATAATAAAAGTTAAGGAATTGGTTAAATTGATTTTGAAGTTGAGGGGAGCAAAGTGTAACAAGTGATATATATATATATATATATATATATATATATATATATATATATATATATATATATATATATATATATATATATATATATATATTTAAAAATATATTAATATATATTTCTAAATATATATATATATATATATATATATATATATATATATATATATATATATATATATATATATAATTTTTTTAATAAAAAATATCAAATTAGCGACGGAAATATCCGTCGGTAATTTGATATATCAAAAATAAAAAATATTGAAAAAAGAAAATTTAAAAAAATTTAAAAATTGTGAAAATTTGGAATAAATTTTAGCGACGGAAATTTCCGTCGTTAAATCCGTCGTTATTAATGTCGCCAATACATTAATTTTGTCGTTCCTCTTCGATATTTAGCGACGGATTTTTGAGTTTTAGCGACGGAATTATCCGTCGTTACTTTACCGACAGCCAAAAAATCTGTCGTTGATATTTAGCGACAAGGGTTTTAGCGACAGATTTTTTCCGTCGCTAATCCGTCGCTAAATGCCTTTAGCGACGGATTTTTGGCTTTTAGCGACGGATTTTTCCGTCGCTAAAAGCTGTTTTTCTTGTAGTGGAGAAAGAAACGAGATCCTGTATCTTTCATCAAAATCATCAAACGGCAGTCAAACGTAAGACCGATCTTCCCGAGAAAGATAACGAGATCCCGTATCTTTCATCAAAATCATCACCGGCAGTAAAACGTAAGTCCGATCTTCCTGAGAAAGATAACGAGATCCCGTATCTTTCATCAAAATCATTCAACGGCAGTCAAACGTAAGACCGATTTCCCCGAGAAAGATAACGGAATCCCGTATCTTCCATCAAAATTATTCCACGAAGATTGAGCTAAACGTAAGACCGATTTCCCGAGAAAGATAACGGAATCCCGTTTTTTCATCAAAATCTTTCCCCAAAGAAACGTAAGGCCGATTTCTCCGACGAATACGTCTCGATTTTCCCAGAAAGGCTAACAAAATCCCCAAAGAAAGTTAACGGAATCCCAAAAGCCAACGAAATCTCAAGTAGAACTCGAACTACGAAAGGGCTTGATTCCCACTAGGGATACGTAGGTAGCCTATCATTAGGTCCAGCCCCTCGACCAAAACGGTCACCCTCTCCTTCGGCAGCAGACAAAGACCACCGAAAGGCCATTTCACAATCAAAGTCCGAGGCATCTAAAACGCCATCATCAAGGTTTGAGGCACCTAAAACGCCATCATCAAGGTTTGAGGCACCTAAAAAGGCATCATCATCCAGGTCCGAGGCACCTAAAACGCCATCATCAAGGTTTGAGGCACCTAAAACGCCATCATCAAGGTTCGAGGCACCTAAAACGCCATCATCTCCAGGGTCAAAATCCCGAACTACGACTGGCTTGATTCCTATTAAAAATACGTAGGTAGCCTATCATTAGGTTCAGCCACCAGACCAAAAATGGTCATTCCTATCCCCGGCAGAGTTGATAGCCATCAGACCGAAAATGGTCATTTCTTATCCCCAGCAGAGCAGATATACAATTTCAGCTGTCCGACCGAAAATGGTCATCTCTTATCCCCAGCAGAATTTCTCTCCAGCAACCGACTGCAGAACTCGTTCATCAGGTTCGAGGCACCTAAAACGCCATCATCTCCAGGTTGATGCCTCAAAATAGTCATTCCAGGGTCAAAGACCCGAACTACGGCCGGCTTGATTCCTCTTAAGGATGCGTAGGTAGCCTATTAAATAGGTTCAGCCACTCGATCACTTGATCATCCTGCCAAATATGGAGCCTTACTCTTATCGACGACCCCGCTTCCTTCGAAAGCGCCGTCGCCGAGGGGCTACTGTAAGTGCTCCAATTTGAGCTTGTTAGAATTTTCGTTAGAAAATTAACGAAAGTTATAACATTCCTAACAATTCCTAACATTCCTAACATTTCTAACAAAGCAAGGGCAAAGTGGACATTGTTATTTAAGGATAAACCAAGGAAAGGAATCAAAAAAGTAAAAGAAATAGTCAAAAACCAAAAATAGAAACCGCCGAACAAAACTGGCCGTTAATTTGATTTTTGAAAAATATTCCTTGTGTCCAAAGCCTGAAGCTGTAATTAATGAACAGTGCACGCTGACAACCCTATCCGCGCGGATACCTTTGTCATTTTCAGAGGGCTATAAATTAAGCCCTCCAATCTCAAAAAAAGAGAGAGAGAACACAATCCACAGTTGCACCTTGGCGAAAATACTTGAGAAAATAGTGAGAATTCCCTTGAATTGTCACTCTTTTCTCTTGATTATCTTCCCAAATCTCACTCACTCACTATCATATTCAAAGCCTCAAACACTCTTACATTCAAAGCCAAAGCTCCAAAACACAAAGAAGATAGGTATAACCTCCCTCTTTTTACCCTAAATCTCTCATCCATGCATGCATTTTCAAGCTACAAAATGTAGTTCATTCATCTTCTTGTCTTAGATCCAAGAAGATCACCATGGAAGTTCATCTCCATGGATGATCTTCTACAAGGATCAACATTATTTTCAAAGTGTTCTTACTTTTTTCCAAAGAAAACACATTTTTAAAACCCTAAAAAATCATTTTCATACATCAAATCTCATTTTCAAAGGATAAAATTCCCCTTCCCAAGCAAATGAAATGCTTAGTCCTAATGTACCCCAAGGATGGTTTGATATAGTTGATTCACCACTAAAATGTCAAGTGATCACTAATCAAAACCTAGGGAAATGAGGACAAGCATGGATTCCAAACCCCCTTTAAAACCACGTTTTCTTTCTTGAGAAGGTCAGATCACCAGTCTCTGGGAGTCCAGATCTCATATCTGAGATTTCCAGAAGGTTTTGGTCCTCAAATCTTCTCCAAAATGGAAAATTATTTCACAAAAATCTTATTTAAGGTGTCTGGAACAACTTTCATTCTCTGAGTTTTCTCATATTATGAAGTTTTGAAGCCCTCAAATCTATTTCAAAATCAAGTGTCCACTGCCTTTTTCATTCTGGCAGAAGTGCTCTTCAACTTCCAAAAATATTTTGAGCACCAAAACTCTACCCAAAAATCACACCAAAAATCATGGGATCTGACCAAAGTCTAATAAAGAATTCCCAATTTTTACTTTTCTGAGTTTCAACTTATTTTGGCCAAAACACACACACACACACACAAATGATTTTCAGCTTGGAAAACTCGTTTTTCGAGGCATTCCGGGTGCACACTAACGTCCTTCCCGGCGTGTAACATGACCTCCGAACCCAAATCTCTAATCTCGGGCATTTTTCAAAGTTTTGGCCCTTAAAACAAAAATGGCGTGGCGACTCCGTTTTCCGGTTTTATTTGGTTTTCAAAGAAACGAAAAATCGAATTTTCCCGCGAATGGCACATCATCACAACTAGTGCTTCATAAGTACTAGGGACACAATTATTATAACTAAACATGCAAACACATATAATAATCAAAGAAACAATCTCTTATATAAATGAACAATGACATTACATAAAAGGTCTATCTCTATAGGCCTAGGGCACTAACACCTACAACTCCCAATAACAGCAGCTGCGTCACACTCAAACACAAAACACACACTGCATCCCCTCTCTCTCTCTACCCTCTATCCGATCATCTATTAATCTGACGACCCCCTCTCTTCCCCAACTTCGGCGAACCCCTCCCCTCTCTCTCCGGCGACCGTTTCCCTCCCAACTCCGGCGACCATCTCCCTCCTCAACTACAGCGTCCCTCTCTCCCTACTCCGCCGACCATCTCCCAACCTCTAGCCACCCTTAGACTCCCAATTCTCCGGCCACCTGTTCCACTCCACACCTCCGGCCACTCCTGCCCTCCACCATGTTACATCGCCATCAACAATTTCGATGAGATTTACAACTCCAGCAAGATCTATACCAGCAATCCTCCATCTCTGTTCAAGCTTAGATATGTGATTTTACTTGAAAGAGGTTAATGAATCTTCATTCCAGATTGATTATCTTTCAATAGGCTTTTTAGCAGTATAATGGTTCCCATAGATCAAAATGATTTTGGGCTTAGGGTTTTGTATGAGCCTATATCTCTATTAATTTTCTATGCTTTTCTGTATGTATATGATTTTGGCTGTTAGTTGTTACTGTTTCCAATCCAGGAAAACACGTTTTTGTATGGTTACTAGTTAGAAGAATATTCTAATGTATCATATTATCAGTTTATTCAAACCACCTCATGATGGATAAATACTTGGGTAGACAAACAAATAAAAGATTTAAATTGTGAGACTGGTATTTACATGCTTATGCATATTGTTTCAAAAAGTATTTTCATTTTATATTCTTGATCTATAAGCACATATATTTAGTATGGAAAAATATTACAACACAAAATATATCTTCTTTTCTGTCTATAATATCTCCTGGTGGATATTCCAAAATCCATTTTCTCCGTCCTAAATTAAATGAATATTTTTATTCTTAACGAAAATTACAATGGATAAATTTTAGAAAGTTATCAATTGTTAGGTGAACAACTGAGAACAATTGATAGGTTTCAAATGTTGGTTGTCATAGTGGTCGTTGATCGAACTTGGTCGTGTTTTTTTAGTTGACGACAATTGAAAACAACTGAGAACAACTTAGAAGTTTTCATTTATTGGTCGCCGGAGTTGGTCGTGATCTTAGTAGTTGACAGCTGAGAACGGTTGAAAACTGAGAACAACTGAGAACTTCTTATAGAATAACTGAGAACAACTCTAAAGTTCTCAATTGTTGGTCGACAAGTTGATCGCCGACCATAGTTGGTCGTGTTCTTATTAGTTAACAAATGAGAACTTACCGATAAGTTTTTAGCAATTAGGCCGGCATTGCTTTACGACACCGAATGTTGGGCCGTGAAACAGTGTCACATGTATAAGATGAATGTGGCGGAGATGCGTATGCTTCGATGGATGTGTGGTCATACAAGAAAGGATCGATTGGGGAATGAGGTGATCAGAGGTAAAGTAGGAGTTGCGCCCATTGAGGATAAAATGAGGAAAAATCGTCTAAGGTGGTTTGGACATGTGAGAAGGAGACCGAGTGATGCACCGGTTAGGAGGCCGGAACAGTGGAGAAATGATAAAATGGCGAGGGGTAGGGGAAGACCCAAACAAACTTGGATTAGAGTAATTGAAAATGATATGAGCTTACTTGGAGTGGTTGAAAGTATGGTGTTAAAGAGGCCGGAGTGGAGGGCAAAAATCCATGTGGGGGGTTGATTTTTTTTTTTTTGTATGTTTATTTATTTATTTATTTTATTATTATTTATTTATTTATTTATTTTTATTACTATTATTTATTTATTTATTTATTTTTATTTATTTATTTATTTATTTATTTATTTATTTATTTTTTTTTTATTTTTTTTCACGATGACATATGAGGATTCATGTTAGCCGACCCCAAATTATTTTGGGACTAAGGCTTTGTTGTTGTTGTTGTTGATGGTCACCGGAGTTGCTGATCGCCGGAGTTTATCGTGTTCTTATTAGTTTAGTTGACAACTGAAAACTTACTGATAAGTTCTCAGTTGTGTGGTCGCCGGAGTTGATTGGTCATCGGAGTTGGTGGTCTCCGAAGTTGATCGTGTTATTATAGTTTAGTTGACAACTGAGAACTTACTGATATGTTCTCATTTGTTTTGTCCCCGGAGTTGGTGATCACCGGAGTTGATCGTGTTTTTAATGAAGACAACTGAGAACTTACTGATAATTTAAGTTCTCAGTTGTTTGGTCACCGGAGTTGGTGGTCTGGGCTTAATCGTGTTATTAGTAGTTTAGTTGACAACTGAGAACTTACCGATTAGTTAAGTTCTTAGATTTTTGGTTGTCGGAGTTGGTGATCGCCGGAGTTGATCGTGTTTTTATTAGTTTAGTTGACAACTGAGAACTTATTAATAAGTAAAGTTCTCAGTTGTTTGGTCGCCGTAGTAAAAAAAAAAGTCGCCGTAGTTGTTGATCGGAGAAGATGGGAGGGGTGACCTAAGGTGATGGTGGTTGCAGAGAAAGTAAATTGATATACAGGGTGAATTTAGTAAAATGATGGGAGGGTGAATTTAATACAATGAGAAGGATAGTGTAATTATTAAAATACGAATTATATGATTAGATAAAATATTGCTACTTGTGTTATGAGGTAATATTGATAAGTTTGAGACATTATACGGTAAATACCACATTGTTATATTGAACAAATTCATCTTTACACCAAAAATGTAACTCATTTTAAATTTTCTTTTGTTCGACTTATTTAAATTTTGATAATGATTTTATGTTTTTAATTATCATCATGAAATAAAAAAATATTGTTGATTGTATCATTAATACAATATCAATAACAATTTTTTTAGAATTAACAAAATATAAATAATTAAATAATTAATTGACCTCTCAACTATCAGGTAATACATTATGGCCACTAGTGAATTTCTTTCAGGCATTTGAACCCTAATCTTTATTTTAGTTCCATCGTTAATCCTTTTCAAAGCCATCTTTCATTTTTTATTTTTTTTTGCTATGGAATATAATTAAAAACCACAAATTACCCCCAAGCTTTGGACACTTACGTACACATGCTCAAACACATGCAGAGTAGGTGATCGGGCAAAACAGCCTAATAGTTGATATCGTTTTACACGCTAAATTTTGGTTTAAAATAATTGTCATTTTGAGAACTGAATGTAAGAATTAATTACACTAGCATGTTCGAAATCGTAAAGAACACATAATGTAATTTGCAGCGGAAGATTAGATCGACATACCTCCAGCTAATTGCGCCGAAATCGAAATCGAGTCGAAGTTGCGCCGACGAAAACCTTGGAAGACTTCTAAATTCTTACTCTCTCTTTACTGATTGTGTGTATTCCTTTTATGAGAAATGAGGGAATTTAGGGACCTCCAAAATGCTTTAATTCATACTCTCTTTCCATCAAAGAGAACAGTGACATGGGTAGTTTATTGACGGTTAAAGATGATGGGTGGTTACGGAGCGGTTGCTGGTGGTTGCTCCATCCACAATGTGGATCACTAACAAGGAAAAACCCAACATTCTCCCACTTGGCCCACAAACTCCACCATATATCTCAATGAGGGACAAAATGCATGAATCATGGCGATAGGTTCTCTAACTATGAGTATTATCTTCCATGTATTATAAGACATTTAGTACCTCAAAACTAACCCAAATAACTTAATGAATAAACCCTATGTTTATTCAAGGTCCAAACTTAATGATATTTTCTCGAAATGAATGTGCAAAACTAAATGAGAAACATCAACTGAATAAGAATTTCGTCAAATTACAAACGTACGTACAATGAAGATTCACATAATGGAACCAAGTCCCATTCTAACTACATGATCCTTAAACCCCTTTGGTGGCATGCCTTTAGTCAAATGATCGGCAATCATCAACTCAGTGCTAACGTGCTCAATGACCACCTTATTTTCCTTAACACGTTCTCTAATGGCAAAGTACTTAATGTCGATATGCTTACTTCGACTACCACTTTTGTTTTTCTTAGCCATAAAAACAGCAGCTGAGTTGTCACAATACAATTTCAATGGCCTAGAAACTGAATCAATGATTCTAAGCCCAGACATGAAACTCTTCAACCACACACCGTGTGAGGTAGCCTCAAAACACGACACGAACTCGGCCTCCATAGTGAAAGTAGCAGTCAAGGACTGCTTCACGCTTCTCCAAGATATAGCTCCATTGGCAAACATGAAAACATACGCGGATGTTGATTTGCGAGAGTCAACACAGCCAGCGAAATCTGAATCGGAGTAGCCAATCACCTCCAAATTATCGATCCGTCTATACATGAGCATGTAATCCTTAGTTCCTTGAAGGTATCTCATGACCTTCTTTGCAGCTCTCCAGTGGTCAATTCCTGGGTTACTCTGATATCTCCCAAGAATCCCAACAACAAATGCAATGTCAGGTCTGGTGCAAACCTGAGCATACATAAGGCTTCCAACGGCTGAAGCATATGGAATGTCTTTCATTTGTTACTTTTCGAGCTCATTCTTGGGGCACTGGTCAAGGCTAAACTTGTCACCCTTCACAATGGGTGCTACACTAGGTGAACAATCCTTCATCCGAAATTTCTCTAAAACTTTTTGATATAGGTCTCTTGAGACAAACCCAATATGCCTCGAGATCTGTCTCTGTGGATCTTAATGCCAATGACATAAGATGCCTCTCCCATATCCTTCATATCAAAGTTTTTCGAGAGAAATTGTTTCACATCGTATAGCAGTCCTTTATCATTGGTTGCAAGCAAAATATCATCCACATACAACACAAGGAAACAAATCTTGCTCCCACTAACCTTGAGGTATACGCATTGATCCATAACGTTCTCTTCAAACCCAAATGAAGTAATGACGTTATGAAATTTTCTATACCATTGGCGGGAAGCTTGTTTCAGTCCATATACAGATTTATTAAGCCTACACACCAAATGCTCACCACCACTAGAGGAGAATCCTTCTGGTTGTTTTATATAAACCTCTTCCTCTAGATCACCATTAAGGAAAGCCGTTTTCACGTCCATTTGATGCAACTCTAAATCAAAATGGGCTACCAATGCCATAATTACTCGAAGGGAATCTTTCTTAGATACAGGGGAAAAGGTTTCCGTGTAATCGATTCCTTCTCTTTGTGAAAATTCTTTGGCAACAAGTCTTGCCTTATGTCTCTCGATGTTGCCTTGTGAGTCTTTCTTTGTTTTGAACCATTTACATCCAATGGCTTTTACACCATTTGGCAAATTAACGAGATCCCAGACTTTGTTAGTTGCCATAGAATCCATCTCATCTTTCATGGCATTGTACCATAAGCTTGAATCATTAGAACTTATGGCTTGTGAAACATTGGAGGATCATTTTCGGCTCCAATATTGTAGTCACACTCTTGTAGATACACGACATAGTCACTAGGAATTGCTGACCTCCTTGCCCTCATAGATCTTCTTAAAGCTGGATCAACATTATCCTGAGGAGCAGGATCATGTTGTTCAGCATGTTCAACATTTTCATGTATTTGTTGAACTTCATCTACTATTGGATTAGGATCAGCTTGTGGTGCTTCTTAAACTAGTTCTTCAACACGTGTTTGTTCTTGTGGAGTGTTGTTAACAATAATGACCGGTTCATAACTTGAAGTGGTACGCTGAGCATCAGAATGATCTTTTCTTTGATCAATGTCCAAGGATCGATCGCTCCCACTGATCAAGTCATTATCAAGAAATTTTGCATTTCTTGATTCCACAAACCTAGTGCTGTGAGATGGACAATAAAATTTGTATCCCTTAGACCTTTCGGCATATCCAACAAAATATCCACTTATGGTCCTTGGGTCCAACTTCTTTTCTTGTGGATTATAGATTCTCACTTCGGACGGACATCCCCAAACACGTACATGTTGCAAACTGGGTTTCCAACCTTTGAATATCTCAAAAGGCATTTTTGGAACGGCCTCGGTTGGAACTCGGTTTAATATGTACGTAGCCGTCTTAAGTGATTCACTCCACAAGGATCGAGGAAGTTTGGAGCTTTCAATCATGCTTCGCACCATGTCCAATAATGTTCGATTTCTTCTTTCAGCTACTCCATTTTGTTGTGGAGTACCTGGCATGGTATATTCTGGAACTATACAATTCTTTCGAAGAAATCTCGCAAATGGACCAGGTGCTTGTCCATTTTCATACCATAGTACTCTCCACCTCTATCTGATCTCACGATCTTAATTTGCTTGCCGCATTGTTTCTCTACTTCTGCTTTAAACACCTTAAAAGCATCAAGTGCTTCATTCTTATCGTTAAGCAGGTAGAGATACATATAACGCGAGTAATCATCTATGAATGAGACAAAGTACTTCTCACAGTATGCATCCATGTCTGGACTACAAATATCTGTATGTATGATTTTCAATAAATCTGAGCTTCTTCTGACACCCTTTTTTGGCTTATTTGACATGTCAGTCTGCTTACCCTTAATGCAGGCTATACACGTCTCAAAGTTTGTAAAGTCTAAAGTACTAAGTACTCCATCGTTTACCAACTTTTTAATTCTATTACTGGAGATATGTCCCAATCTCCGGTGCCACAACATAGAAGAATCGTCATTCATAACACATCTTTTGGTACCAATATGAACGTGCATAGATGAGTGGTCATCATCATTTTTCAAATTTAAGTTAAAAAGACCATTAGACAAAATACCATTTCCAATAACATTAGGTTTGAAAATTAAATCAAAACCACTTTCTGAAAAGTTAAAGGAATAACCATCTGATACAAGTCTAGAAACGGAAATTAAATTCCTAGAAAAACTGGGAATATAAAAAGTCTTTTTCAAACTTAAATGAAAACAACTACTTAAAACTAAATTGCACTTTCCAACGGCCTATACACATGAAGGCATCTGATTTCCTGAATAGACGCTGCATTCATTTCCCACTGGTTTCCGCAGGTTTTTTAATCCCTGCAATGAAGTGGTAATATGAATTGTAGAGCCAAAATTAATCCACCATGTATTATGATTTACAATAGTCATATTGGATTCATAACAAACAAAGGAAAGTTGAGCACCTTTCTTATCAAGCCAATTCTTGAACTAAGGACACTCCTTCTTAATGTGCCCCATCTTTTTGCAAAAGAAGCACACGCGATCCTTCTTAATGTCCTTGTTGGGAGGGGGAATTTTTCCCTTTCCCTTGTTCTTGGCTTGACCATTCTTCTTGTTCTTTCCAGCTGTAGTAAAATTCACACTCTCTTTTTCCTTAACCTCCATAAGCAGCCTGCCCTCTTCTTGAACACACATGGTCATCAATTCATTGATTGTCCATTTATCCTTATGTGTGTTATAGGATATCTTGAATGGGCCATACTGGTGAGGTAAGGTAGAAAGGATATAATGAACCAAGAAGACTTTCGACATCTCAACCTCTAATACTTTTAGTCGAGCCGCTATATCCCTCGTGTGCATGATATGATCACGCACACCCTTAATGCTATTGAGCCTTAGGGATGTAAACTCCATGATCGGGGTACTTGCCATTGCCTTATCAGAAGTGGCAAACTAATCATCAACAGCCTTTAGTAATTCCTAAACCTTCTTGATATGCTCGACTGAACCCCTTATGCCAGCTGAGATCTTAGTCTTTATGAAACTCACACAGAGACGATTAGATCGGTCCCATTTTTCATAAAGATCAACAACATCTGGAAGGCTAGTCTTAGTAATTGGAGGGGGTTCATTCTTCCTTATGGCATAGTCAAGGTCCAACCATCCTAAATGAAGGAGAACTCTTTCCTTCCACACTTTGCAGTTGTACACTACTAGAAACAGGGGCTTTACCAATGGACTTTTACCGACGGAAAATAATAATTTACCGACGGAAAATAATTTTCATTTACCGGAATTTTTTTTTTAAATTTCGTTTCGTCCGTCGGTAATTGATAAAATTCCGTCGGTATTACCGACGGACCCCGTTCGTCGGTAACAAAGCCATATGTATATATTGAAAAATTCCCCATTTTTAATTACGCCTTCATTTTTATTACGCCTTCCTTCCTCAGTAATTCGCAAAGAGCGAACCCTAACGCCGTCGCCGCCGAGCCTCGCCGTCGCCGGTAACCATCTTTCTCTCTCTCAATCATTTTCTCTCTCTCACTCGATTTCTCTCCCTCACTTTCTCTCTCTCTCATCAGTAATTCGCCAAGAACGCGAACCCTAACGCCGTCGCCGCCGTCTCTTTCCATTCGCCGTTTGCCGTCGCCGTCTCCGGTAAGCCATGTTTCTCTCTCTCAATCGCTTTCTCTCTCTCACTCGATTTCTCTCTCTCACTTTCTCTCTCTCTCTCATTTGTCACAGCCATTCGCCGCCGTTGTCGCCGATTCCTTCCTAATTTCTGGTAAGGATTTCTCCTTTCTATTTCTCAAGTTTTGATTTTTCAAGTCAATATGGTATTTAGTGTGTTTTGTTACTGTTTTCTGATCTGATTAGCCGGTTATTGTTACTGGGTATGTGTGATTTGGGTTTAAAGATGCATTTTTTAACTATGATTTAGGATTATTGATTTTTATTTTTGAATTTTCTGTCAATAAAGTTCTAATCTTTTTGTTAAAGGGTTGCTTTGGTATTTAAATATACTCTGTTTTTTATTGATATATTGCTGATTTTTCCCTAGTTCTTCTCTGTTGCTGATCTATCTTTTTCTGCTTTGATCTATGTATTCTGTTTTTATTTTCTGATAAAGTTCTGTTTCTGATCCACGTTTTTTGCCATAGATTGTGTGTTGTGAATTAGTATACTTGTTTCTGTGCGTGTGTGAATAGGATTTTTTATTTTATGGTCAAAGATTTTCTATCTTTTGGTCAACTGATTGTTTTTAGTTTCTGTTGTTTCTAGTTAATGCTCTATTTATGATCCATCTTATAATTTTTGATTCATTTATTTTATTATGTTTGATTTTATTGTGCGTCTTTTTTGGTTGATCAAAGGATGATCTTGTAGTTTATAATGTTGAAGCACTTATCCCATATGAGAATCTATAACTTGGTATGTGTAAGTTTTTTTTTCATGGTGTAACGATATGTGTTTCCGAAAATTTTTCGATTCTTTGCCTAATTCTTTCTTTCTTTTTTTTTTTGAGGGAAAAAGGGAAATCAAAAACCGAAAACGGGAGTCGCCACGCCGTTTTTGTTTTAAGGGCCAAAACTTTGAAAAATGCCCGAGATTAGAGATTTGGGTTCGGAGGTCACGTTACACGCCGGGAAGAACGTTAGTGTTCACCCGGAATGCCTCGTAAAAACGAGTCTTCCAAGCTTAAAAACCATTTGTGTGTGTGTGTGTGTTCCTTTGGCCAAACTAAGTTCAAACTGAGAAAACTAAAAATTGGGAAATCTTTTTAAGACATTAAACGAGTCCCATGATTTTTGGTATGATTTTTGGGTTGAGTTTTGGTACTCAAAAGATTTCTTGAAGTTGGAAACCAATTCTGCCAGAATAAAAAAGGCAGTGGACACTTGATTTTAAAACAGATTTAAGAGCTTTAAAACTTCAAAATCTGGGGAAAGTCCGAGAATGAAAGTTGTTCAAAACACCTTAAAAAAGGTTTATGCAAAAGTATTTTCCATTTGGAGATGATTTGGTATACCAAAACCTTCTGGAAATCTCAGATATGAAATCTGGATTTCCAGAGACTGATAAACTGACCTTTGGAAAATAATTTTAAAAAGGGAGTTTTACTCACGCGAAAAATAAAGTAAAAATATTTCTGGAATGCTACGGATGTTGGATACAAAAAGTATTTTGTAGTCAACACCAAATTCCAAGTTATTCTGTGTCCAAAAAATTAGACCATGGACAGAGGTCTTAGAGAAAGGCTACTGGACAGCAACATTCTCTTGAAGGAAAATATGATTTAAAAGGGGTTTTGCATCCATGCTTGTCCCCATTTTCTTAGGGTTTGATTAGTGATCACTAGACATTTTAGTGGTGATCTACTATATCAAGCCATCCTTAGGCTATATTAGGACTTTAAGCATTTCATTTGCTTGGGAAGGGAAATTTTATCCTTTGAAAGAAAGATTTTGTGTATGAAAATGATTTTTTAGGGTTTTGAAAATATGTTTGCAAGTAAGTAAAGACAATTTGAAGGGAATGTTGATCCTTGTAGAGGATCATCCATGGAGATGAACTTCCATGGTGATCCTCTTGGATCTAGGGCAAGAAGTGAACAAGTTACATCTTCAAAGTATGAGATGCATGCATGGATGAGAGAAATTTAGGGTAGGGAGAAGGAGATTATACCTATCTTCCCTTGTGTTTGTGTTTGAGACTTTGAGTTTGAGAGTGAGTGGGTGGGTGTGATTTGGAAAAATAATCAAGAGAAAAAGGTGACAATTCAAGGGAATTCTCACTGTTTTCTCTAGTATTTCCGTCAAGATTTTGTTGTGAATTGTGTTGTGGCTCCTTGAAAATGAGACTGAGGGGTTCAATTTATAGGCATTCTGGGAAATCAATCCTGTCCGCGCGGAGCTTCCTGAAGGCGTGCCTGGTGCATTAAATGCTGCTCCAGGCTTTGGACAGAAGGAATATTATGTTCAAACAAGCAACTGGCTGTTAACTGCAGTTTACCTAGTTCGGGATTTTAACATTTTTGAGATTCCTTCACTTTTTTAACCTCAAATAGTAATCCCTAATTTACCCTTGCTTGGTTAGAAATGTTAGGAATTGTTAGAAATGTTAGGGATGTTAGGATTTTCATTAATTTTCTAACGAAAATACTACCAACTCAAATTGGAGCACTTACAGTAGCCCCTCGGCGACGGTGCTTTCGAAGGAAGCGGGGTCGTCGATAAGAGTAAGGCTCCATTATTTGACAAGATGATCAAGTGATCGAGCGGCTAAACCTAGCGATAGGCTACCTACGTATCCCTAATGGGAATCAAGCCGGTCGTAGTTCGGGTCTTTCGACTATCTTCAGTCGTCGACCCTAGAGTGACTGTTTTAGGATGTCAACCTGGCGAGCGAGTTCTGCAGTTGGTTGCTGAAAGAAACTCTGCTGGGGATAAGAGATGACCATTTTCGGTCTGATGGCTGAACCTAATGATAGGCTACCTACGTATCCTTAAGAGGAATCAAGCCGATCGTAGTTCGGGTCTTTCGACCATCTTCAGTCGTTGACCCTAGAGTGACTGTTTTGAGGCGTCAACCTGGAGATGATGGCGTTTCAGGTGCTTCAGAGCTTGATGATGGCGTTTTAGGTGCCTCGAACCTTGATGATGGCATTTTAGGTGCCTCGAACCTTGAAGATGGCGTTTTAGGTGCCTCGAACCTTGAAGATGGCATTTTAGGTGCCTCGAACCTTGATTTGAAATGATTTCCTTTTGATGGTTTGGGATAGATGGTCCTTTGGTGGACTTCATTTGAAGAGATCGGTCTTACGTCTGCTGCCGAGGAAAAAGGATGACCGTTTTGGTCCAGTGGCTGGACCTAATGATAGGCTACCTACGTATCCCTAGTGGGAATCAAGCCCTTACGTAGTTCGAAAGCTGCTCAGGATTTCGTTGGCTTTCATTGGGGAAAAATCGGGCTTACGTTTTACGGCCGTGGATGATAATGAGGAAAGAAACGGGATTTCGTTAACTTCGCTGGGGATTTTGTTAGCCTTTGTCGGAGAAATCGGACTTCCGTTGATGAATTTGATGATAGAAACGGGATTCCGTTATCTTTCTCGGAGAAATCGGACTTACGTTTTACTGCCGTTGATGATATTGATGAAAGAAACGGGATTCCGTTATCGTTCTCGGAGAAATTGATTCCGTTATCTTTCTCGGAGAAATCGGACTTACGTTTTACTGCCGTTGATGATATTGATGAAAGAAACGGGATTCCGTTATCTTTCTCGGAGGAGAACGGGCTTACGTTTTACGGCCGTTGGTGATAATGAGGAAAGAAACGGGATTCCGTTATCTTTCTCGAAGAAATCGGACTTACGTTTTACTGCCGTTGGTGATAATGAGGAAAGAAATGGGATTCCGTTACCTTTCTCGGAGAAATCGGACTTACGTTTTACTGCCGTTGATGATATTGATGAAAGAAACGGGATCCCGTTAACTTTCTCGGAGAAATCGGACTTACGTTTTACTGCTGTTGATGAAATTGATGAAAGAAACGGGATTTCGTTATCTTTCTTTGAGAAATTGGACTTACGTTTTACTGTCGTTGATGAAATTGATGAAAGAAACGGGATTCCGTTATCTTTCTCGGAGAAATCGGACTTACGTTTTACTGCCGTTGATGATATTGATGAAAGAAACGGGATTCCGTTATCTTTCTCGGAGGAGAACGGGCTTACGTTTTACGGCCGTTGATGATATTGATGAAAGAAACGGGATTCCGTTATCTTTATCGGAGGAGAACGGGCTTACGTTTTACTGCCGTTGATGATATTGATGAAAGAAACGGGATCCCGTTAACTTTCTCGGAGAAGAACGGGCTTACATTTTACGGCCGTTGATGATATTGATGAAAGAAACGGGATTCCGTTATCTTTCTCGGAGAAGAACGGGCTTACGTTTTACGGTCGTTGATGAAATTGATGAAAGAAACGGGATTCCGTTATCTTTCGTCGGGGATGAACCTAAGCTGAGGTTTAGTTCAGAAACATGAACCTAAATGAGGGCTCAGTTCAGGAGTATGAACCTAAGTTGAGATTTAGTTCAGGAGTATGAACCTAAATGGGGACTTAGTTCAGGAGTATGAACATAAGTTGAGATTTAGTTCAGAAGTATGAACCTAAATGGGGACTTAGTTCAGGAGTATGAACCTAAGTTGAGATTTAGTTCAGGAGTATGAACCTAAATGGGGACCTAGTTCAGGAGTATGAACCTAAGTTGAGGTTTGGTTCAGGAGTATGAACTTAAATGAGGGCTTAGTTCAGGAGTATGAACCTAAGTTGAGATTTAGTTCAGGAGTATGAACCTAAATGGGGACTTAGTTCAGGAGTATGAACCTAAGTTGAGGTTTTGCACCTGAGGGAGACTATTTGAAGGCGTCTTCGCTGGGGAAGAATCGAGCTTACGATAACTTCCGGGGAAAAAGGGTGACCGTGTTGGCCAAGTGGCTGGACCTATGGTAGGCTACCATAGTTCGTCAAAGAGGTGGCGATAACGAGAGGCCACGGGCTTTGGCACTCCAAGATTGATCGTTTAGGGAGTCACCCCAGGTTTGACTGCATTTGGGAGTCACCCGAGTTTTGACGGTATTTGGGAGTTACTCGAGGTTTGACTATTTTAGGGAAGTCGCCCGAGGATTGACTATTTTAGGGAAGTCGCCCGAAGATTGACTATTTTAGGGAAGTCGCCCGAGAGATTGACTATTTTAGGGAAGTCGCCCGAAGATTGACTATTTTAGGGAAGTCGCCGGAGGTTTGACTATTTTAGGGAAGTCGCCCGAGAATTGACTATTTTAGGAAAGTCGCCCGAAGATTGACTATTTTTTGGGAGTCACCCGAGGTTTTGACTGTTATCTGGGAGTCACCCGAGGATTGACTGTTATCTTGGGAGTCACCCGAGGATTGACTGTTATCTGGGAGTCACCCGAGGATTGACTGTATTTGGGAGGTCGCCCTAAGATTTGACTATTTTTGGGAAGTCACCCTAAGATTTGACTATTTTTGGGAAGTCACCCTAAGATTTGACTATTTTTGGGAAGCCGCCCTAAGATTTGACTATTTTTGGGAAGCCGCCCTAAGATTTGACTATTTTTGGGAAGTCGCCCTAAGATTTGACTATTTTTGGGAAGTCACCCTAAGATTTGACTATTTTTGGGAAGCCGCCCTAAGATTTGACTATTTTTGGGAAGTCGCCCTAAGATTTGATGATAATGTTCTTTAGAAAAGTAGTTGACTAAGATATGCTTTCACACCTGTGCTGTGATTACCTGTAGCTGCCGGAGGAACTGATGCTACAGCTGATGGTGATGAAGAGTTGTTGGATTGCCGTTCGCGGGGCGGTCTTTGTTGGCGATTTGCTGCATTTGTTAGTAGAGATGAAGATGCATATATGACATTCACGATGACAGATGCATGCATAGAACCAAAATGATTATGAGAGTATCACTGCATATGTTCGCGAGATGATGCATTTACTTGCTTTTGGAGATGCACTTAGCCTAAGCTTTTGGCAAGGAAATTATGATTTATAATCTTCAATCACTTAGGATTGTTCCTATTGATTCAAGTTTTGCGCATGCTACATGAGCCCTGGGGAGATTTTTGTGGTGATGCATGGTGATGAGAGGGGATGTATTGGAATGTATGTGTCTGGAAACTGTTTGGAACAGATTTTGAGCAAGTGGGAGGGGGGTGAAAGCCCTCGATCGCGATTTAAACAACGGTTGTTAATGAGGTTTTATTAACAGTATCGCATGGACCTCAATTTTGATGAGATTGGATTCGGATCCCGGGTCTTGGTTGAAATTTTCTCTCTCAATCTTGGTCATTTGAAGCTGATGCTGACAGGCTCTAGAGTACGTCGATATGGGTGAAACTTCTTTCATTTGGGTGAGTTGTGACTTTGGCCGAAACCTTGTTCGGAGAATGATTTGATGAAATTGCTAAGGCCGGGAGAAACCCAGATCTTAAATTCCGATGCTACGGGAAGCTGTTGTGTACCAAGTTCTGAGGCTGAAAATCTAGTTGTTGATGTGACTAGACCTTTCTTGTGACTTGATAAAATTCAGGTCCAGAGGACCAGCTTGGCAAAGTCCGCAAGTTTCGAAGCGTGTGACTTGGCGAGGCCCTAATCTTATAACCTCGTTGTGATTCTGACATAATTAGCAGAGTCCCAATCTGATTGGTAATGCAAAGCAATCCTGAAGATAATCTGATAAAGATCGGATCTATTTCGTAGTGAAGAATCCAATGCGGACCCAAAGATGACTATAGAAGCCCCAACTCAAGAGCCGATACAGAGAACTCGGGAGAACCGCTTAGCAAAGCCCCAGCCGTGAAGAAACTCAGGGAAAGTCTTTATTGCGCAGACAGTCATCTTGTGGCCACGGAGGCAACCCATCATTTCAAACTTTAGTCAACCAGTCACTGGACAAGACTCAGAAGTGTTTACGTGCAGGGGCATATCTTTTGAAAGGTGGGAATGTCTCCCGAATTTGTGTATGACACTCTCGCTTTTGGGTTTGACTCTTTTGAGAGAGTATAAGCATCACAAGGGGTGGAAAAGTGTATGGAAGCCCCTGCTGACAGAAAAACAGTGTTTGGCTCTATCCTCCTATAATGTAGAAAGAGAAGACTTGTCGAGACACTTGAAAACTTGTCTTATTCATGATGATCACAAGGCTGCTTAAAACCCTTTATTGATGTTCGGGTTATTCAACCACTAAATCTGATATGAACAAATATTTTGATTAATCACGAGGAGAAAGCCAACTGATATCGAGAGTTAAAGAGGATTTGCGTATGGGGACGGCCCTTGATGAGACCGGATTTTTCGAGATTTGTTTGTGATTTCGACCGGACCAGTGATGGTTGCCTACGTTCCCCTCATTATGAGGAGCTCAGGTCGCCGTAGTTCGGGCTTAGCCCGATTGAAGAGAGAATGAATGTGAAAGTTCAAGATTTTGAGGTCCTTTGAGGATTTTGAGGATTGGAGATTCGAATAACATATCCCCTTAGAGTGTCCATGAAAGACACGGATGCGGAGCCCCAGTGGGACATCCACGGCAAGTGTTTGTGGAGTAGAAATGAATTATGCTCACATGAAATGTCGAATGAATCAGATTTGAATTTGCACAATCTTTGATTGATGATTTTGAATCAAGATGGATTAGATTCCAATTTAAGCAAGCAATGAAGCATCAAATTGATTTAGATCTTAAAGATATTACGGTGAAATTGCTATCCGATAGGAATTACAGCTGGGTTTCCGGGCTTCGATCGATCATCGGGTGATTTGGGAAATTATGACCTCATAAGATGAGAGGTCGGCTGGGCCTTTTACTGACTGAACCTCTAAAGATGAGAGGTTGGTTTGCAGGGATGTGTTTGGAAAATCTACGGCGATGAAGATTGATTGCCTCTAAGAATGAGAGGTCAGATTTTGACTTTGGCCAAAGGCGAGGGTAATGGTAATGGGAATATCCTCTAAAAGCGAGAGGATGGCTTGGGATTGATTTAAGGTAATGGTGAGAGGAAGTCCAGGCCGTCGAGAACTTTTGCGAACTTGCGAGGATTCAGGCTCCTTTTTGATCATTGGAGAGCTTCTTGAGAAGTCGGGACTTTTGCTGAATTGTGAGGATCGACAGTCCCTTTTTTTTTTTTTTGAAGCCTTTTGCTTGAGCTCTCTTTTTTTTTTTTTTTTTTTTTTTGAATTGGAAAGCCTCCTGAGGAGTTGAGGATTATCTTTGTCCTTCCTTCATGGCTTGAGATATTTTGCGCATTGCTGACTCTCGAAGTTAACTTCTTGGCCTTGCTTGGACTTCTCTCAGTAAGGAGAAAAAATGATGGCTAAACGGGGTTTCAAAACACGCCGATCTTGAAATGAAAGGGTATTATTTGGTGAGGGTGAGGTAGTGGCTTTCCTATGGGTGAAAGGTTTCAACCGCAATCCCTACCGGATGACCTAAATGAGATTAAGTCTTCATTGCTTGCTTAAGCTTTAAATGAGAAAAGATCCATGCAAATTCAACGAGATGATGAGGATGATGAAAGGGATGTGAGCATATGAGATGCAAGATGGGAAGTTGGTAAGCCCCAATTTGAGAAGGATATCAATTGATTTTCTCACTCCGGTTAATTTAAATATTGATCATTTCGAAGAATTAATGGTTGAGCAGCACAAGTGATCATCTAGGATAAAACCATTTCAATTAAGTGTAACGTGGGTGTGCAAGTGATATCTCGAGTCTAGCAAGAAAAGAAAAAAGACTTATATAAAAGTTAGACATTTAACTACTATGTCCAAAATGGACTTACAACGACAAATGTCCAGGAAGGACTTAGGTGAAAGAGAAGTACTAGTACCTACGAAGGTTGACTTAAAAAGACTATTTTAGAGATAGGTAGCCCCTAGTCTAGCCGCTCTTTGCTGTTGGACCATGCATCTACTCTTCGACGCTGGAGATGGGAGCTATTGCAGATCTTTCCACCAGGATTTCTTTGGCAATCCCTTGCTCAATCCAGCCATTTTCATTGCCTGCGATGACTGGTTCATCGATCTCACGAAAGGGCGAGTCAAATTCCATTATGCCCACAAGTCTTGAATCACCAAACTCGACCATGTTGACGTTCATGTTGTTATTTCTAGGGAACGGGTTACTGATAGTATTGGGCCCTTCAGGCACCTCTAACTTCCCTTGCTCAATCAAACTTTGGATGGCCTTTTTCAAGGGGACACAATCATCTGTCAGGTGCCCATGGTACTGATGAAAGGCACAATGCTTGGAGGTATCCAAAGGAGCATTGGGGTTTCTTGGCTGATAATTATCTAAAGGCCGGAGCAAACCTTCTTTTACCAAACCTCTGAAGATGTCACACAAAGGCATCCCAAAGTTTCTCAAGTCTTGGAGCCGGGATCTGGACGCATCAGATTTCTTGGGAACAAAGGGAGTGGCATTGTTACAGTCCTGTCCCGAATAAGGCTGGGCAGGAGTCGTGTTGGAGGTGGATGAAGCCCGGTATCTGTAGGTAGGCGCAACAACTTGCTGTTGATTGTGAGCCCTCTCAAATTTAGCCCCGGAATTAACCATTGCACGCAAGTCCGCGTAGGGGAAGTGACTGAGGGAAGTTCTCAAATGAGGTTTCAGGCATGACTGGAAGATTTCCAACTGTTCCTCCTCAGAGGGAGGAATTGCCATTTCGCTAAGTTTCAAATTCCAACGCTTGTAAAAATCCCCGATGTTCTCGTCGGGACGCTGCACTGTTCTCTGCAGATCAACTCTATTTGTTTCCCATTCCAAGTTAGCTTTGTACTTCTCTGTGAAAGCACTAGTGATCAGGTCCCATGTGGCCCTGGCCTCGGGTTTTAAGCGGAAGAACCATTTCAAAGCCCCTGACTTCAAAGAGAGACTGAAGTAGTCGGCCAACTGCTGGTTTGTGCATCCCTTAGCTTTCATTGCCAAAGTGTATGTATCCAGGTGAGTTTTCGGGCATGCAGTCCCATCAAACAGGTCTAGATTAGGCATCACAAACTTCGGGGTCGGGAGCAATGGAGTCCGGGTCCGCAGGCCGGAAGGCAGACTTCTTAGCAGTCAATTCGGCAATCTGCGCTTTCATTTCCTTATGTTGTTCCATGAACCAGGCCAGATGAGGATCTTGTGGTGGAGCCATGGCGTTCAAACCAGCGACTGAGCTAGAGAGAGGAGCTACCACTGGCGGCAGACTGGTGGAGGGAACGGCCGATCCGGGGACGTAGGTGAAAACCTGTCCTTGGCCCAAATTGCCCGGGGGAGCATGAGTAGGAGCCTGGGCGAAGGGATAGAACCTTGCGGCTTGCTGTTGATTTTCAACTGGCAAAGAGGGTGAAGGCGATCTGATGTAGCCTGGGTAGCTTGGATTTCCTGAGTGAGGCCCATAAGTAGGCTTAAGTGCGGGTTGCTTGTCCCCCGGTTATTGAAGTGCATGGCCGGGCCGCGGCGATGGCGTATAACCCGGGGTGCCGCGGTCCCGGTGATTCGATGAAACCGGGATGGAGGTTTGGTAACCCATCAAAGACTGAGTGAGAAATGGATTTGTGAAAGCTGTGTTAGGAGCAGCTGAGCTAGCATCGTTCTGAGGAGGGGCTCCTGACTGTTGCCCTGAACCAGACTGTGGGGGCATTCCAAACTGTTGCTATGGCACTTTGAACTGTTGCTGCGAAGGCCCGAATTGATCGGTTCCGAACTGAGGTGGGATTCCAATTTGCTTAGGCATTCCGAGGTAACCCCAACCATGAGAAGACATTCCGTACTGATTTTGTCCCCACTGAGGAACTGGGAACTGACTCGTCCCTGTGAATGTGTGCCCAAATTTGTTGGATTCACGCGAGTTTGAAGACATCCGAGTTATTTGAAAAACGGAGTCGCCACGCCATTTTGATTACCTCAAAACTTTGGAAAAAAGGTTTTTTACTTGGGTTCGGAGGTTAAGTTACCCCTTGGGAAGAACGTTTGGCGTTCACCCAAAGTGCCTTGCCGGAGCAAGTCTCCCAAGATTTCAGTAATCGTGCTTGCTTGCGTGCTTTCTTGTGTGCATGTGTTTGAAAAAAAAAAGGGGGGAATGTCCCAAGTTGTCTTCCGGACGTACAAACCATTTGTTGGTTGTCGCTCGGGATTCCTTGGAATTTTATTTTTTTGGGATTATGATCCCGTCCTCATCTTATGACTTGTGATCATCGCATTTTAACCTCTGGACCCTCGGGACTTGCGTGATCGAGAGAATGACTCTCTTTTGGTCAAAGATGAGGTTCTTTAGAAAAGGAGGGTCCTTAGCCCATCAATCCTACGCTTTAAGACGGTCGAGCTCGTATAGAGGCTTCATACTCTTTCTTAAGCGATAATCGGAGATATAGGGTTCAAGGTTATCCCTTTCCAAAGAAATCGTGAACCTTTAATGGAAGGAACGATGTAAAGATAGGATCTTTTACACCGGTCCGTTCCAAGGTTGGGGAAAAGGGGAAATGCATGATGAAAAATGACTCTTTAATGAAAAGATGACATTTTTGGTTTTAGCAAATGATGCTTTTTGATTGAAAGAAATGATCTTTATGCAAGTGATGCGTAAAGATAGGATTTTTATGCAAATGATGCATTGGAAAAGGTTTTTGAATGCAAAGGATGCATTTTTATTGAAAAGATTGGATTTTTATGTGCAAATGATGCATAAAAATGACATTTTTATTTGAAAATGGGGGTTTTAGGTGCAAAGGATGCACCTTTATGAAAAAGACTACATTTTTATGACAAATGAGGTCTTAATGCATGCAAAAGGGAAAGGGGGTGATAAAGATGTGATCTTTATGAATAAATGCCAAGTCCCAAGCAAGATATATGAATGCAATGAGCAAGTATATCAATTAAAAGCAAGGTTAGGGCGTGCGAGGTTACCAATTGCTTCCTTTGCTTCTTCGAACGGAGCTAGGAGGAGAGGTTGGTCTTGGGTCTTCAAGGAGGAGGGAGGTAGCTTCTTGGCCTTCCTTCTTCACCTTCTTGAGCTTGCACCAATATTCTTCACGTCTTGGGAGTGTTTATAAGTGTATTGTGTATTTTGTGCCTCTATTGTGTGTGTTGAAATGGGTAGAGGAGGCCTCTATTTATAGGTAATCTGGATAAGGTGAATGAAGCCGTGCGGCTAAGAGCAATGCCGAGCTAATGCGGCCGTGCGGGCTTATCCTGAATGACTCAAAGCATTCTAGAACCATGCAAGGTGGCAAATTCTAGAACCCTCCTTCCTAATTAAGAAAATCGTGTTTCTTAATTAGGAAGGATCCTCTTCAGCCCTTATTTAATAAAAACAGTTCCGGAATGTTTCCGAACGCCGGGAAGGTCTCGGGGAATTACCGGAAAACTTACCGAAATTGTCGGGAAAATTAACCTAAGGCATGAGCGATTTGGGTACTTACGAAGCCCTCGGCAATGTCACTTGCAAGGCAAGTGGGGTTGTCGATAGAAAAGGATCCGATCTCGGCGAATGCCGAGACGGATTAGATGACCGAGACGGCCGAGTGGCTGAACCTTTGGAAGGCTACCTACGTATCCCGGAGGAATCAAGCCAGCCGTAGTTCTAATAAGATCCGCCGAGGAAGGGAGAAGAGAAAACCGGTCTCTTCTTTGGGGAAAATAGAAAATGACCTAGGAGGTCAAGCAATTGATCCTACTGGGGATATGCTAGAAGTGACCAAGGTGGTCTCTATGAGGGATTACTTCATCACTGAGGAGCGACGAAGGAACAGGGTGACCGAAGTGGTCGGATGGCTGGACCTTTTATAAAAGGCTACCTACGTATCCCAGAGGAATCAAGCCTTGATCGTAGTTCAAGCTTTGACTGAATCGAAATGTCATTCTTCCAACTTGGAATGACGGAGATCGAAAGAGAGAGCGAAATGTCATTCTTCCACCTTGGAATGACGGAGATCGCGAGAGAGATCGAAATGTTATTCTTCCACCTTGGAATAACGGAGATCGAAAGAGAGAGCGAAATGTCATTCTTCCACCTTGGAATGACGGAGATCGCGAGAGAGATCGAAATGTTATTCTTCCACCTTGGAATAACGGAGATCGAAAGATAGAACGAAATGTCATTCTTCCACCTTGGAATGACGGAGATCGCGAGAGAGATCGAAATGTTATTCTTCCACCTTGGAATAACGGAGATCGAAAAGAGAGAGCGAAATGTCATTCTTCCACCTTGGAATGACGGAGATCGCGAGAGAGATTGAAATGTTATTCTTCCACCTTGGAATAACGGAGATCGAAGGAGAGAGCGAAATGTCATTCTTCCACCTTGGAATGACGGAGATCGCGAGAGAGATCGAAATGTTATTCTTCCACCTTGGAATAACGGAGATCGAAGAGAGAGCGAAATGTCATTCTTCCACCTTGGAATGACGGAGATCGCGAGAGAGATCGAAATGTTATTCTTCCACCTTGGAATAACGGAGATCGAAGGAGAGAGAGCGAAATGTCATTCTTCCACCTTGGAATGACGGAGATCGCGAGAGAGATCGAAATGTATTCTTCCACCTTGGAATAACGTAGATCGAAAGATAGAGCGAAATGTCATTCTTCCACCTTGGAATGACGGAGATCGCGAGAGAGATCGAAATGTTATTCTTCCACCTTGGAATAACGGAGATCGAAGGAGAGAGAGCGAAATGTCATTCTTCCACCTTGGAATGACGGAGATCGCGAGAGAGATCGAAATGTTATTCTTCCACCTTGGAATAACGGAGATCGAAGGAGAGAGAGCGAAATGTCATTCTTCCACCTTGGAATGACGGAGATCGCGAGAGAGATCGAAATGTCATTCTTCCACCTTGGAATGACGGAGATCGAAAGAGAGAGCGAAATGTCATTCTTCCACCTTGGAATGACGGAGATCGCGAGAGAGATCGAAATGTCATTCTTCCACCTTGGAATGACGGAGATCGAAAGAGAGAGCGAAATGTCATTCTTCCACCTTGGAATGACGGAGATCGCGAGAGAGATCGAAATGTCATTCTTCCACCTTGGAATGACGGAGATCGAAAGAGAGAGCGAAATGTCATTCTTCCACCTTGGAATGACGGAGATCGCGAGAGAGATCAAAATGTTATTCTTCCACCTTGGAATAACGGAGATCGAAAGAGAGAGCGAAATGTCATTCTTCCACCTTGGAATGACGGAGATCGCGAGAGAGAATGCATTTTGTAAAGAAGTAAGAAGGACTCAATGATTTTTGTAAAGAAAGTGGGATGTACCCGATAATTTTGTAAAAGAAGTGAATTAAAAATGCCAAAGGCAAATAAAATGATCCACAGGGGATAAATTTGTAAAATAAGCCTCGGGGGCACTGGAGGGAAAAATTTGATTGATATGATTGGAAATGCCAGGGGCATAAAGGGTAAAACAGGCCTACGGGGGACAAAATTGTAAAATTGAGCCTCATGGGCAAAATTGCAAAGAGATGCTGGTCCCTTACTATAAGGATGGAAATGGGGTGACCTAGGAGGTTAAACGGCCGATCCTATTAGGAATGTGCCAAATAAAAGGGGGGTGACCAATGTGGTCAGATAGTTGGACTTTTATGAAAAGCTTACGCACCATTGAGGAATGGGGAAAGAAAAAGGTGACCAATGTGGTCGGATGGCTGGACCTTTTATGAAAGGCTACCTACGTATCCCGGAGGAATCAAGCCTTGGTCGTAGTTCAAGCTTCACCTAGACAGTTAGGAACGATGTCTAGGATTCTTGAGGTTTTGACAATTAATGGAGGTTGTCACCTGAGGAAGCTGAAGCTTACGTCACTATCGAGTAGATAGAGGCAGCTATAACTGGAAAACTTGAGCATACTTTTCAATCTGTGATAGAGGTAGCCAAAGTTGGATTTTTGACAATTAGGAAACTGTCGCCTGGCGTTATCTTGTTATAACGGAAGTAACGAAGGCGCTTTTGGGAGAAAATGTTATCCTTAGCAATTGGCACGTTACTTGAGCCTAGGGGTGATTTTTTCTTGGAAACATGGTAGAGACTGGGTCTGGATGTACATATGGAATGTGTTTGGAAATTGTTTAAGACATGTTTCAAGCAGGTGGGGTCGTATCCCCTGGGTGCGGACTGAACTGCTGTTGTTGTCAACGTGGACTAAGATTCCCTCTTGGGCTGAGACTGGGTTTTAAAACTCGGGTCTCGATGAATGTTCCTTTCTCAGACTCTGGCGCTTGAAGTTGATGCTGACAGGCTTTTATAACCAAAGACTAAAGCAGATGTCATAGTGACCAAACCTCTCTTCTAGGGATGGATACAACTTATCAGAGCCCCGGTCTGAGGAAGAACTCTCTGCAAAGCCCCATGAAAGATCCTTTCACTGGCAAAACTCCGGTTGGATGAACTGAGCAGGCGAAGTCTTAGGTTTTGAAGAAGTGACTTAATGAAGCCCCAATCTGATGACCTAGCGAAAATCCCAATATGATTGGTACTGCGGAAGTGGTCCTGAGGTTGATCTGAACAAAACTGAATTCATCTAGGGACCTAGTGAAGAACCCGATGCGAACCCCGAAAATGGCTAAAGAAGCCCCAGTTTAAAGGAATGCTTGGACAAAGTCCCAACCTTGAAGAGTTTCGAGGCAGCCCTAATGCGAATTGTAGCAGAAAAGGGAAAACCCATCCTTTTTTTTTTTTTTTTTTTTTTTAGTCAATCAGTCAACCTTAAGAAGATGTGAAAGAAAAGATTCTTAGAAATTTATACATGCAGGGGCATATTTTTCGAAAGATGGGAATAGATCCCGATTTTGTGTTATTTTGATGGCCTTATTTCGACGTAGGCACGGAACTCGCTCTGGGTTTGACTCTTTTGAGATAGTATAAGCGTAGAAGGGTTTGTAAAAGTGTATGGAAGCCCCTGCTGACAGAAAATCTGTGTTTAGCACTATCTTTCCTAAGATGTAGAAAAGGAAGACTTGTCAAGACATCTGAAAACTTGTTTTATTTACAATGATCACAAGATTGCTTAAAACCCTTTATTGATGTTCGGGTTATTCAACCGTTAATCTCGATATGAACAAACATTCTGATTAATCATGAGGAGAAAGTCAACCAGTGTCACGGATCAAGGTTGGTTGGTGTGAAAGAAAGGTTTGTGTATAGAGAGGTCATTGATGAGACCGGGTTTTCTGGAATCTGACTGTGTCTATGGGAGAGGTCATTTGATGAGACCGGGTTTTCAGGAATTTGGATATGTTTATGACCGGACCATTGCTGGTTGCCTACGTTCCCCTCATTGTGAGGAGCTCAGGTCGCCGTAGTTCGGCCTTGGTGTGATGATGTTGCCATTTCGCGGGAAAAATTCGATTTTTGCGTTTCTTTGAAAAACCAAATAAAACCGGGAAAAAACGGAGTCGCCACGCCATTTTAATTTTGAGGGCCAAAACTTGGAAAAAAGCCCGAGATCAGAGATTTAGGTTCGGAGGTCATGTTACGCGTCGGGAAGGACGTTAGTGTGCACCCGACGCGCCTCGTAAAAACGAGTCTTCCAAACTGAAAATCATTTGTGTGTGTGTGTGTGTGTGTGTTTTGGCCAAAATAAGTTGAAACTCAGAAAAGTAAAAATTGGGATATCTTTTAAGACTTTAAACTGATCCCATGATTTTTGGAAGATTTTTGGATTGAGATTTGGTACTCAAAAGACCTTTTGAAGTTGAGAGCCATTTCTGCCAGAATGAAAAAGGCAGTGGACCTTTGATTTTGAAAGGGATTCAAGGGTCTTAAAACTTCATAATCTGGATAAACTCAGAGAATGAAAGTTGTTCTAGACACCTTAAATAAAGTTTGTGCGAAGGAATTTTCCATTTTGGAGAAGATTTGAGGGGTCAAAACCTTCTGGAAACCTCAGATATGAGATCTGGATTCCCAGAAGCTGATGAACTAGCCTCTGAAAGAAAATTTGAAGAGAGGAGTTTTACTCACCCAAAAATAAAGTGAAAATATGTCTGGAAAGCTCTGGATGTTGGCTACAAAAAGTATTTTGTAGTCAACACCAAATTCCAAGTTCATCTGTGTCCAAAAATTAAGACCATGGACTGAGGTCTGAGAAAATTGCTACTGGACAGCAACTTCTCAAGAAAGAAAATATGATTTTAAGGGGGTTTTGCATCCATGCTTGTCCCCATTTCCCTAGGTTTTGGTTAGTGATCACTAGACATTTTAGTGGTGAATCAACTATACCAAACCATCCTTGGGGTACATTAGGACTAAGCATTTCATTTGCTTGGGAAGGGGATTTTACCCTTTGAAATCAAGATTTAGTGCTTGAAAATGGTTTTTAGGGTTTTGAAAGTGCATTTTTGCAAGTAAGCAAGAAAAGCTTTGAAAATAATGTTGATCTTTGTAGAAGATCATCCATGGAGATGGTCTTCCATGGTGATCTTCTTAGATCTAGAGAAAGAAGATGAAAGAACTACATTTTGTAGTTTGAAGATGCATGCATGGATGAGATTTAGGGTTAGGAAGAGGAGGGTTTACCAATCTTCCTTGTGTTCTTGAGTGTTTGGCTTGAGTGTATGAGTGTTTAGGGCTTTAATATGAGAGTGAGTGGATGAGTATGAGTTGGGAAAGATTGGAGAGAAAAAGGTGACAATTCTTGAAGAATTCTCACTGTTTTCTCTCTATATTTCGCCAGAGGTTCGGTGCAATTGTGTTCTTCCTCCTTATTTTTGTGACTGGAGGGCTCAATTTATAGCCCTCTGAAAATTACAATCTCATCCGCGCGGATAGGGTCCAAGAGGCGTGCACTCGTTCATTAAATGCACTCTTCACTTTGGACAAGAAGAATATTTCTTTTTGAAATTCAAATTAGCCAGCTTTATGTTTCCAAAGATTGCTATATTTGGTTTTCTTCTTTTGTTTTTCTTTTTGAGATTCTTTTTAAGGTTTAACCTTAAATAACAATGCCCATTTTACCCTCACTTTGTTAGAAATGTTAGGATAGTTAGGAATTGTTAGAAATGTTATAACTTTCGTTAATTTTCTAACGAAAATTCTAACAAGCTCAAATTGGAGCACTTACAGAGCCCTCGGCGACGGCGCTTCGAAGGAAGCGGGTCGTCGATAAGAGTAAGGCTCCATATTTGGCAGATGATCGAGTGATCGGGTGGCCGAACCTAGCGATAGTTACCTACGTATCCCGAATGGGAATCAAGCCGTCGTAGTTCGGGTCTGACCCCGGAGATGATGGCGTTTTAGGTGCCTCGAACCCGATGAGCGAGTTCTACGCTTGCTGGAAAGAAACTCGCCTGGGATAAGAGATGACCATTTTCTGGTCTCGATGGCTATCCGCTCGCTGGGATAGGAATGACCATTTTCGGTCTCGACGGTATCCGCTCCGCTGGGATTTTTGCGATTTATCGCTTTCTAGTGATAGCGTCTTAGGTGCCTCAAACCTTGAAGATGGCGTTTAGGTGCCTCGAACTCGAGATGGCGTTTAGGTGCCTCGAACCTCGAGATGGCTTTTTAGGTGCCTCGGACCTTGGAGATGGCGTTTAGGTGCCTCGAACCTTGATTTGAAATGGCCTTTCTATGGACTTCGTCTCGCCGCCGAAGGAGAGGGTGACCGTTTTGGTCGAGGGGCCGGACCTAATGATAGGCTACCTACGTATCCCTAGCTGGGAATCAAGCCCTTTCGTAGTTCGAGTACTACTCGAGATTCCGTTGGCTTTGGGATTCCGTTAACTTTGTCTGGGATTTCGTTAGCCTTTCTGGGGAAAATCGACGTATTCGTCCTGGGAAATCGGTCTTACGTTTGATCGCCGGGATGATTTTGATGAAAGATACGGATCTCGTTATCTTTCTCTGGCACTGGCCTTACGTTTGACTGCCGGGAAGATTTTGATGAAAGATACGGATCTCGTTATCTTTCTCAGGCACTCGGCCTTACGTTTGATCGCCGGGGTAATTTTGATGAAAGATACGGATCTCGTTATCTTTCTCGGGGCACTCGGTCTTACGTTTGATCGCCGGGGGTAATTTTGATGAAAGATACGGATCTCGTTATCTTTCTCGGCACCTGGCCTTACGCTTGACTCGGGGTAATTTTGATGAAAGATACGGATCTCGTTATCTTTCTCGTGGCACTCGGCCTTACGCTTCGATCGCCGGTAATTTTGATGAAAGATACGGATCTCGTTATCTTTCTCGGGCACTCGGCCTTACGTTTGATCACGGGGTAATTTTGATGAAAGATACGGATCTCGTTATCTTTCTCGGCACCTCGGCCTTACGTTTGATCGCCGGGTAATTTTGATGAAAGATACGGATCTCGTTATCTTTCTCTGGCACCTTGGCCTTACGCTTGATCGCCGGGAAGATTTTGATGAAAGATACGGGATCTCGTTATCTTTCTCGGGCACTCGGTCTTACGTTTGATCGCCGGAAGATTTTGATGAAAGATACGGATCTCGTTATCTTTCTCGTGGCACTCGGTCTTACGTTTGACCGCCGGGGTAATTTTGATGAAAGATACGGATCTCGTTATCTTTCTCGTGGCACTCGGTCTTACGTTTGATCGCCGGTAGATTTTGATGAAAGATACGGATCTCGTTATCTTTCTCAGTGGCACTCGGCCTTACGCTTGATCACGGGGTAATTTTGATGAAAGATACGGATCTCGTTATCTTTCTCGGCACTCGGTCTTACGCTTTGACTCACGGGGTAATTTTGATGAAAGATACGGATCTCGTTATCTTTCTCGGCACCTGGCCTTACGCTTCGATCGCCGGGGTAATTTTGATGAAAGATACGGATCTCGTTATCTTTCTCGGGCACTCGGCCTTACGCTTCGATCGCCGGGGTAATTTTGATGAAAGATACGGGATCTCGTTATCTTTCTCGTGGCACTCGGCCTTACGCTTGATCACGGGGATGATTTTGATGAAAGATACGGGATCTCGTTATCTTTCTCGTGGCACCTTGCCTTACGCTTGACCGCCGGGGAATTTTGATGAAAGATACGGATCTCGTTATCTTTCTGGGCACTCGGTCTTACGTTTGACCGCCGGGGAAGATTTTTTTGACAAGGGGCCGACTTTGGTTATCTTTGGTTAACTCGTCAAGTCGGGACCGAATTGCGTAGTCCCGAAATTTTAAAGGGCAAAAGGGTCATTTTGACCTCGACAATCTCATCCGCGCCAGTGAATGGAAAGTCGTGGGTATTAATGGGGCCAACGCCCTTCTTCTTCCTCGCCCAATTTTTGAATTGCCGAGAGAGAGGGAGACAGAACGAGGAGAACAAATGCCATTTTTGGCCCTAGAAGCTTCAAAATTGGTCCGTTTTCTTCAATTTTTCAAGCAATGGAACACGGGGAAGGCGCTTTTCAAGGCCAAGGACGTGGTCCCATAGCGGAGAGGCGATTGGAGCTCGTCCGGATGAGGAGGCATTACAACCTCTCGCAATCGGTTACGGAGGAGCATTATCCCGATGCTTGGCAACATTGGGCTTCGGATCCGCATCTCCGAACGGTATACTTTGAAACCCTTTGATCCCTTTGTTGATTTCTTGTTTGAAAATTTTGGGTGATTTTTTTTTTTTGAAAATTCGAATGATTGATGTTCTTGGCTTTGAATCTTGATTTTGATGCTTTGCATGTTGTAATGAGTATATGAGTAACCCAAAATGTGCACTTTGCTTGGAAAAAGAATTGGCATTTTTGCCACATTTTTTTTTTGATTCGAAAATTACCTGTGAAAATTCGAAGAATTGTGATTTTTTTTTTTTTTTGAAATTGAATATTGCATGTTCTTGATGATGATGATTTTTTTTTTTTTGAAATTGAATTTTGATATTGATGAATGATGATGCAATGCATGCATTTTGTTTGGAAAGAATGGGCATTTTGCCAATATGAGATGTATGTATGTTTAGGATTTTTTTTTTTGAAAAGTGGGACGGATTTTTCCTCCCGTTGCATGTAAGATGGATGGTATGCATGTATGCATTTTTTTTTGAAAATGGGACGGAGTTTTTACTTCCGTAGGAATGCATCTTCTTCTTTTTTTTTTTGATGAATGCATTGGGACTTGCTGAAAATTGTTTTCTTTCATGCGAGAAAAATGGGGCTATGCTCATTGTATGTTGTTATGTCGAATTTTTTTTTTTAATGTGTATGCTTTCTTTTTTTTTTTTTAATGTAAATGCAAATGCAATTTTTTTGACATTTTCTCTCTCTCCTTTTTTTTTTTTTTTACAGGCGGACACCGTTTGTGACGGAGCAAACAAAATGAAGACTCGAGGATCGGTGGAGTCTCGTGATTGACTTGTGGGACCGCTTCCGAATGCGGGCCGAGGAGCTTTGCCGAGTCCGAGACAGATCGTTGTCGAGACGGGGCTCGGGAGTTCGTCGAGTGCTTGAGGGGACCGGTCAAGTTCCCTAAGAGCAAGGGCTTCGATGTTCGCTCTAGCGCAAAGATTGGTGGGATGCGACCCACACATTCCACTTCTTCCGGGGCGAGGCGACCGTTACGCCCTTCCGACTATGCCGCGATCACGGTCCTGTCCTTTAATGGACGCAAAGCATTGAGTGGAGAGATGGCTACAAAGCGACGCGGACCTGCAGGATCTTCTTGGATTTTCCCCTATTCCCAAAAAGGGGACGGGATGGAGTATGCCGTGGTCTACGGTAAGATTGTGGAGACCATCGCGAGTTACGAGGCCGGGAGGATAGGTTTAGCGCCGAGCGCATTGCTAGGTCCTTCCCGTGGTTTGCTTTCTCGAGCACGCTCTTTGGTCATGCCGAGGGGACGGCGGTCTTTGCCTTGCCGAGGTCCTTGGAGGACATGGAGACGGTTGGAGATATTTCCTGGGGGAGGCCGGCCGGGCCGAGCCGTACTTTGCTTCGATAGATACAAATTCAAGGCCGCGAGCTCCTTTCAGACCGCTCGAGTTTGCCTGAGGTATAAGCTCTCTTTTGCTTTCCTCTCTTTTTTTTGAGCACGCACTTTTTTTTTGCACTGGATTGATTCGATCTTTACCTTCGCAGTATGGGCGCCGGAGTTCTTCCACGTCACGGTGTGGAGGCACTCGAGGCGTACGTCGGGCGTATCCGGCCATGCGCAGCCTTGGTCCAAGCATGCCCGGAAAAGATAAGCTCCAGGGGGCGTACGACTCTCAGTACGCGGATTGCCTTCCTTCGACGGAGGCCGAGACAGATGAGGGGATGATATTCTTCCCCGGGATCGCTGAGGTAGCGCACCAAGGGCGCCGAGATCCGGACAAGGCAATGAGGATTTTGAGGGGCCCGACTTGCGACGCCTACTATCTCGGGAGAGAGGGTGACGCGCCAAAGATGGCGTGAACTCGCCATTGTTGACACCGGTGGAGCCTCCCGCCGATATGATGCACCCGAGCGATCGGTCCGTGACTGGGATGATTACAGAGCAGCCAAAGACTTCTGACTTCGTGGCGATTGAGCCGTATGCGACGTTCGTCTTGAGGAGGCCGAGGATGCCTCGTGTTTTGGATAGGAGGGGCTTGGGATCCCGCGGTACCCTGACGGATTTTTCCTATATCCAGGATGGGGTCCGATTGAGGGTGCAGATCCCTCACCCGAGCGACTTCCACGAGCTTTCCGGCCTCGTCCGGTATTGAAGGTATGGTTTCACCTTTTCCCCTTCTTTTCTTTCCTTTGTTTCATCATCTTTAGCATCACCTCTCTCTTTTTTTTTTTTTTGACGCTTTTGCTTTTGTGCGCTTTACTGAGGTGGTCGTCGAGAAGCCGACGAAGCAAGTGATCGGGGCTAAGAGATTCATACGGAGGATGGTTGCTTGCGGGCACCTCGTGCTAGGGCGAGGAGACCACTACGGCACTCCGTCCGACGGAGGCTTCTCCTATTCCCTGAGACTTCTTCCGAGACCCCTCTTTCTCCTCTCATTGATCACCGCGCGGCACCGCCTTCGGATCACGTCATTCTTGGGGATCCGTACGGCAGTGGACACGTCTCGCGGCATGGTGGGTCGTCTCCGTATGTTCAGAGCCTGACGCCTTCACCTTCGGATTCGATTTCTTCAGTGGATCCGGGTTTACCCTATCGTAGTGTGCCGCTGGTCCTGACGAGCCTCTTTCTGGAGATGAGGACGATTCTGAGCCCGAGACTTTCAGGGCTCCTGACGAGGCGGGCCCGAGCCGCAAGAGGGACCGGGGACAGACGTCAGGCGCTGGGGATTCTGATTGATTATCTTTTGGGATTTTTTTTTTTTTGAGATTGTACTTGTTTAGACAGATGCACATTTTTTGTAATAATTTAGGATTATTAATGCTTTTTTTTTTTTTGGAATGTAATTATTTAGGATTATTATGTAATGCAGTGTGAATGCAATGTTGCATGAGCCTTGTTTTTTTTTTTTGCAAGGGTGTTAGTGTTTGACCGGTTTGGGGAGGTTTTTTTTTGCACCGGTTTCGAGCAACCGACGTAATATTCCTCTTTCGTGTAGCAGCCTGGAACCGTGCAGATTTTTCTCGATGAAAACAAACATGTCCGCGCGGAGGGGACCTCGCGTCCGACACCGCCCTTTGATTTTGCTTTAAATCCGGCTTTGCTTTATTTCAAATTCAAATATCTTCTTCAACCTCCAAATTCAAACACCATTTTCGGGAGGAAGAGAGAAAAACCATGGAAAACCTTAGAAAAGCTCCCTCAAAGTTATCCCAAGAATCCCAAATGTCATTTTTCAACAAGTTCAAGGATTGGTCCCGGAAATTATGCATGAGAGAAGGTCTTTCTTGAAGAACGGTACAAGGTGAGGTGCTTGTGGTCTCTCAAAGAATTGGTTCCTGATTATGACCTCTTAAGAGCTTCTTCTTCGTTTTGGGATACTAGAAGGCATGTCTTTTGCCTTTCCTTCAACGAGATTGTTCCGATCGTCGAAGAATTTCGGGCCTTGCTTGAGGTCCTGAGGTGGAAGAGATAGCGGTCCCTTTCGGGCCCGAGGGGCTTCTTTGGCCGACAGATTGTGCGTCCTCCTTCATCTTTCCCTGAGGAAGCGCAAGGTATGATCCGCGGTCCCGATCATCTCGATATTTCCGGCCTTCCCGACAGATTTAGGGGCCTAGGCTTGGTGGATGATGCCTATTGGGATGCCTTTGCACTTTGTATGTTTCGCACCCCGTTCATGGTCTATTCCTTCGGGATCCGCCATCGGTCTCGCCGGATGTCACTGCTCACCGTCGCCCGGGCGTAGATGTCGTTCCTTTGATTCTTGGGGAGACTTTTCATGCTCTCGACAGATTAGCTACCGGACGGCGGTACATGCACGGCAGCCCGCTTCTCTTGACCCCGTGGCCGATGGAGCGTTTGGGGGTTCTTCGGGAAACCTCTCGATATGATCGTGCCTCGACTTTTGCCAGAGAGGTGTCGATGTAGATTTTGATGATCAGTGGCTCGTGGGAGCGTTGGATGGCGGGTCGCCAGATCAAGATATCGATGGTTGGTGCCTCATCGGTGGAGACTCGCAGAGTGCTTCAGACGGGTCCCATGTGGTTATGCTTCCGGGCTTTCTCACCCAGCTTCTACATTCCGGCCCGGTCCTTAGGCGCTTTGGCTTGGAGCAAGTTCCTTCGAGGGCTTTGATGATGTAGCCACCAGGTGGTGGCTCCTCGTTTCCATGGATGATCCCTGTTTCCATTTCTTTCCCGAGCATGGAGGTATGACGCCTTTCCTCCTGGGTCATTCTCAAAGGTCCGAGACCGGTGTTCTTGACCACTGTACCCGGATTGGTACGAGGGGCATCTCGGGAGAGACTCGTGGCTATTTTGAGGCGCGTGAGGCCATTATGGGCGCGGAGGACCCGATCAAGCTTCGAGAGGAGGAGGGCCGAGGCGAGGGCCAATCCTCATGACAGAGCGGAGACGCCGTGGACCGACATGAGGCTTACGTCAAGAGACAGGAGAGGAGGGCTCCTATGTTACCGCCTAGGTTACAGGAGATGAGGGATGACGCTAGTGGCTACTAAGGCCCCGACAGAGGCCGGTTTGATAGACCCCGTTCCTATACCGTAGCTTGGTAGGAGGAATACCGACATTTTTCCTGCTCAAGAGAAAGACTCCTGAGGGGGAAGAAGAAGGGAGAGGCCAAGCACGAGTGGCTTGGAGTGGACTCCGAGGTTTCCAAGTATCCCTTTCGCCATGACGTACACATTAGTTTGATTATGTATCTTAGTTTTCCTTTAGCAAAGTTGCCGCTGTAGGAATGAATCGGGCTTAGACTCATCAAAGAGCTTTTAACTTGTAATGAATATTTGAATTGCTTTAGAGTTTTTCGAGACGCTTTCATGGTCTCGATCAATTGTATTGATGCCAAAGTATGGCTTTTATTTCAGTGCTTTAGACCGAACCGTTTCCGCCGCCTACGTTCCCTCATTTTGAGGAGCTCAGTCTTCGTAGTTCAACCCGGTGAACTCTTTTTTGTTTTTTTTTGTTTTTTTTTTTTTTTTTTGGTGCAACCCCGTTTTTTACCTAGGCCGCCCTTTTCGGGTTTCTAACCTAGTCGGGTATTACTCTTTAGCACTCTTTTTTTTTTTGTTTTTTTTTTTTTTTTTTTTTGGTGCAACCCCGTTTTTTACCTAGGCCGCCCTTTTCGGGTTTCTAACCTAGTTGGGTATTACTCTTTAGCACTCTTTTTTTTTGTTGTTTTTTTTGTTTTTTTTTTTTTTTTTGTTTTTTTTTTTTTTACGCGTAGTATCTCGCGCAGCCTTGTCACCATTCACCGGGTGTACAAAGGGATTCCCGCCGAGGTCTCGCAAGTTGCATGGCTCCTCCTGAGAAGATCTTCTCGACGACATATGGCCCGACCCATACAGCTCCCATTTGCCGAGAGGGTTGATACTGACCGGGGCTTTTCTTTTAGAACGAGATCACCTTCTCTGATCTCCCGATGCTTTACTTTCTTGTCGAAGGCTCTAGCCATCCTTCCTTGGTAGGCCCGGATGTGTTCCATGGCCTTCAATCGGCTGTTCGTCTAGTAGTGGCCAATTCATCATGGCGACTCGAGCCATTCGACCTCGTTGATCCGCTTTCCAAAGAAGATACCTGAGCGAGGGTATTTCCACTGATTGGGAGTACGGCCCATTCCGTATGTGAGGGCAAAAGGTGTTTCCCGCTTGCCGTTCGACCGATGTTCTCAGTAGCCCCAGAGTGCCTGTGTAACTTCTGGCCAATCTCTCGCTGGGACACCATTTTCCTGATGATATTTTCCGTAGTCTTGCTTTGCCGCTTCGACGGCTCCGCTGGTTCGGGGGCCCGTAGGAGATGACTTGTGACGGGTTATTCGAATTCCGCCAAGAAGCTTTTCACATTCCCTTCGAAGTGGGATCCATTATCTCGAGATGATTTCTACTGCAACCCGTATCCGCACATGATGTTTTCTTTGATGAAGAGGGCAACTTTCTTTGAATTGAGGATTTTGTAGGACTTTGCAGAGCATCCTTTCCACTTCCTTCGAAGAAATGACCAATCAAGGCGTCTCTTTAGGCTCTTCCGCAGCTCCCAAATTCACACTCGTCAAAATCTCTTCAGCAGCTTGGGCTCGATTTTCCTCTTCCTGACAACCCGCTTAAAGATTTTTTTTGTTGTTTGATTTTTTTTTGTTTAATGTGTCTCTGCTTTTATCTAATGAATTATTATTAAAAAAAAATTTTTATTAATTAATTCATCATTAGTTAAAGTGGCAATCAAGGGATACTCGTAAAGGTTCGTCATTTCATTGAAAACGAAAGGGGGTACAGCTTGCTACGTGCACTCGTAGTCTTCGTGCGTAAGGCCGTCTGACGACCCTAGAGACTCGATCTTAACAAAGAGAGACTCGGGAGGACTTGTCCTAGATTGACACAAAGGGATCTGGGACCAATCCAAGCTTGGTGATCATTTCCTCCTTCGGGTCGCGGACGGGCCCGAGAGAAGTTTCCCAACCCTTTAGCGGCATCGCTATCGTGGCCTCATGACTCGAACTGTGGCCGTTTTTGTTTTCCTTTTCTCAATTGCCGCTATCATCTCTTGACCGAGCCGAGATCAATCGTGTCCGGCACTGACTTCTTCTTCGAACAATTGCTGCATAATCGCACCATCCCAATCATCTCGAGGGAAATTCCGTGGCCTTAGCTTTTGGCACCGTCGCCTCGAATTCGTGTTTCTGATCTTCCCCGGGCGTAGGAATAGTGGTTGTGAGCTTCTCGAACCTGTTCCACTGTGTCGCACGCCCGAAGGTATACTCACTTTTCATGGCAGCCGTAGCCCTGTGTATCTGGGTAGGTCCAGAACATTCTACTGACCGGGTTAGCCTTGGTTCCTCCGAACTTGTTGAGGCTATCCCGTAGCTTTAGCCATCCCCGGGCCGTAGAGTGGGCTCGTGGATGTTTCCCCGGGTTGTGTGGGACCCTTTACAAAGTAGTCACCAAATTAGGACCGAAGGGGAGAGATTTAGGGATTGCCACCGTGACCTTTCCCGTGGCAGCCTTCAAATCTTTTTCCCTTTGCGATGTTGGTCCACTTCGGGAGGCCTCATATCCCAAAGCCGTGGGCGAGTATTTTGTCCTTTACTGGCGAAGCCTGGAAGTTCCTTGCTTGGCGCTTCCCTGCACCGAGGCCAGGTAGATAGCTCATTTTTCTCATCATTTTCAAGAC
>JAFEMH010003391.1:0-269029 GCA_022495995.1 Adenophora triphylla var. japonica
TTATCTTTCTCGAAGAAATCGGACTGATTTTGATGAAGATACGGGATTCCGTTATCTTTCTCGAAGAAATCCACATACGTTTGACTGCCGCCGCTGGTGATTTTGAATGAAAGAAGACCGGAATTCCGTTATCTTTCTCGGAGAAATTCGGACTTACGTTTGACTGCCGTTGATGATTTTGATGAAAGAAATATCTGCTATGGAGAAATCGGACTCTATTCCGGCTTCGATCAACTTTCTGGCTTTGAAAAGAAACGAGATTCCGCTTATCTTTCGGGAGATCGGACGATGCCGGGGAATGATTTTGATGAAAGATACGGGATCTCGTTATCTTTCTTGAGGAGATCGGACTTACGTTTGACTGCCGGAGAATGATTTTGATGAAAGATACGGGATTCTGTTATCTTTCTCGAAGAAATCGGACTTACGTTTGATCGCCGTTGCACGATTTTGATGAAAGATACGGGATTCCGTTATCTTTCTCGAGAGATCGGACTTACGTTTGACGGCCGGGGATGATTTTGATGAAAGAAACGGGATTCCGTTATCTTTCTCGGAGAAATCGGACATACGTTTGACTCCATTGCTCGCTCGAGATTTTGATGAAAGATACGGGATTCCGTTATCTTTCTCAGGGAGATCGGACTTACGTTTGACTGCCGGGGAATGATTTTGATGAAAGATACGGGATTCCGTTATCTTTCTCGGGGAGATCGGTCTTACGTTTGACTGCCGTTGAATGATTTTGATGAAAGATACGGGATTCCGTTATCTTTCTCGAGAAGATCGGACTTTACGCTTGACCGCCGGTGATTTTGATGAAAGATACGCGGATTCCGTTATCTTTCTCGGAGATCGGACTTACGTTTGGCCGTTGATGATTTTGATGAAAGAGACTGGGATTCCGTTATCTTTCTCGGAGAGATCGGACTTACGCTTTGATCTGCCGTTGAATGATTTTGATGAAAGATACGGGATTCCGTTATCTTTCTCGGGAGATCGGACTTACGTTTGACTACCGCTGCTGATGATTTTGATGAAAGATACGGGATTCCGTTATCTTTCTCAGAGATCTGACTTTACGTTTGACTCGCCGTTGATGATTTTGATGAGAGATACGGGATTCCGTTATCTTTCTCGGGGAGATCGGACTTACGTTTGACTGCCGGCGAATGATTTTGATGAAAGATACGGGATTCCGTTATCTTTCTCTGGGAAATCGGACTTACGTTTGACTGCCGTGGAACGATTTTGATGAAAGAAACGGGATTCCGTTAACTTTCTCAGAGAGATCGGACTTACGTTGACTCGCCGTTGAATGATTTTGATGAAAGATACGGGATTCCGCTATCTTTCTCGGGAGATCGGACTTACGTTTGACTCGCCGAATGATTTTGATGAAAGATACCGGATCCCGTTATCTTTCTTGGGAGATCGGACTTACGCTTTTGACTGCCGTGGATGATTTTGATGAAAGATACGGATCTCGTTATCTTCTCGGGAGATCGGACTTACGCTTGACCGCCGAATGATTTTCTTGAAAGGGGTCGATTTTGGTTAACTTTGGTTAACTCTCGCAAGTTGAGGATCAAATTCAAAGTCCCGAAATTTTAAAGGGCAAAAGGGTCATTTTGACCCTTACAACCCTATCCGCGGAGGAGACCTCGAAGTCCGTAGGGTTTTAATGAGGGCCAACGCCCTTTCCTCTTCCCCACCATTTTTTGAATTTTTACGAGAGAGAGAGAGAGAAACCGCAAACCGCCATTCTTGGCCAAAAAGCTCCAAAATTCTTCCATTTTTCTTCTATTTTCAAGCAATGGAACACGCGGGAGGTGCTTTTCAAGGCCAAGGACGTGGCCCGGTCGCGGAGAGACGATTGGAGCTTGTCCGAATGAGGAGGCATTACACTCTTTCGCAATCGATTGCGGAGGAGCCATACCCCGATGCTTGGCAACATTGGGCCACTGATCCGAGTCTCCAAACGGTATACTTCGAATCCTTTCGATCCCTTTGTCGATTTTTGCTTGAAATTGATTTTTGTGATTTTTTTTTTTTTTTTTTTTTTTCGAAAATTATGAAAAATTGATGTTGGCTTTGAATCTTGATTTTGATGCTTTACATGTTGTAATGAGTATATGGGTAACTCAAATGTGTATTTTGCTTGGAAAAAGAATTGGCATTTTCGCCATTTTTTTTTTTTTGAAATATGAGACTATGATGAACAATTTCCCGAATTTGGGACGGACTTCTTTTGTTGCAATGTAGGATTCTTGCAATGTTGATATGAATGTATGCATGCTCTCTCTTTTTTTTGTAAAGAAGTATGATGATTTTTTTTTTGAAAGACGGAACGGATTTTTCCTCCCGTTGAATGAATGTATGCATGTTATTCTATGAAAATGGGACGGAGTTTTTACTTCCGTCGACTCCTTGTATGAATGTATGAATGTAGGATCTTTTGGGATGATGGATGATATGCATGTATGCATTTTTTTTTTGAAAATGGGACGGAGTTTTTACTTCCGTTGACTCTTTGTATGAATTTTTTTTTCATGAATGAATTGGGATTTGTCAAAACCTGTCTTTTTGAGAAAAATGGGGCTAGGTTCATTGCATGCCGTTATGCTGCCGAATTTTCTTCAAAACTTTGTGTTGCGTGATGCATGTATATGCTTTCTTTTTTTTTGTGCAAATGCAAATGCAAATTTTTTTTTGACTTTTTTTTTTGTTTTATTGCAGGGTGGAAACAACTACGTGACGGAGCAAGCTTGAATAAGATGAAGACTCGAGGATCGTGGAGTCTCGTAGTTGACCCGTGGGACCGGCTTCCGAATGCGGGCCGAGGAGCTTTGATGAGTCCGAGACAGATTGTCGTTGAGACCGGGCTTTGGGAGTTCATTGAGTGCTTCGAGGGGTTGGTTAAGTTCCCTAAGAGCAAGGGCTCCTCGATGTTTGCTTTGGCGCAAAGATTGGTGGGATGCGACCCACACGTTTCACTTCTTCCTGGGCGAGGCTACGGTTACGCCTTTCCGACTACGCCGCGATCACGGTCCGTCTCTTTAATGGACGCAAAGATTGAGTGGCGGGACGGCTACAGCGATGTGGACCTCGCAGCTCTTCTGGCTTTACTCCCATTCCCAAAAAGGGGATGGGGATGGAGTACGCCGTGGTTTATGGGAAGATTGTGGAGATCATCGGGAGCTACGAGGCTGGGATGAGAGGATAGGCGCCGAGCGCATTGCTAGGGCCTTTTTATGGTTTGCTTTTTCGAGCACTCTTTTGGACACGCCGAGGGACGGCGGTGTTTGCTTTGTCGAGGAGTTTGGAGGATGTGGAGATGGTCGGAGATGTCTCTCGGGGAGAGGGTCTGGCCGGGCGAGCTTTACTTTGCTCTTGATAGATACAAATTTAAGGTCATGAGCTCCTTATACCGCTTCGAGTTTGCTCCGAGGTATAAGCTTTCTTTTGCTTTCCCTTTTTCTTTAAGCACGTCACTTTTCTTTTCGCACTTAATTGATTTGATCTTTACCTTTCGCAGGTATGGGCGTGGAGTTCTTTCACGTCACGATGTGGCGACAGCCTGGCGGAGTACGTCGGGGCGTATCCGGCCATGCGCTCCCGGTCCAAGCATGCCCGAGAGAAGATAAGCTCCAGGGGGCGCACGACTCTCGATATGGGGATTGCCTTCGCTTTGACTAGGGCCGAGACGGATGAGGGGATGATATTCTATCCCCGGGATCGTTTCGAGGTGGCGCACCGAAGGGCGCCGAGATATGGACCGTGGCTGAGGATTCTCGAGAGGTCCGACTTGCGACGTCTATTATCTCGGGAGAGAGGGTGACGCGCCAAAGCATGGCGTGAATTCGCCTTGTTGACACCGATGGAGCCTCCGCCGATATGATGCACCCGAGTGATAGATCTCGCGACCTGGGATGATTACCGAGCCTGGCCAAAGACTTCTCGGCATTTGTGGCGATTGAGCCGTATCCGATTTGTCTTGAGGAGGCCGAGGACGCCCTGTGTTCTTGATAGAGAGGGGTTAGGGGTCCCGCGGTACCCTCGGACGGATTTTTCATATGTCCAGATGGGGTCCGATTGAGGGTGCAGATCCTCACCCGAGCGGCTTCCACGAGCTTTCCGGCCTCGTCCGGTATGAAGGTATGGCTTTCCTTCCCACCTCTCTCTTCTTTTTTTTTTTTTTTTTTTGCTTCGTCTTTTCTTTTCTTTCCCCGTCATCATTCTTTTGCCTTCAACCAAGTTTCGACGCTTTTGCTTTCGTGCGCTGGAGGTGGTCGTGGAGAAGCCGACGGCAGTGATCGGGCTAAGAGATTTATCAGAGGATGGTTGCTTGTGGGCTCCTCGTGCTAGAGCGAGGCGACCACGGCCGGCGCCCGTCAGCGGGAGGCTTCCCTATTCCTTCGTAGACTTCTTCCGAGACTCCTCTTTCTCCTCTTATAGATCCTCGCGCGGTACTACCTTCTGATCACGTCATTCTCTGAGATCCACACGGGCAGTGGACACGTCCGGCAAGATGGTGGATCTTCTTCGCACGTCCGTGAGTCCGACGCCTTCACCTTCGGATATGATTTCTTCGCAGATCTTGGCTTGCTCTATCAGAGCGTGCCGGTTGGTCCTGACGAGCCTTCTTCCGGGGACGAGGATGATGATTCTGAGCCTGAGATCTTCATGGCTACAGAGGAGGCGGGCCCGAGCCGCAAGAGGGACCGGGGGAAGGCCCACCACCGAGGACTCCGATTGATTACTTCGAGAGATTGAGATTGATTTCGAGATTTGAGATTGTATTTAGACAGATACAAGCCTTATTTTTTATGCACATTTTTTTTTTGCTCTTTTCTTCTTTTTTTTTTTTTTGGATGTAATAATTTAGGATTATTGTTACCTACTTCTTTTTTTTTATTTTATTTTTTTTTGCACACTCCCTTTATTTTTGGAATGTAATAATTTAGGATTTTATTTTATGAATGCAATGCAATGCAGTATGAATGCAATGTTGCATGAGCCTTGGTTTTTTGGCAAGGGTGTTAGTGTTTGGTATATGGACTGTTTGGGGAGGTTTTTTGCAATGTGTTTCGAGCAACCTGACGAAATATTCCTCTTTGGTGCAGCAGCTTGGACTGTTGCATTTTTCCGATGAAAGACAATCGTGTCCGCGCGGACAGTGGACTCGCATCTCGACATTGTCCTTTAATTTTGCTTCAGATCCGGTTTTCCTTTATTTCAAATTCAAATATCTTCTTCAACCACCACCAAACAGCCATTTTCGGGAGAAAGAGAGAAAATCCATGGAAAACCTTAGAAAACTCCATCAAAATTGTCCCAAGAATCCCAAATGTCATTCTTTAACCAATTCAAGGATTGGTCCCTGGAGATTATGCATGAGAGGAGGTCATTCTTTGAAGAAAGGTACAAGGTGAAGTGCTTGTGGTCTCTCAAGGAATTGATTCCGATTATGATCTTTGAGGGCTTCTTCCTCATTTTGGGACACTAGAAGGCATGTCTTTTGCCTTTCTTACAATGAAATGGTCCCGACCGTCGAAGAATTTCGGCTTTGCTTGGTGGCCCTGAGGTGGAGGAGATAGCGGTTCCTTTGCCCGGAGGGGCCTCTTTTGTTGATAGATTGTGCAACCTCCTTCATCTTTCCCTGAGGAAGCACAAGGTATGATCTCGCGGTCCCGATCATTTTGATATTTCCGGTCTCCCCGATAGATTTAGGGGCTTAGGCTTGCTTGACGATGCCTATTGGGATGCCTTTGCACTTTGCATGTTTGGGACCTTGTTCATGGTCTATTCTTTTGGGATCCGTCATCGGTCTCGCCGGATGTAGTCGTTCATTGTCGCTTGGGCGTAGATGTTGTACCTTTGATCTGGGGGAGACTTTTCATGCTCTCGATAGGTCAAGCACGGAGACGGTATATGCACGGGGCAGCCCGCTTCCTCTTGACTCGTGGCCGATGGAGCGCTTGGGGATTCTTCGGGAAACTCCCGATATGATCAAGCCTTGACATTCGCCAGAGAGGGGTTGTCTGTAGATTTTGATGATCGTGGCTCATGGGAGCGCTGATGGCTGGTCGCCACGTAAGATATTCGATGGTCGCGCCTTGTTGGCGGGTGGAGACTCTGAGGGTACTTCAGACGGATCTCCCGTGGTTATGCTTCCGGGCTTTCTCACCCAGCCTTCTATATTCCGTCCTTGGTTCCCGAGACAGCTCGGCTTAGAGCAGTTCCTTTCGAGGACTTTGATGATATAGCCACTGTGGTGGTGGCTTCCGCTTCTATGGATGATCCTTCGGTGTTTTCCTTTCTTTCCCGAGCATGGAGGTATGACGTCTTTCCTCCTCGGGTTATCCTCAAAGCGTCCGAGACCTGTGTTCTTGACCACTTGGTACCCTGGATTGGTACGAGAGGCATTTGGGAGAGACTCGATGGCTATTTTGAGACGGCGTGAGGCCATTGTGGGTGCGGAGGACCCGACAGCTTCCGAGAGGAGGAGGGCCGAGGCGAGGGCCAACCCTCATGACAGGAGCGGAGACGCCGTGACCGACTATGAGGCTTATGTCAAGAGGCAGAGAGGAGGACTCCTATGCTATCGCCCGGCTACAGGAGATGAGAGATGACGCTAGTGGCTACCAAGGCCCCGACAGAGGCCGGGTTTGATAGATCCCGTTCCTATACCAGAGCTTGGTAGGAGGAAGACCGACATTTTTCCTGCTCGTAAGAAGAAGACTCCGAAGGGGGAAGAAGAGGGAGAGGCCACGAGTGGCATGGAGTGACTCGAGGTTTCCGAGTATCCCTTTCTTGTCATGGCGCATTACATTAGTTTGATTATGTATCTTAATTTCTTTTAGCAGTTGCCGCTGTAGGAATGAATCGGGCTTAGACTCATCAAAAAGTTTTTAACTTGTAATGAATATTTGAATTGCTTCAGAGTTTTTCGAGACGCTTTCATGGTCTCGATCGCCTGTATTGATGTCGAGTATGACTTTTATTTGTGCTTTAGACCGAACCGTTTCCGCCGCCTACGTTCCCTCATTTTGAGGAGCTCAGTCTTCGTAGTTCAACCCGGTCGATTTTGTTGTTGTTTTTTTTTTTTTTTTTTTTTTTTTTTTTTTTTTTTTGGTGCAACCCCGTTTTTTACCTAGGCCGCCCTTTTCGGGTTTTCAACCTAGTTGGGTATTACTCTTTAGCACTCTTTTTTTGTTTCTTTTTTTTTTGACTCGTTTTTACGCGTAGTATCTCGCGCAGCCTTGTCACCATTCACCGGGTGTACAAAGGGATTTCCGTCGAGGTCTCGCAAGTTGCATGGCTCCTCCGGAGAAGATCTTTCGGACGACGTATGGCCCGACCTGCACAGCTCCCATTTGCCGAGGGGGTTGATACGGACCGGGGCTTCTCTTTCAAGACGAGATCACCTTCTCGGATCTCCCGATGCTTTACTTTCTTGTCAAAGGCTCGCCATTCTCCCTTGGTAGGCTCGGATGTGTTCCATGGCCTTCAATCGGCGCTCATCTAGTAGGCCAATTCATCATGGCGACTTTGGAGCCATTCGACCTCGTTGATCCGGCTTTCCAACAAAGACACCTGAGTGAGGGGATTTCCATTCGATTGGGAGCACGGCTTCCATTCCGTATGTGAGGGCAAACGGTGTTTCCCGCTGCCGTTCGACCGATGTTCTCGTAGCCCCGCAGTGCCAGTGTAGCTTCTCGGGCCAATCTCTCGCCTCGAACCCATTTTCCGGATGATGTTTTCCAAAGTCTTGTTTGCCGCCTCGACGGCTCCGTTGGTTTGGGGCCCGTAGGAGATGACTTGTGACGGGTTATTCGAATTCTCGCCCAGCCTTTCACATTCCCCTTCGAAGTGGGATCCATTATCTCGAGATGATTTCTACCGGCAACCCGTATCTACATATGATGTTCTCTTTGATGAAGAGGGCAACTTTCTTTGAGTTGAGGATCTTGTAGGATTTTGTAAGGCATCCTTTCCAGCTCCTTCGAAGAAATCACCAATCAAGGCGTCTTTAGGCTCTTCCGCAGCTCCCAAATTCACACTCGTCAAAATCTCTTCGGCCTGGGGCTCGATTTTCCTTTTTCCGAACAACCCGCTTTAAAGATTTTTTTTTGTTTGATTTTTTTTTTGTTTAATGTGTCTGCTTCTTTATCTAATGAATTATTGTCAAATGTTTTTTTTATTAATTAATTCATCATTAGTTAAAGTGGCAATCAAGGGATACTCGTAAAGGTTCGTCATTTCATTAGGAACGAAAAGGAAGTACATCATTTGCTGCTGCACTCGTAGTCTTCGTGCGTAAGGCCATCTGACGACTCTAGAGACTCGACCTTAACAATGAAAGACTCCTGAGGACTTTTCCTAGATTGACACAAAGGGACGGGAGACCAATCCAGCTTGGTGATCATTTGTTCTTTGGTCGCGGACGGGCCCGAGAGAGTTTCCCGATTCTTTAATGGCATTGTTGTCGTGGGCCTCATGACTCGGGAATTGTGCTGCTCCTTCCTCGATCATTGCTACCATTTCTTTGACCGAGCTGAAATCAATCGTGTCCGGCACTGATCTCTTCCCCGAATAATCAAGTTGCATAATCGGACCATCCCAATCATCTCGAAAAGACTTCGTGGCTTTGGCTTTCGGCACGGTCAATTCAAACTCGTGTTTCTGACCTTCCCGGCGTAGGAATTGTGGTTGTGAGCTTCTCGAACTGTTCCACTAGGCTTGGCACGCCTTTGAAGGTGTACTCACTCTTCATGGTAGTGGTAGCCCCGGTATCTTGGGTAGGTCCAGAACATTCTACGGACCGGGTTAGCTTTGGCTCCCCGAACTTGTTGAGGCTATCCCGTAGCTTCAGCCACCCTTCCGTAGGAGCGGGCTCGTGATGTTACCCGGTTGTGTGGGACCCTTTACGAAGTAGTCACCAAATTAGGACCGAAAGGGAGAGATTTAGGGTCGTCGACCGGGACCCTTCCCGTGGCAGCTTCAAATCTTTTTCCTTTTGCGGTGTCCACCGAGGAGGCCTCATATCCTGTGCCGTGGCGAGTTTTCTCGTCCTTTCACCTCGATGAGTTTGTGAGTTCCTTGTTGGTGCTTCCCAGACCGAGGCCAGTAGATAGCTCATCTTTCTCATCATTTTCAAGACCGGAGGGATTTTATACCGAGTGATCGTCCGATCTATGTTGCACACTTGGGCTTTGGGAGGCTCGACCGTGAAGCCCGTTAGCATGAGACCTTCCTCATCATGTTTGATTTCCGTAATAGGTATTCCACCTCGTATCCGTGCCCTCCAAGGTGACTAAATCCCCATAAATGGTCGTCGGTCCCCATTCGAGACGAATTTCACACACGGTGGAGGCTTGAGGCAATCCCCTTGACCCGATGCAGCCAAGGTCTTCCCAATAAGGCATTAAAAGTGATCGGGATGTCAATAACCCGGAATTCCACAGTATCAATTTCTCGTCCAAACCAGAGGTCCAAGGTAGCAACTCCAAGGACTCGCCGAGATGTCGAGTCGTAAGCTTTGATCTGGAGGGAGGAAGGTTTTAAGTCCGTGGACTTGATGTCAAGCTGCTCATGATCTTTGCCGGAAGAATGTTCATTCCGACCCATTATCAACCAGGACCCGAGGGAGGCGTCGTTCATCCAATTGGACTGTGATGAAGAGAGGCTCGTTATGATCAACCCCAAATTGAGGGAGGTCGAGATCTCGTGAAAGTGATTATGTTCCCGTAGTGGATGTTTCCAATCACCGTACCACGTCATCGGGAGTAGCATCGATAGGGACCAAGGTGCGGGCTAAGCTTTCTTCCAGCTTTAGCTTGTGGGGATAGGATGAGGTGAGCAGTGGACCATAGAGAGATGTTAGCCTCGTGTTTGCTTCAACCGGGTGAGCACGGGATCCTCTTTTTCCGGTCGAGCTTCGCCGTCTTAGCATAGGGGCGGCGGTTCTCCTCGTGTGCTTGATCTCAGTGGCCTTCTTATCTCGCCTTGGGATTCCCTTGGAAGATTTGCCCGGATCGGGTCAACAGTTAACTTCCTCATCGGCCGCTTCTTGACTAGATTTCTTCAATGCTACTAAGGTCAACTGGGAGCCCTTTTGGCTATCGGCCACCGGACCCGACGGAGTCTAGCAACGGTGAGGGGCTGAGCTGTACTGGCTCCTTCCTGGGCGGCCCTTATAACTGCTTCCCAAGTCACAGGCTTTTGAGTCTGGGGTTGTGTTGTTGCCCCCTGGATGGCCCACAGGGCTAGGGCGTCTTCATATTCGTTCCCATAGCCTGCCTTGCTCATAGTTATCATACAACAAGAGTCACTATTGTCGGGGCTCGGCGGCTTTTCCATCTCATCCCCGGTATAGTGCAACCATTCTGGTTCCTTTCTGTAATACTCAGAGTTGGAGATGATTATAGCACTTTGTGTGGGAGGTGCATCCGGTATCATGCCGGTTTCCAGGACTTCTCTGAGAGCTGACATACATTCGGGGAAGGTGACCTCTTCTTGGGTAACTTTGACAAGGAGTGTTACTTTGTTCCGAGGTGGATTTGATCTGACCATGGTTATTTTCTCATTTGGGCGGATGGGAGTTAGTTTCCCTCTCTCTATCAGATCTTCGACTATCACCGGATCGGACGCCCGAAAACCCTTTCCCCAAAGCATGGTAGGCAAAGGTTGAATTCTAAGACATCCACGTGCTCGCACTCCATGAAACTTCATGGCCTTCATGTCCTCGGTTTCATATTCGTCTTCCGAAGTTTCTTCGTCGTCGCTTGCCGATAACCAACCATTGTGCCCGGCTCCCACGGGTTCATTTCCTGCATGATTATTCCGCATTGATTCCGGATCTGGGCCTCGCTGACTCTTCGCTCTCGTCATCATCATCGTCATCATTGCCGTCGGAATCATCTTCCCATACTACCGGGATTTCGGCCGAGAGGGAACGCCGATCAAACCCGTTAGGGAATATGGGTGCGTGCACCGCAGAATTGTCATATGCTCCCATTCCCGGAAGTAATAGTTGCGACTCGCCTTCTCCTCCCGTAAACCGTGGGGGAAGAGTGAGAGGGGGTGGCACGTATTTGACTCCCAGATATAGAAGGAATCCTCCTCTTCGATTCTTCGCCGTTCTCGGATCGTATTCGGCCTCTCCCAAAGCCAACTTGCAAGTGTACTAGCTCCGTATGCTCTTCTACTCTTTGCCGATAAGCCCTAAGACAGCGCCCACCGAGAGCTTCCTTGCTCGATTCTTCTTGATTGTTCTAACCATCTTGTGTAAATGGTCCTCTCATGTTTTGACCGAATGCCCCAGCTTCGCAAGATCGGCTATCCCTTCCTCTCGAGAAGTAGCGAGTTTCATATTCTTGCAGAAATCTCCGACATGAGACCAAGGTGGGTTGATTCGCTCAATATCCTCAAGGCCGAGGGGGAATCCGAATCTGTGGATCCTCGACAAGGTTGTTCATGGGTATTTGGGGACCTTCATCTGCATCTTCCCGGGCATGCGAAGGTTCTCCGCATTCAATCATATTTACGATTATGGTTCCTCGCGTAGGATTTTTGATCGTATTAGGCCCTGGCCTTCCAACTTTCCTTGCTCTATCAGCCTTGGATTGCCTTTTTCGTAGTGAAGCAATTGTCGGGCCGATGTCCGTGAGCTTGATGAAAAGCACAATATTTTGAGGTATCCACGGGAGCATTCGGATTCCCGGGTTGGAAATTCTCCAAAGGCCGCAGCAAGCCTTCTTTTCACCAAATCCCCTAAAGATGTTATTCGTAGGCATTCCAAAGTTTTCGAGGTTCATGACCCGTGGTCCGGGCTCGGCCGGTTTTCTCGGGAGCAAAAGAAGTTGTGTTATTACATTCCCGTCCCGCATAGTTAATCATCTCTTTGCCTTTAGCAGAGCAGGGCAGGTGTTTGGCAAGGAGGAGCCCGATATCTCGTAAGGTGTGCAGAAATGGCCTCTGCCGATTGTAAGCCTTTTCAAACTTAGCCGCGGAGTTAACCATGGCCCGTAAGTCTCGAGTACGGGAAGTGACCGAGGGAGGCTCTCGATGTGGTTTCGTGCATGACCGGAAGATGTCCAGCTTGTTCCTCTTCGGAAGGAGGGATGGCCATTTCGCACGAAGTTTCGCATTCCACCGCTTGTAAAAGTCCCCAACATTCTCATCTGACGTTGCACCGTTGTTTGTAGGTCAACCCTATTTGTTTCCCACTCCAAGTTGGCCTTATATTTCTCTCGTGAAGGCATTGGTAATATGGTCCCATGTAGCCCCGGCTTCGTGTTTCAAACGGAAGAACCACTTTAAGGCACCGGATTTCAAAGATAGATCGAAATAGTCAGCCAACTGCTGATTGGTGCACCCTTTGGCCTTTATCGCCAAGGTATATGTGTCCAAATGGGTTTTCGGGCATGCGGTACCATCAAAGAGATCCAAGTTAGGCATCACGAATTTGTGGGGCAGAGGAACAATGGAGTCCGGGTCCGTGGGCCGGAAAACGGACTTCTTGGCGCCAATCTCGCCGACCGCGCTTTCATTTCCTTGTGTTGTTCCATGAACCAAAGCCAGATGAGGGTCTTGTGGTGGAACCATGGCATTCAAGCTAGCGGCCGAGCTAGAGAGAGGAGCTACCACCGGCGGCAGATCGGTGGAGGGAACGCGCCGATCCGGGGGCGTAGTGTGAAAACCTCGTCCCGGGGCCGAGTTACCCCGGGGAGCATGAATAGGACCCCGAGCAAAAGGATAGAACTCTTGCGGCTTCGTTGGTTTTCAACCGGCAAAGTGGGTGGAGGTAGTCCTGCTGTAGCCGGATAGCTTGGATTTCCAGAGTGGGGCCCATAAGTAGGCTTAGGTGCGGGCTGCTGTCCCTGATTGTTGAATTGCATGGCTAGTTGAGGCGATGGTGTATAACCCGGGGGGTACTGCGGTCCTGGTGATTCTGATGAAACTGGGATGGAGGTTTGGTAACCCATCGAACCCCGAGTGAGAAATGGGTTTGTGAAAGCCGTGGGAGGAGCAAATGAGCTAACATCATTCTCGGGAGGGCTCCCGACGGCTGAGGCATGCCGAACCGTTGTTGTGGCCCTCAACCGTTGGCCGCGAAGGTCCGGGTTGATCGGTCCCAAACCGAGGCGGGATCCCAATTAGCCGCTGCATTCCGAGATAACGCCAACCGTGAGAAGACATTCCGTACCGGCTTTGTCCCCACCGAGGGACCGCGAACCGGCTTGTGCCGTCTGCCGCGTGGATCCGTAGGTCCGTGGCTGGGGAGCCGGCCGACCCGAAGACCGAGGAGCATGGGTTCCGGGTAGTGGTACCATAGGAGGTGAGTGGTGGCATCCTGGAGTAATCAGGGCGACTGAGAGTGGGATTGGCATCCTCGTCTTCTTCCACGGTGAAGGTGCCATCGGGATTGAGTCTGGCGTCCAAACCGTGGCTTTTGATAGCCTCCATAAGGCTATTCAACTGTGCTTCCCGTCGTAACCTCATCTCGTTCTCGCTAACCGATTCCACCGTTGTTCTCGTCCGAGGGGTCCCGGAGGCGGAGTGACGTTGTCCCCATCATTACCGGCTGATGCAGACATTCTGCACCCCGGAGTCGGAACAAACGGCGAAGCTGATGACGCGCTTGACTCTTCCCAACTAATCAAACGGTGACCCGGTGTCCGGAACCAACCTTTGTGAGGAGCTGCGGGGGACAAGGTACGAGGGTTCAGATATGTGGAAATTGAAGGAGGGTAAGTGTTTGGGCTTTGGGCTCATGCAACATGCAGTTATTTGTTCATGTTTACTTAAAACATGTTTTATTAACCTAATCGGTTGGAAAAGATTTCTCTTCTTTTTCGCAAACTACTCTGGATCCTGGATCAGTGGGCCCCGTCACTACATCTATAAGCCCCTCGTATTCCACCTGTATTTCGACCTCCCAGGGTGGACAGCCCCGGGCGAGGGTCCTATAGGGCAAGCGGGTCCCACCGACCGAAAGAAAAACGATCCTAAAAGTCTGGCGGGTAATCGAGTCTTAATGAGCGTTCGATGCAAATTACGGACAAAGCTGACGTCAAAGTCAAGATCATGTCCGAGGGCTCGACAAAAAAGTCGGCATGATTTGGACTGATAAGCGTCCACAATTGATTTTGACTTGTCGTCAGTTAAGCCGTAATTAGGCATGGAATAACCATTAATCCTTGATGACTCAGTGTCATGCTGGGAGTCTGTGTATAACTTGTGCCAGTCAGAGCCGAAGTCAAGGCGCCGGTCAATATCTTGGTCAAAGCCTGCGGCGGAAAACCGGCAGAACTTCGACTGATTAGGGTCCCCGAAAGATATTGAGTCGGTATGCCGACAAAGGCTTGAAAGGAAAGGTCTATACACGGACAGGGCATGACAGACCAAACTAAAAACCAACCGGGTCTCGGACAAAGTGTGTCACGGACAAGTGCATGGTTGACACGAGGCTCCATGAGATGTTTGGGTAGTCCCGTGCTTGCACCGAGAGGCGTAATAAGACCAAACGGGCCGCGACAAGGATTTCCCCGGGTTAGGGACGTAGTGTGCAGTGTACGGTCACGTGCGCGTAGTGTGCAAGCAGTCTATCTTCTTTTTCTGAGTAAAATAGAAATTTTTCATGTGTCTTAAAAATATGAGGCATGATTTTTTTTTTTTGAAAATTTTCTTTTTTTTTTGAAAATCCTTTTTTTTTGAATTTTTTTTTTGAAATGAGCACATAAGCACAAAATTTCCAACAGTTAGGGACATGGTTTCGACAGTCAAAATTTTGACTCTTTCCGAGGCGGTCGAAACAACACGAAAATGTGCAAAAATCAACACACACAACAAATGATTTTTTAAATGCCGGGACGGAAGCTTGACCCTCTAAAGCTTTTTTTTTTTTGAAAACGATGATACCGGTACGTGGGATTGTTAAACCACAATTTATCCCCGACTCGTGTTAGGAGGCGATAACGGGAAGTTTAATGGTTTCCACCGATATACCAAATATCATTTTTTTTAGAAAAAGCTTAATTGATCCCCAGCGGAGTCGCCACTGTGACGATGTTGAAATTTTCCAACTCGCGGAAAAAATTCGATTTTGCGTTTCTTTGAAAATCAAATAAAACCGGAAAAAGACGGAGTCACCACGCCATTTTTGTTTTAAGGGCCAAAACCTTGTGATGAATCAACGATTGAAATATTCAAGCTTTTGGTGATAAAGTACTCACCCTCTATCGGTAATCAACACGCGAATGGACCAAGAACACTTCTTGTTGGATTGCTAGATGATCCCCGATTATTGAAATGCTTTTCAATAATCAATGGCTATTTGGTAGAATGAATCTATGGAATTTGATCTTTGGTTCGTAATCAAAATCAACCAATTAGTGTTTCAAAAACTCTAATTTTTGTCACCTATGGCTGGAACAAAAGGATTCTATTTATATTTGTTATAAATCCCTAACATTTAGGGAAAAGAGTCCTTTTTCCAAGCCAAAACGGGTTTCCAGCGCCGCCAGGATGAGTCGTCCCCAGGGGCACGAGTCGTGAGCATGACTTGTCCCATAGGGCACGAGTCGTCCCCTACTTGCAGCTCTCTGATACAGTCGTCCCTGCCTTGGGGAATAGTTGGGCCAAAATGGGACGAGTGGTCCCCTGAGCCCAGAATTCACCCTTTTAGCCATTTTCAATCCGTTCTTTTGTGTGTGACCCTTTAGGAATTATATTTTATGTTGGTAGTGAGTTGAAACATCAACCTCACAAGTCATAAGTGACTTCTAGCAAATCATTATGTCCACCCAATTAAATATAACATCAAAGCTTGATTCCTTGATAGATCAACGTCACAATCCCTTTGTCCACGATGTCCAATTGAACGAGTCATGGTCCATGTCAACTCATACCGTTCAATGCTTTCTCGATTACGAATATGTTGATAATCCAAATGCATTTGATCTCTATCAAATCACTTGAGTGTGGCCACACATTTTATCAACATCATTCATTGAGGAGCCCAAGCAAACATCTCTCTCAACGAGAGGGACAAATCCCATCTTGACTTATCATTCTTCCCTACATGAATCCAATCGTGCCAACATAGCCCTTATTGCTATCCGATTAAAGATAGTGTTAGACTATATCAAACACAACGTTCATCATGTGGAAGACGATGATAATCTCAGGTTCATGACACGACAATCATGAGATTTAATCATGACAACAGACCATGTCATAAATCTCAAAAGTAGGTCAAGTCCAATATTTGTTCTCTAGCAAGTATCCATAAGTGTAATGTGCATCACATGCATATAATCATCTCCATGATTATCCACTACCAACTTATACTAGTTATTCACAATAACTAGGGACGCAGTTCAATATAATAAACATGTAAACATATAATGAACCAAATAATACTTTCTCTATAATAAATGATAAAGACGATTACATAGCGGTTTAAGTTATAAGTCAAACATAACTAAACTCCTAGGGCACTACACCAACACTAATTGCATGGGGACAGCGGTCAAACACTCTAGAAACTTACAGATGAAGGGGTCAAGAGGTAGACGTAGACCGGCCTCAAATTTGTCGTATTAGAAGGCTACCTTGGTTGTGCTCAACCCCCAATGGATCCAAGATTGGGCTTTTCTTTGCCTCTCAGTGAAATGCGTCAGTTGGAAGTCAGTCTGGGGTACCTCAAAGAAGTCATGGAGGATTTTGATGCGGGAGTCGGCATTCTTCCTCCCTATTGCTGGCTTGGGGGCCACATACCCCCTTTCATTGCAACCTGGCACCACGGTCGAGCAAAACTTGTTCACGATATTGCCAGAGGAGGAGCTCGACGCTGCAGAGTTTGAATGTTGTTGAGCAGCCATATCTACAGAAGACATAGAAACAAGGGAATCAGACCTAGTAGAAGATGAGTCTGAGCTATCTAAGGACAACCTAGATTCCCCTGAGAATGCTAACCTTTATCTAGGAAAAGGAGGTTTATTGGACTTAATTTAGAAGATTATAAAGTGGTTTATCAACTTATTAAAGAGATGGAAACGAATAATCCGTGGATCATCTGCCTCCAAGTCCCTAATGCTCTCACTTGCTGGAAACCCTATCTCGCCATAAAATAGGCTCCACCGATCTAAGATGGTGATACACTCTTCTCGGGCTAGCTCTCTTCATGGGCCATCTAATCTCTTATATATTCTAAGGTTAACGCAGTTATACCCATACCTAACTCCTAGATCGAAGCCAAATGTTCTAGCCATGGCAAAACGAAAAGGGGAAAATCAAAATTAAACCTAAAGAAAAGAGATCGAAGGGTACCTTGTTGATTTAGAGAAGGGTAGAGCTCAATGGTGAAATGGGAAAGCTAGACGGCGCTGTGACGATGTTGAAATTTTCCAACTCGCGGAAAAAATTCGATTTTGCGTTTCTTTGAAAATCAAATAAAACCGGAAAAAGACGGAGTCACCACGCCGTTTTTGTTTGAAGGGCCAAAACTTTGAAAAATGCCCGAGATTAGAGATTTGGGTTCGGAGGTCACGTTACATGCCGGGAAGGACGTTAGTGTGCACCCGGAATGCCTCGTAAAACGAGTCTTCCAAGCTAAAAATCATTTGTGTGTGTGTGTGTGTGTGTTTTTGGCCAAAATAATTTGAAACTGAGAAAAGTAAAAAATGGGATTTCTTTTTAAGACTTTAAACTGACCCCATGATTTTTTGGATGATTTTTGGGTTGAGATTTGGTACTCAAAAGACCTTTTGAAGTTGAAAAACACTTCTGCCAGAACGAAAAAAGACAGTAGACACCTGATTTTGAAATGGATTCAAGGGCCTTAAAACTTCATAATCTGGAGACTCAGAGAATTAAAGTTGTTCCAGACACCTCAAATAAGATCTCTACGAAAGAATTTTCCATTTTGGAGAAGATTTGAGGGGTCAAAACCTTCTGGAAATCTCAGATATGAAATCTGGATTTCCAGAAACTGATGAACTGACCTTTGAAAGAAAATTTGAAAAAGGGAGTTTTACTCACGCAAAAAATAAAGTAAAAATATTTCTGGAAATCTATGGATATTGTATACAAAAAGTGTTTTGTAGTCAACACCAAATTTCAAGTTTATCTGTGTCCAAAAATTTAGACAATGGACTGGGGTCTTGGAAAATTGCTACTGGACAGCAACTTCTCAAGAAAGAAAATGTGATTTTAAAGGGGGTTTTGCATCCATGCTTGTCCCCATTTCCCTAGGTTTTGATTAGTAGTCACTAGACATTTTAGTGGTGATCTACTTGATCAAACCATCCTTGGGGTACATTAGGACTTAAGCACTTCATTTGCTTGGGAAGGGGAATTTTATCCTTGAAAATGAAGATTTGATGTATGAAAAATGATTTTTGGGGTTTTGAAAATGTGTTTTCTTTGCAAGAAAGTAAGAATACTTTGAAAATAATGTTGATCCTTGTAGAAGATCAACCATGGAGATGAACTTCCATGGTGATCTTCTTGGATCTAGGGCAAGAAGATGAACAAACTACATTTTGTAGCTTGAAAATGCATGCATGGATGAACTTTAGGGTAAGAAGAGGGAGGTTATACCTATCTTCTTTGTGTTTTGTGTTTGAAGGCTTGAATGTGAGAGTGTTTGAGTGAGTGTAATTTTGGTTGAATAGTTGAGAAAAAGGTGACAATTCTATGGAATTCTCACTGTTTTCTCTCTATTTTCGCCAAAGTGCAGTTGTGAATTGTGTTTCTTCTTTTTTTATTTCTGAGACTGAAGGCCTCAATTTATAGCCCTCTGAAATTGACAAACTCATCCGCGCGGATATGTCCTTCAGCGTGCACTGTTCATTAAATGCTGCTTCAGGCTTTGGACAAGAGGAATATTTTCAAAAAAAATCAAATTAAACAGCCAGTTTTTGTTCCAGCCATTTCTATTTTTGGTTTTCTTTAATTTCTTTTGCTTTTTTGATTCCTTTCCTTGGTTTATCCTTAAATAACAATGCCCACTTTTCCCTTGCTTTGTTAGAAATGTTAGGAATGTTAGGAATTGTTAGGAATTGTTAGAAATGTCATAACTTTCGTTAATTTTCTAACGAAAATACTAACAAGCTCAAATTGGAGCACTTACAGGCGCTGGAAAATCTCTTCATGCTGTTTGCTCTTGTCGGGTTTATGAATGCTTGAGGATTGTAAAGTTTGGAATCCTTCCTTTTGTACCACTCCTTTTCCTTGCCTGAATTGGAAAGGGTTGAAGACACAACCGTTCGAATATCAGAGTAAAGGCTCAATGCCAGTTCCCAAGGCAGTTGTCTAATCGCCAGAACTGTCCCATTAAGGCGGAAATTACGGCGCATTAAACAACGTATCCAACCGCCAAAATTCAATCGTAGAGAGCAACCTACTTTTACTCAGTCGACCCTCCACTTGCGCACTACGTAAGTCATCACAGTTTTTTCTATTAACTTCCTGGTCGATAAAGTCAAACCAGAAAGTTGGGAGCCATTGAACGGAATAAAAGTGACGGGCTAGGCCCAATGTATGAAGCCCAACGTTTTAATCACTTCGAAGGTACAACAAATGAATGGGTCTACCCAACCGCCACAATCCTACCGGCCCACCTACATAGATTAGTCAACCAAGCTCATTATCCAAGCTTCCTTGGTCCCGACCTAGCTTCGTCCGACATACGATCTCCTACTTGTACAATCTCTACCTAGCCAAGGCACGAGGTCAGGTCGACCTCGAATACTCAGGCAACCTCGACCAAACAAACATGTGCGTCTATCCACTTCTCAATTCGTAATTGTCTTCTATAATCACGGAGACTATTGCGCCAACATTATCTCCGTAATCCAAGGGACTCATAATGATCCTATGACACCACTATATATACCAAATCACATCCAACGTATAAAGGTAATGTTATCTTCACTATTTGAAATTTAAGTCGTTCAATACAGTTTTATACAAACTTGACACTATATATCATCATCACCCCAGAGGGTATTAGCCGGAGACAACTCCGGCTAGTCGTTTGTTCGTGGTTTCAGGTCATAGTAGCTGGAATACAACCTATTGCTTTAATAAGGCTGATCCGGATCGTTTTCTTCATCATCATTATATATTTCAATGGAATCAATGAAAAAAATTTAAAACCAACAAAATTCCCAAATTTCGTTCAAATAAATCTAATTCAATCAATCGATAACCTAATTCAATAAACAACTCATCCAAAACTTGAAAAAAATAAAAAAAAGAAAAGAGATCAACAATTACCTTTCAAATTTGAAGAAACAATTGGACGAAGGGACTTTGGAAGTAGATTGCTCTCCTTCTCTTCAAAGTTGCCCTCCTTCTCTGTAGTCCAATGTTTTTTCTTCAAGTTTTGTTCTGTCAAACTGAAGTCGGGGGATTCAAAATTCACTTGAACTCGGGAAATAAGGTATCGGGAAATAAGGTAGCAAGTTCACTTGAAATAGCTAAATGTAGTAGCAAGTTAATATATTACGTCAAATATATTTAAATTTTCGTAATAATTACTAAAAATACAAAAAATAAAAAATACACCCGATACATGTTGTAGCGAGTTTAGGCGAACAAAAAATAAAATCTCCATATGAAATAGCTGAGTATTTATAAAATTGACATTTTGACAAATAGTTTAGTGAAGGAAATTGATCGATATGTATTGTGTCTCCTTTATTGTTAGAAATTCAAGGGGTAATTTCATGATCCTCAATACTTTGAGGGGGTAATATAAAGTTTGCCCAAAAGGAGAAAAAAATAATGAACCAACCTACTGTATTGAGTTAGTGACCCATAAGTTCCTTTTTTACAAATTAGTGACCACTAAGTTCCTTTTGTTAGGCCCATTAATATTTTGTTCCGTTTGAACAAAAATGCCCTTCTGAACTTCTTGATATTACATCCATGCCATCAACACTCACTTTTCCAAATCATTTCAACATCTTCTTTTCCCCAAATCAATTCAACAATCATTTTCCCCAAAACCAATTTCAACGAAAATCCAAACTACAACATCAAAACTTCTTCAGCGATTCCTTGGAGGCGATAGAGATGAGTTCATGTTGATAGATCCGATTTCAAGTGACAATCGAAATACTATATCAACGAGAAACACTTTCAAGGTATTTTAAACCACTTTCAAAAATCAAACCTATGTTTCGAGATGTTGTATTTTCGGAATCTCAAATCCTATGTTTTGAGCTGTTGTATTTTCGAAATCTCAAACCCTAGGGTTTTGAGATGTTGTATTTTAGAAATCTCAAACCCTAGGGTTTTGAGATGTTGTATTTTCGAAATTCAAATCCTAGGGTTTTGAGATGTTGTATTTTCAAAATCTCAAACATTAGGTTTTGAGATATATCTTCTACAATGAATCACTGATGCAGTATTGTTGAATCGTTGATGCAGTATTTTTAATTTAGATGCATGTTGTATAATTTTGGTTGGTAAATGTTGTATCATTTACTCAGATCTGATATGCAGTATTTTGAATTAAGATGTTGTATTTTGAAATACAGTATTGTGTGATATTATTTTTCTAAATACTATAGCATTCATGAATGTTGTAGTTTCTTAATACATTCATTAATGTTGTATCGTTTAAGATTAAACAACATGAATGATGTATTTTGAAACTACTGCATTTCAGAATACTACATATAATAATTTTTCTTATACTACAATGTTGTATCATTTAGATTATACAACATGAATTATGTATTTCTTGTACTACAACATTTATGAAATGCAGTAGTATATAGTATTAAAATATTCATTGATAAAAAAGTTTTAAAATAATGCATACAGTATTGTGTGATATTGTTTTAATGAATGTTTTAAATTTCTCAAAAGTGCATTTTAAAAATTATGAAATGATGGTTATAAATGTGGTATTTTGAAATTAGATGCAATGTTGTATGAATGATGTATGAATGCAGTAGTATCAATTAGATGCAGAAATGCAGTATTATCAATTAGATGCAGTAGTTTATAAATGTTGTATGAATGTTGTATGCATGACGTATGAATGTTATATGAATGCTATATGAAATGCAGTATTATCAAATTAGATGCATGTTGTATCATTTTTGATTGGTTAATGTTGTATTATTTTGAAATTAAATGCAGCATTTTGAAAATGTTGTATTATTTTATTATAATACTGTACCATACTATTACATACTACTATTGTATGTATATATGTAATCAAATGAATATGATATTGTATGACTTAGGTGTTTGCATGTTGTATTGTTTTATTTATATTACAACATCTAATTATACTAGAATGTTATATGAATGTGTAGATGTCTAACAATGTACAAACAAGGAGTGCAACTAAAACGAAGAATGAAATACTGGAATGTCCAAGGTATGTTGGCCCTGCCAAAGGTAGGTGTAATTATGGATCATCATTAGAGGGAATTTCAAAATTGATGACAACAATTGCAAGAAATGAAAAACATTTTGAGGAGCTTAAGAAGACACCGTTCTACTTTTTGGTTGAATCCATTAAGAGGAAGTATGATAGTAAAAACCAAAAAGATCGATTTGGATTGAGGAAATCAGATTTGGTAACATATGATATTTTGACAACGTACAACATAGAGAAGGATGCATTTATTATTGGAGGAAAGCTCTTAAAGATATCAGAAGAAAAAGATATATAACTCATAATTGGTGTAAGAAGTGGGACTAAAAATATTGTGTTGACATCGACTATCGATTTAGAAAATTCTTCATTGTGCATGAGAAGATTCAAAGGTTTGAAAAGTCACATATCAAAGAATGCTTTGAAAGGTGCATTTATAGCAAGTGCAAATGGGAACAAAGCTATTGACCGGGCTGATTTTGCTAAGCTTGTATCCTTGTACTTGTTAACTACATTTTTTTTGTAAAACTAAGTCTGACATAATGTCAAATGGATGGTTGGAAAATGTTGAAAATTTGGATTTAATGAAGGAGTACAACTGGTCTGGATATAAACTACAAATGCTCATGAGTTCAGTCAAGGACACAGTGGAAAATCCAACAAAAGCTATTGGATGTCTGAGTTTGCTATCGGTAATACAACATATGCTATAAAATATTTCATTTAAATTTATTTTGTATAGTTGAAATATTAATTAATACTACTATATTCTTTCAGTATTAGCTTGCTGAACATACAAGTTGTAAGTTGCATGCAATAAATCAAAGGAAAAATGATATATTTCCACGATGCCTAAAATGGTATCTAGGTAAAAGGGTTGCAACCTTCAGGATAGAAGAAATTGACAAGATCAAGGGGGAACAAGTATCATTTAAATATATGTTGTATTATGTTTCTAACTTACTGCATTATTAATGAATATATTATTGCATGAATATATTATCTATTAAAATGCTGCATAATATGAATGATGAAATATCACTACAATGTTGTATTCTAATTTTAATACTTCTGTATCAAGTAAAAAGTATATTGTATGTAAAAGACTATATAGCTTCTTTGCAGGTCCTACTATTATGGTATCCTAACTTTTGACATCTACTACATTTCTTTTTCTTCCTCACAATCTCTCCTTGAGAAGGTATTCTAGTCTTCTTTGGCCTCCCGGGAGGGCGTTTCACCAATGGGGGCAAAACAAGCGGGTCTTGATGAGAAAGTAAAGGCACATCCGCTCTATCAACAGGTGGAATTGAAAAAGAGTAACACTTTCTGTAGTTCTCAACATAGAAGAATCTATCAATAAGCCCATAATGGTCTTCTTGACCTTTTTGAAGCACAGCGATTGCATGTGCACATGGAAATCCTTCAATCTGCCAATCACCACAAGAACATGTAGCATCTGAAATATCAACAATGCAGGAAAAAGGTAAACTCAAAACTTCAAAGAGAGTATGAGATGATGGTACAATGTACCCAGCACGACCCTCTTTGGCCCTGCGATTATACTTCAGCATAATTGTAGGACATAGTGTTGAGTTCCACATGGATCCTTCAATTCTGCGATTATAGATCTGCTCCATCAGCATTTTATGAATTTGATCTATCATCTCAGTCACCGGCAAGTGTTTGAACTTCTTTATTTGTGCATTAAAAGACTCAGAGGCATTCGATGTCATTTCACCATACCGATTTCCTTTAAAATGCACTTTTGAGAAACTATCAGCAGGTAGGTTTTTCATAAATTCTATCATTTTATTACCACCTTCAGAAATGGCAGCTTGAAATACATCATTGTACTCTTCCAATGTACGGGCATAAGCCAATTTCTTAAGAAGGAAAACCATCTTCTGTCTATGATCCCTTACACCACTGAACTTATGCTTCAAGTTTCCAATTACGTGAAATAGACAAAAAGCATGATGACAAAATGGAAAGCGCTCTTGTAAACCATTACTAATACCCTTGCAGTGATCTGAGATAAAAGTAATAGATCTACCGCCAATTATTGGAACAAGATGCTTTATAAACCAACTCCAATTATCATTATCCTCCGAACCAATGATAGGAAAAGCAATGTTGAATAGACCTACAAATATAACAAGAACTACTGCATCATATAGTGCTCTTGTAAACAAAGATAATACTGCATTGAATCAAAAAGTGAAAATATGATGCATTATGTAATAGTGAGCATGATTAAAGAATGTTGTATTTAATCACTAGCCTAAGCCCGTGTCCAAGGCCACGTTTTTTGATTTTGTTTTTTTTTTTAAATTTTTTTTTTTTAAATAAAAAAAAAAATTAAATTAAATTAAATTTTTTTTTTTTTTTGGGCAAAATGTGAGGGACCAAATAGTTCCTCCATTTTGAAATTCAAACTGAATGAAGAGAGAGAGAGAGAGAGAGAGAGAGAGAAGGGGGTATGTGTGTGTTTTTTTAAAAAAAAAAAATTCTTTTAAAGGGAGGGCAAAATAGGAAAGTGACAAAATAATGGGGGCAAACGGTAAAGTTGGCGGATGGAACTGTTCATGGAGCAGTGCCAACCTTCCCTCATTTATACTATAGATTTGAAATTCAAACCGAATGAAGAGAGAGAGAGAGAAGGGTATGTGTGTGTTTTTAAAAAAAAAAAAAAAATTTTTAAAGGGAGGGCAAAATGGAAAAGTGACAAAATAATGGGGGCAAAACGGTAAAGTTGGCGGATGGAACTGTTCATGGAACAGTGCCAACCTTCCCTCATTTATACTATAGATTTGAAATTCAAACTGAATGAAGAGAGAGAGAGAGAGAGAGAGAGAGAGAGAGAGAGAGAGAGAGAGAGAGAGAGAGAGAGAGAGAGAGAGAAGGGGGTATGTGTGTGTTTTTTAAAAAAAAAAAAAATTTTTTTTTAAAGGGAGGACAAAATGGAAAAGTGACAAAATAATAGGGGCAAAACGGTAAAGTTGGCGGATGAAACTGTTCATGGAACAGTGCCAACCTTCCCTCATTTATACTATAGATATCAATACAACACACCTATATATATAAAATGAAATGCATAATAAGAAATTATACCATTGTTTCCATCTTTTGTAGTGGCAGCTAGCAAATGACCTTTGTATTTGCAAGTCAAGAAAGTACCATCAAGAAAAATCAAGGGACGACAATACTCAAATCCATCAAACGCAGCTCCAAATGAAATGAAACATCTTTTGCAATGACCGGTATCTTTGTCATAATCAAAATCAACTGTACTATGAGGATCAACATCCTTTATTCGTTCAGTATATGAACGCAACTGGTCATAAGACAAGGAAACATCTCCAAATACCTTGGCACTAGCTTTTACAAGTGCAGTCAATCCAACTTTATACGATATAAACAACCCATAATGAACTCTCAAGTGACCCATAACATCATTTGGAGTCATTTGTGAATTTTCCTTCAACGTATCATGAATCAAACCAGCAACCAAATCAGACGTCAACCTTCTGTCATTAAACCTTATGACAATATCACCACAAGTATGAAAACGTTCATACTTAAAAATGTAAGCAGTTCCACTAACACTGCTCAAATTCACCGATATTTTCCACTTGCAATTCCTAGTCTTACTATGAATGCATATTGCTCTCACACAACTTGAAGTGTTTCTTTTGTAGTGGAATTGATATCCCATTGATATACAGTATTTTGTCAACTTGTCCCGAAAATCTACTATTCCCCCTTCAAATCCTTGACCTACCCCCGAAATTAAAGTCTTCCAAACATTAATTAACAGATTGTTTGATTGACAAACATCAGAAGAGCTTTAAACACTATTATCCGTCAATTCACTACTACAATCGTTCTCATACGACTCAATTTCTTTATTGCAACCAAGTCTTGCAACAACTCCAGTATTTAAAGAAGCCTTAACACTTATGTCAACACAATCAAGACCATTTCGTCTGACCAAATAGCGCATACTTTCAAACTCAGCTTCATTGCTTAAGATACAATTATCTTTTCCAGGTATAGAATATAGAAGCACAAAATGTTCTTTAACAATTGAATCCCACTTGCTTAAAACGTAGTCACACAACTCTTCAAATGAATCAACTGAATCAAATCGCTGGACATGAGTTTCACCTAAATATGTTATCAAAATATGGCTAACACATTCATATCCACCTATTAAACACAATAAAAAAACTCAATCAATTTCAGAGTGACTATACAAAATACTGCATCCAAAAAATTAAAATGTTGTATGATTAACTGGAACATAAGTTAATAATGAATGCACATACGATCTATGAAAAACAATCAACTACTCTTCAGCATTAGATAACATTGAAAAATTTAATAAACTTCAAATATTGTATATCAAATAGATACTACAGCATGTTGTATTATACTGTTGATTTGAATTGAATCTGATTTCAATTCAATACCTAAAATACTTCATATCTAAACAAAAAAAAATAAAATCGAATCGAACGCAAAATGTAGGTGTTATCTTGTAAATGTAGCATAGAACTTGATGAAGAAGACATGTTTTCAGAGTCGAATTGAATCCGGCCAAAACTCTAGGAATTTGATCTCAATCGAAAGCTTATAATTTGCAGAATGATCAAAACCCTAGGAATCTGATTACGTATTGGAATTGGATTTAGCTCATAATCGCTGAATTGGAAAATCGTCGCAGGGAACGCAGTTGAGAAATTGCATTGTAAAGAATAAACAGGAAAGAAGGAAGGAATATAACAAGGGTAATATAGAAAATTTACGTGAAAAAGAAACTTCCTAGCCATTTTAATAAAATAAGAAACTTAGTGGGAAGGAGCGTCAAAAAAGGAACTGGGAAAATTCCCTACTGTATTTCCATTTTTGAGTTTTATTCCACGCCTCCCGTCCGCAATTGGTCGGCGAGATAGGTTTTAAATTCAAGCGGTCTCTCTCCCTATTTAAAACCCTTCGTCGGTCGACGAGAGCTTTTAGCCGATCAAAATTCGAGCGTTAGCGAGAAAAATGAGGACGCTAATGATAATAGGGTTTCTGATTTCACAGCCCTAATTTAGAGGATTTCTCAAATACAATCTTCTATAAACCCTTGTTCTTAAATTTTGAACTGTATAGTGGCGCCATGGCGGAGGGACCAGATTTCGCCGCCAATCCCTGCTGTGCTTTGGTAAATTTCGATTTTCTATTTTCAAATTACAGTTCAGTTTCCGTCTTTTTGTTTTTGTTATTGTTATTGTTGCTGTTATTGTTCTTGCTGTATAACTCCCATTCGTATGTATTTACAGTGGAAAGATAAATGTTCCAAGTTACAACACAAGTGTTCAAAGCTGGAAGAAGGTCGAACTGCTCTTCGACGTGCTATTGAACTTTATGACCGCCAAAATAATCAGATGCAAACTAAGATTGACAATCTTGAGAAAGGTTAGAATCACATACTATTTTGTTGCTATTTAATTTTGATTGTTTCTTGAGCACTGTTAGTTAATTTCGAGAAGCAATGTGACCGATACTACTTGTAAGTCTCTGCACTTAAATAAGAAGATTGTTTGAGATGAAATTTTTGATGGAGTTAGGAATTTCCTGACTATCCCTTCATGACATATGGATGAGTTTATTTTTCTTGATTTGGATAGCATCTAATTATAGCTTCAATTTAAGGTCTCATTTTCATAGAATTCTTTGGTACAGTTGATTCTAGATACAAGTTCGTGTCATTTCAGACACTAATAAAAGCCCATGTCCAAGGACACGTATTTTTTTTTTTTTAATTAAATTTTTTTTTAAGGGCAAAATGGGAAAGGGACAACTTAGTGAGGGCAAAATGGAAAATTTGGCACTTGGAACTGTTCATTGTACTGTAGCAAGTAGGGGTGTGATTTATACTATAGATTATCATATTCTTTTGACATACATCATATTACATGGTATCCTCACCCGCCCAATATTCTTGAATGATGAAAGAAAATGGTTATTGAAGGCAAATTTTCATTTTTGTACTAATGATATGTGCCCTGAGAAAGCTCGAGGAGAGACACCTGGTACAATGCTATTTGACACATGCCGGGGAATACTCATGGCCACTTAATTCCCCTTTGTAGTCCTTTTTCTTTTCTCCTAGTTTTTGTGCATTCAAACTGCAATTAACCTTTAGGATTACATTCCTTTAGTGCTTGTCTTCCTTGGCATAAAAATATCCACGTTTTTTGAAGGTAAGCATGTTAGTGCTGCAGGGTATTTTACTATTTTTATTTATTTTAACTTATCCATACATGATTTTTTCAGATTTGATAAAATTTGCAAATTTCAAAGCAGAAAATGTGTAAAAGCAGTGGAACAATTATACAATGCCTCTGAATGTTTGAGTACTTTCTGAAAAGTGCTATTATTTGACATGTAACCAGAACTTAGCACTTTATTCCTGATTTGTATTTTCAAAGTTATTTGACCATTTTCCATATCATAATTTTAGTTTGGCTTAAACCATATTCACTGAATTAAATTATTATGTAATCTTTCAGCATACAATGAAGCGAAACAACATGCAGAGAATGAAACAAAGGAGAAAGAGAAGGAATCTAGTACACGACTTTCATTGGAGAACGAGGTCTCTGCATTGAAGTCCGAGATATTATCACTGCGTCAAAACGAATGCGCAGAAGTTCAATGCTTGAATGCAGAACTGACACATGTGAATGAAGAACTTATCCGTGTTAAGGAAGAATTAAAACTTGTTTGTCAGTTTGATGGAAAAGTGGAAATGAATCAGCTCAAAGATCAGCTTCAGGAAGCAAGAACTCAGAAAAGAAAGGCCGAGGAAGAAAAGAAGAGAGTAGATGTTGCATTGAAAATAGTGGAGGCTGAAAAAGTAAGGCTGATGAAGAGCTAAGACTTCTCCGAGCCCGTGGTAATAGTGGAGAAACAGTAATGAATCAGCTTAGAGATCAGCTTCGGAAAGTGAAATTACAAGTAGATTTGGAGAAAAGAAAGGCCGAGGCAGAAAAAAGTAAGGCTGATGAAGAGCTAAGACTTCTCCGAGCCCGTGGTAATATTGGAGAAACAGAAACAAATCAGCTTAAAGATCAGCTTCGGGAAGTGAAATTACAAGTAGATTTGGAGAAAAGAAAGGCTGAGGCAGAAAAAAGTAAGGCTGATGAAGAGCTAAGACTTCTCCGAGCCCGTGGTAATAGTGGAGAAACAGAAACGAATCAGCTTAGAGATCAGCTTCGGGAAGTGAAATTACGAGTAGATTTGGAGAAAAGAAAGGCCGAGGCAGAAAAAAGTAAGGCTGATGAAGAGTTAAGACTTCTCCGAGCCCGTGGTAATAGTGGCGAAACAGAAATGAATCAGCTTAGAGATCAGCTTCGGGAAGTGAAATTACAAGTAGATTTGGAGAAAAGAAAGGCCGAGGCAGAAAAAAGTAAGGCTGATGAAGAGCTAAGACTTCTCCGAGCCCATGGTAATAGTGGAGAAACAGAAATTAATCAGCTTAGAGATCAGCTTCGGGAAGTGAAATTACAAGTAGATTTCGAGAAAAGCAAGGCCGAGGCAGAAAAAATTAAGGCTGATGAAGAGCTAAGACTTCTCCGAGCCCGTGGTAATAGTGGAGAAACAGAAATGAATCAGCTTAGAGATCAGCTTCGGGAAGTGAAACTACAAAATGATTTGGAGAAAAGAAAGGCCGAGGCAGAAAAGAAGAGAGCTGATGATGCATGGAAATATGCGGAGGCTGAAAAGAGTAGGGCTGATGAAAAAAATCTACTCTGGGAGAATCTTCAGGAAGAGAGAACTAGAGGAGCAATGCCCGAGCAAAAAAGAAAATCAGATGAAGCATGTGAAACTTCTAAGTCTGATAAAGGTGGGTTGGAACCACTTGAGGCTAAAGAACCAGCAGGACCCTTCTTGGAGGATGAAATATCTTCTCTCAAGTCTCAGATACTCACTTTGCAGCAAAGGGGGGATTCAGGAGCTCAGAATGTGATTGATGAATTAGAATTTCTGAGGGTGCATATATCTGAAGGGGAGAGAGAAATAAAGAGGCTGAACGAGCTTTTAGATAAAGAGAAGATGAGAGCAGACTCTATGAAGAAGAAAGCCGAGACAGAGAAGAAGAAAGCCGAGGCAGAGAAGAAGAAATCTGAGGCAGAGAAGAAGATAGCTAACGAAGCTTGGAAGATTGTGAAGGGGGAGAAAATCAGAGTTGATGAAGAAAGGAGGATTGCTGATAGTGAAAGGAAAAAGGCCGAGGACAACAGACTTCAGATGGAGAAGTTAAAGGTGGAAGCTGATGAAGCCAGATCAAAATTGGTTTCAGTAACCTTGGAGTCTGAAGAGGCAAACGAAAAGCTTGAGGCGGAAAGGCAACTTTTGATCAAAGAGAGAAGGCGTGCTGATTTAGAAAAGGATAAAGCAGAAAATCAGAGGAAGCTTTCTGAAATCAATATGCAGAATGCGCTGGAGGAGAAAAGTCGTGCTGACCGCTTTCGCCAGCAATTGGAAGAGGATAGGCAGAGGTTTGACGATTTAAGGAAGAATTCCAATTCAGAGATGAAAACAACAGCAGAAGCCGCAGAAGCTTACATGGTGAAGGCTTTGGAAGAAAAAGGCCGTGCTGATAAGTTGAGTCAGCAGTTGGAAGAAAACAGACAAATGATTGAAGATTTGAGGAAGCAAAGGTTGGTACTCGTTTCACCTGAGAGGTTGGACGAGCCTCCTGCTGGAATAAGTATGAGTGTTGAAACTGCTAAAATAAAGCTGTTAAAGCAAGAACTGAAGCTTGAGAAGCGGCAAGTGAAGCATGCTAAACAAGTGGTCAAGCTGGAAAAAGGCCAGAGGAAGATTTTGCAACAAGAATTATCTCGAATAAAGACTGAGTTTAAGCAATTTTCTCATCGCCTGGAACTCTGCAACTGTTTCACAGATTGCCATGTAGGTATTGGTCACCTTGCAAAGGTTGGTTTATATGTGTTAATATTATTTTGAAGCTCTTACTGGGAAATGAAATCGGAAAATATAATCCTCTCTTTTTTTACCTTAAAATAAAATATAGCTTTCGGTTATGCGATACATCTTTTAATGAGCAATAGCTGACAGGTTCTGGTACTCGGTCAATAGTGCCGCTTAGATAACACACTTACTGTAAATGCATAGTGGACTCCCCTTCTCATCAATGTACTCAGGAGTCAGGATAACTTTATGGAAGAAATATATCTGTAATTCAATTGCCACTAGCATGCAAACTTAGCCTGTTATTATCTAAAGGTGAACCTCTAGAATCTGTAGTTCCAGATGAGCGCTTGTATATGGAGTTTGTTATGTTACTGTGGCCTTAACTCATTATGTTTTGTATACTTGATTTGATGTATACCCTTTTCTCTGACAATCAAAACACACGTATTTTCACACATAATACTGAACATTCATGCCTTTTGCAGAATGGCTATAGCAATTCGAAAAGGAAACTTGTGGGTTCAGGCGAACTTCTGAAGCCTAGCTGTGCAGTTATTGATGACACTGTTTGTTTCAAGCAATGCATAGAATGCAGTGCACCGATGCCTCCTAAATCGGGAAATCATACTGAATGCACTTCAGGTACTACCTTTAAGTTGCAGCCTCTGCTTAGAGGTTCCGACAGAAAAACATTACACAGTTCTGCGATAGATTCAAGTATGGCATCTTTTTCTGACAACCCGTTGGTGGGCTCACAGGAGATATGTGCCTTTCCGTTTTCTAAATCGGTTGATTGGGCTGAAGAGAAGTCAAAACCCCAGTTGCCACTTTCCAGGTTGTCAGGTGAGGTTCACAGAAGTGAGTACAACACAAACATCGCTTTAGTGGCGGAAAACAATGTTAAAACTCCTGTTGATGCTTGTGGCAGGCTGGTTGGGCACAGTAAGAAGAAGAGGAAGCGAATCTTGGATGCTGTTGAATCAGTTGAATATCGGTTTTCTGGTGGTAAGAAATGCAACCCCCAAGCATTAGGGAAAGCATGTATGCTGAACCATATGTTAGAAAGTCAGATAGGCAAATCTTCGCAAGAGTGGAGTCACCAGTTAGGCAATTTCCAAGCCAATGTTTCGAAGAAAGACTGCCATCAGAAGAAGAGAAGTAGAATTTTGGAAGAGGAAGTAGTTATAGAGCATTTCGGCAACTCTAATGTGCAAAAGGATGACCTTGGGAGAAAACCCATTGAACAGGGTAATGTAGGCCTCCGTGCTTCATCACCTTTACAAAATTTTGCAGAGACTGCTCAGGCAGGCGAAGATGGAATATGTGAATCTGTTAGTAGAGACTTGGATTATTTTGAGGAAGTTTTGGACGGGAACTACATGAAGTTGCTTGACTTGGATGATGCCGCTGATGAGGAAAGTTACCGCCTGGCGATTCAAAAACCTCTTTCTCCTAGTCTTCCTGAGATTGAGATTAAAGACAGTGCGACAGTTGAAACAGATGACTTCAATCCCTCAAATGGGTGCATCACTGAGAACTTGTCTAATTTAAAAGATAGTATGGTTCATATTTGTAACTTTGATACCATGAAGGGAGATATGGATTCCAATAAGTCGAAACTTGGAGATACGGATTCCAGTAAGTCAACTTCTATGCATGCTTTTATTTTTCATGTTAGCAAGATCCAGGATTTTAGCATGAAGAGGGGAATCTCAGATTTTGGAAACGAGGGGTCTACGATTTTTTGTGGAAGTAAATTTGTATCCACAGATGATGATTCTCCTCAACATTGTGTTGTGTTTTCCAGTATCAGTGAGAGTAGCAGCCTTTCCAAAATATTTTGCACTATGAGATCTTTGAAAAATCACTGCCTTGTGTTTTCTCAGACAACTATTGGGGTCAGAAATCTGATGTCCGCTCTTGTGGAGGTCGACAATCTCTTGCCCAAGTAAGTACTCTATTACATCTGCATTACATTCCTCGTTGTGTGCATGCATGTGTGTGTTGAATCATTGTCCAGAAGTAAGATGGACAGGACAAGGCAAAAGTATAGAGTGCTTTTTTGACTCTTGAAGTCTATTGTTTACATTCTCCATCTCGAAAGATTCTTTATTCCTTTTGGGGACGTCCATAAAGATTCCCAGTTCTTCTTTGAGAAAATTTTCTTTCAGCCAACTGTTCAGGATACTGTATTTTATTTTGACCCAGAAAATGGATTGAATCCCATCTTCCTATTGCACTTGTAGCCATTTTAGCTCCTCACTGAAAAGGAAGTCTACACCTTTCATAATGTAAGAATGGTTCCTTCTAAACAAGGTGAGGTAAACTTGAAAACAAAATATGCTTAGTATCTTTGCTACTTCCTCCTCCCGTCCCAAAATAAACCCGTGTTTGACTTGTCAAACTTTTAAGCATGGTGATTATCTTGTTTTTCTTGTTATAAAATTACACTGAAAGTATTTCCTTTTCTAGAGCGACACTTATTTTGGACCGAAGGAGTATATAGTAAAGAGGGCGGGGTTGAATTTCCGAAGTCCTATCACACTTTCTAAGAATGCCCCTTAAATATACTCCAGTATATTTTAAAACTCTTGCATTTACATTCCACGTGTTTTAACTCAAAAGGTTGTCCCATTTGAAATTACACACTTCCATTTAGGGAAAGTTTATAATATTTCTTTAATTAATTGGACCTACCTACACACTCAAACAACTTTCCACATACCCCACTTTCTCTCTCCTATCTCACTTTTCATACTCACAACACCTACTCCGCTATCACTTTTTCTTAATTCCCGTTCCCAACCCAAAGTGTTTAATTTCAAATGGGACGGAGGGAGTATACATGTATATTTATGCACATACACCCTCCGTCCCAAACTTCTAGTTACTAAAATTGAATGCACTGGAATTAAGGAAAAAGTAAGTGTCTTGAGTATGATAAGTAAAGTAGGAGAGAGAAAGTGGGGTAGGGAGATTTTTGTTGTGTGTGTGGCAAGTGGGTCTTATTGACATTTTGGGATAATAACTAGAAGTTTGGGACGGATGGAGTGTACATATGTACATATTTTTACTCTTTTGAAATGATAACATATAATGAAATTATAAAACTAAGAAAACATATGTTTGTGCATTTGTACTAGTTTGTATAAAGTGAAAGTAGGATCCTATCTGCGAGAGCATGAAGTTTTCGCTATTGTGGTTGTTACTTAAAGCCTGTGTACACACAAAAAATTACACAGAGGGCCCTAACCTTTTGAATACTCCTCAAGTTGGGCATATATATCTTAATGGCTGAAATGTGCATCTAACATTAAACAGTTTCTACTAAGCATTTTTGCCCCTCATGTTGATGCATATATCAATATGATGATCTTTTGACTTCGTTTGTTGTGATATTTTCTTTACTATATATCAATCAAGCAATAAAGGGCAAGCGAGAATGCTACAAATTATTGGGGAAATGTAGGAGCGACGAGAACTATGAGAAGTATAAAGAAGCTAGAAGAGATGCTAAGAAAGCAGTAAGAGACGCAAAAGCAAAGGTGAATCAAAAACTTTATGATAAGTTGGATACAAAAGAAGGGGAAAAGAACATCTACAGAATCGCTCGTATGAGGGATAAGAGAACACGAGATATATGGACGGTTAAATATGTGAAAGATGTAGATCAAAGAGTTCTAGTCGGGGATAAAGAGATAAAAGATAGATGGAGTTCGTACTTTGATACCTTGTTCAATGGCGGTCAAGAGCAGGATATTGGAGATTTAAATATCTCTTCGAGTATGGTTAATCGAGATTTTATGCGGAGAATTCAAAAGAGTGAAGTGGAAATGGCAATGAAAAAGATGAGATTGAAGAAAGCTGTAGGACCGGATGGTATACCAATTGAGGTTTGAAGATGTTTCGGGGAGAGGGGAATAGATTGGTTAACAACGCTATTTAACAAGATATGGAGAATTAACATAATGCAATTGGAGTGGCGGAAGAGTACTTTGATCCCTTTGTATAAGAACAAAGGTGATGTCCAAGATTGTGCCAACTATCGGGGGATCAAACTAATGAGCCATACTATGAAACTTTGGGAAAGAGTGATTGCACAAAGGCTGAGAAAAATTGTGGATATTTCGGATAACCAATTTGGGTTTATGCCGGGAAGATCGACTATGGAGGCAATATATCTTATGAGACAAACCATGGAGAAATATCGGGATCAAAAGAAAGATTTGCATATGATTTTCATTGATTTGGAGAAGGCGTATGATAAAGTGCCAAGAGAGGTACTTTGGTGGGCATTAACAAAGAAGGGTGTTTCAAAGAAATATATTGATATTATCAAGGACATGTATAATGGAGTTAGTACTTGTGTACAAACTAGTGTTGGGAAGACTGAAGAGTTCCCTATAAAATTGGAGTGCATCAAGGTTCCGCACTTAGCCCCTTTTTTTTTCTTTGATAATGGACGAATTGACAAGGTCAGTCCAAGATGATATACCAAGGTGTATGTTGTTCGCAGATGATATTGTGCTGATTGATGAGACAAGAGAGGGTGTTGAAAGTAAATTGGAGTTGTGGAGACACACTTTGGAATCTCGAGGTTTTCGACTAAGCAGAAGCAAGACTGAATATTTGGAGTGTAAGTTTAGCAGAGTTGGAAGTAGGGAGGCAAGGGCGGTCACATTTGATGAAAATATTGTCCAAGCTTCTGATTTTTTTCGCTATTTTGGATCCATTATCCAAAAGGATGGAGAATTAGATGGTGATGTGGCTCATAGGATTAAAGCAGGTTGGTTGAAGTGGAAGAGTGCCACAGGGTTTCTATGTGATCGCGGCATGCCCAATAGATTAAAGGGAAAATTCTACCGCACGGCAATTAGGCCGGCATTGCTTTACGGCACCGAGTGTTGGGCTGTGAAACAGTGTCACGTGCATAAGATGAATGTGGCGGAGATGCGTATGCTTCGATAGATGCGCGGTCATACAAGAAAGGATCGATTGGGAAATGAGGTGATCAAAGGTAAAGTAGGAGTTGCGCCCATTGAGGATAAAATGAGGAAAAATCGTCTGAGATGGTTTGGACATGTGAGAAGGAGACCGAGTGATGCACCGGTTAGGAGGGCAGAACAGTGGAGAAATGATAAAATGGCGAGGGGTAGGGGAAGACCTAAACAAACTTGGATTAGAGTGATTGAAAATGATATGAGTTTACTTGGAGTGGTTGAAAGTATGGTGTTGAAGAGGCCGGAGTGGAGGGCAAAAATTCATGTGGAGGGCTGATTTTTTTTTAATTATTATTATTATTATTTTATTTATTATTTATTTTTTTATTTTATTTATTTATTTATTTATTTATTTTTTTCAACAACCTTTTCACACGATGGCATATGCGAATTCATGTTAGCCGACCCCAAATTATTTTGGGACTAAGGCTTTGTTGTTGTTGTTGTTGTATATCAATCAATGTTAGCTAATTTAATGGATGCCTTGTTATCACAAGACAATCTCAAAAATTCATGATTCACTACTTCAAAACCCTTCCAAGATCTTGAAGCTACATAAAGTTGCAATCGCAATTGCCATGGCTGACTTTTGCATGAAAAACAGAGTCACACTACAATCACTACACCATGATTCTCTATGAATTTAACTCCCAGGGTGGTTTACTTTCCCAAAGTGTAATGGAATTGCCTGTCAGTTATTGAACTTGCCTGGCATGCATAAGTGGCTTTAAAAGAAATGGTTGTAAGACCTAACAAACCTGGTTACCCTCCAAACTGGTAGCAATGACTTCACATCATTGATAATGGATTATTGGACTTGCCTATTGCGTACATGTAAATGCTAACTTGCCTTGTCAGCTGAACCACCTTTATCAAGGGCTGACTTCAAGTTTCTTAAGATAGGGGTGGTGGCCTCAACAAGACAATAACAAGGATCAAGCATAAATTTAGGCAAAACCCATATTTTGGTCACTTAAAGAAAACATGTTATTGCAATGTTCTCATTGAAGGTCTTTTTTTTTTTTTTGCAATGTCCTCATTCAAGCTATGATGCTCGGACTCTTTGGTTTACCCCGCCGGACCCTTGTCAACAACACTAAAATAGGAGTGTCCGACACGGGTACGGCGGGGTAAACCAAAGAGTTCGAGCATCAGAGCATTCAAGCACACAATTTTGCAATGCCCTCACTTTGCTAACACGGAGGCGTCGATTTTGTAATGTGAGGGCATTGCAAAAATCGTGTACTCGAATGAGGACATTGCAAAAAAAAAAAAACCTTCAATGGGGACATTGCAAAGACATGGTTTCTTTAGTGACCAAAATATGGGGTTTGCCATAAATTTACTAATGGCTCTTAACACAGATTCAATGTTGGGGTCTGTATGAGAGACCAATTTTCAAATGAGGCTCTGATATCTCTCTTTAATCAATGAGTAGTTTCACTACTTAATTGATGTTTATGCTAGTAAGAGTGTATCTTTTTATTTGCTTACAAATGCATGTTTCTTCATGGTGATAAAAAACATTCATTTTAGAGATGAAGGTGCCTTATTAGATATGTCGATTTAATTTATCCAACATTATTTTTTATATGTTCTGTGGGAGCTATAGTAATTAATAAGTAGCCTCGGGAGGGACATAACATGTGCCCATTTCTTGCTTTAGTGTCGGTTCTCATATATTGTTTCACATTTCAGGGAAAAGGTTTGTGTATTATTTTCCTTGCTATTGAACAACTGCTGTTGGTACTTCAAAGATGCTGTTGACGGGGACTTTATCCACTTTTTAAATTTCTCCATTGGTCACATGATGAAAGGTTTGGATTGTGACATTGCCTTTTTTTCTTTGTATATATTTATTTCCCATAATTTTTTCTTTATCCTTGTTTTGAAGAGTTTAGTGTATTCCATATGCAGTGATGTCTGATGTGGAGTCAAGAAAAATATTGGCCAAGTTATGTATCTTGGATGAACTCATTACTCTCATTGAAGACTTCCTCATTGAGCGAAGAGTTCTGGTGGGCACTGATGGGTATGCTGCACCGGCTGTTCGATCTGATCGGAGGGTCAACATCATACAGGACAATGGGGATACAAATTTATCCTTCCAAACAGCGTCACCTTACCAGTTGGTGTGTGGGGCTATTGCCTTAGCATCATTATGTGCAGTATATGACCGTATTGCTTTTTATGCGAAGCTTCATACAATGTCGCTCGAATGAGGAAACTTGATTCTTCAGTGTTGACTACTCTTCATGTGTTTGCTAATACATGTGGATCCAAATATTTTGCTTTTAGTGGCTACAGTTTAATAATGGATGTCATGAAATCTTTAGTAACATTTAAAGAGATTGAAAGTCGATCAGCTGGTTTCGCTTCCTCGCATCAAGTCATGCCCTTGGAGTGGCCTAACTTTCCGCTTTGCACTCACTGCCCATTTTCTGAGGGTGCTGTTTCAATCAATGTGCTCACCTCGCGACTCTTGGAGAAACTGCATAGCTGTAGTCGTTTGCACAAGTTTGGATTGCTCACATGCCAATCCAAAGGTGATTTTGATGGTACTTTGTGCGACCTGGGTGATGTCGTCTCGTTGCTGGAGCTGGTGGCATCTAATATGGTATAAACTCCATCCTTTTTCTTTTCAATTCTGCTTGATGGTGTTGATATTGTGGATGGGACTACGTCAAATTTTGTGCAGTTCTTATTATTTTGGTGTATTTGAATGAGTAGGAGTTGAATAGGAAGATTGTTGTTCAATACATGTTCTATGTTGCAGGTCAAGGTTTTGGAGGAAGTATGCCTCCTAAACATTTTGCAGTCTCTTTCCCATTATCCCCCCTTCCCCCTTATTATACATTTCCTATGTCATACCTGCATGCTTGGTGGTAATAGGTTGAGTTCAAATTACTAACTTTATTTTTGAACTAGGATATACTACTTTTTTTTTTTTTTGTTATCTAAATGATAGTAAACCCGTATCATTGAACTTTTCCTTTCTGCAGCTGCAAAAGGCATTTTTTGTGGTTCATCGTATTTTCTTATTGTCCTGCAGAGCTGGGACTGGACGTGTGATAACATCATTGTTCAGTTGTTGGTAATACTGGAATCTCATCTCTTAGAGAGTGCTTTGGCTGCTGGTTTAATTCTTCTTGGCCAACTGGCACGGTAAGTTTAATATTGATTTGCTAAGGCTCAATCATCCAGATAATTATATCTTTAAACTGTGATCATTATGCATTGTGGGTCTGTCCCATCTTTTTATGCGAGTATGGGTACTATCATGATTTCTGCTGTTGGTGAAAGCATTATAGTGGGTACCGAGAAGGATAAAGTGCAAAAAGGTCAAATCTAAGCAAATTTTAATTTTTATTAGCTCTCCTTTTCTTTTTATCCATCTGCCACCCTGAACTCTCTTCCGTGTAGTGATGCCTGTTAGGCTGTCATGTGTATCAGTATGTATACGTGGTCTTTAGGGGAAAACTGGAAAACTATAGCTGGATTTCTAACTGATCAACTTAAAAGATCAGTGTCTGATATTATATTTAATCTTTATGGAAATTAATTAGAAATAATCATCTACTCACTATATTTCTACTGGTCAAACATATTTTGATCTCCCACATCTAAATTATAATCTTGCAGCAGCTTATATTTCTCAACCAGTCTCTCTCTCCCTCTCTCTGCTTTCCTCTCCTCTCTTCTTAGATTATCTTTGTTTGTCAGCATCGTCCTCATTTTTCGTTTTCAGCCTCAGATCTGGATTAATCATTCCCGACTAATCTCCTTCTAATGTGAAATTCGGTACCACGGAAATTCTATTGCCTTGGTGGAACCCATGCTACCTATGGCTACTGGATCACCGATTCCTGCCAAAGGAAAATATTGCAGCACATCTAAGTTTGTTCCAGGAAAGAAAATTTCCCTTTACCAGCGATTTTTCAGTAAATTGCTTGTCTCTTCCAATTGAATTTTGGTACCAGTTGACTGGTGCAGGTTACCCACTCTGATCAATGAGATGCTTCAAAACCACTAGATATTTGACGATTTTACCGGAACTTGTGAGTGGTGTTCCACTTTCTCTCTATTCTTTATGAATCTATAACATTAGTAACCATGTCATTAGCAAAACTTGTGAGTCATGTCCCGCTCTCTCTTTTTTTTTTTTGGTGAATCTTTATATTAGTAACCATTGCAGAAACATTCTTTTGAATGTCCTTGAATGCTCTTTAACATTAATTATCATATCATTTGCAAAACATTCTTTTTCAATGTCCTTGTTTTAGTTGTCAGCTTTCAGAAGAAAAAAAACAGCTGAATAGAGGAGGAAAGGAGTACTCCATCCGTACCAAAATGAATGTCCAAAAAGTTTACAAATTTGCTGTTGATCAAGATTAAATTTGAAAACTTTTTGGACATTCATTTTGGGACAGAGGGAGTAGTATTTTTCAATCCTATTGCACAACAAGCCCTAAAACACTTGTCCAAAAGAAACTGATGTAGGAAAAGAATGGTTTGAAATAGGAGAAGAAGGGTTTGTATACTTGAGTGAGAAAAAGATGTATAGCTACTTTGGGTTGGTCTTTGAGCTCTAAGATTTTCGGTTCATCTGTGCCTCATGTCTCGCTCTCAGTCGATCAACTGAGTGTACTCGAGTGAGAAAAAGATGTATAGCTAAGACACCTCTTTCCTCCTCTCTCACTACGAGTTACAGTGGAAATATGTAGTCGAATGACCAACCTGCTTCGAATATTACAACCCCCCCCCCCCTGTTCAGCTTTCTACGTAGAGTTATTTGGGCTGAATCATTATTAACAGTTTTTTTGGTTTAACTCTAATAATTTGGACTATGAGTTGGCAAAATGTTTAGTTTAAATTGATCTAATTTGTCTTGTGAATTTAGGCTAGTTAACTGAATTTTATTTGGGTTTAATCTTTGGTTAATTGAATTTGATTTGGATTTTTGTTAAGATAATATTGATTTTGGATGTGATTTGGCTGAATATTTAGTTACGATATGATTCATTTTTGGGAATCACTATTAGCAGTCAAATTTTTATTTGTGACACTCCTACTTGCAGTATATCAATTAACTAGAACAGGGAAAATATATAGCATCAGGGAGTATTACAATATGAAATTTTGGGTGCTAAAAGTCATTTTCTTCACTTTTACTTTCATTAAACAAGTGACACATGGGTTAATATTTTCTGGAGTATATCAATGTGGTTCAAGTGATTTTCGTTTGTACAAAATGACAGCTAGGGTAACCAATACTCTCAATACCATTCCACAACTATAACTGTTAGGTAACGTAATACCATTGTTTAAGACACGCTAGTTAAATGCTCCCCGTCACGGAAAGATAGTCAGATTTTTAATTTCATGGTCAACTCAATTGAACTTTGACCATAATTGTATGAAAACATAATTGTATGAAAACATAATACTCTCTCTGTCCCAAATTGAATGTCCATTTTTGTCCCAAAATGAATGTCCTTTTGAAAATTTACCTTCAAAATAACTTTGTCCTAAATCATTTTCTTCAATTTTTTTTTTTTTTTCATAGAAGTTCATTATACTTTTGGAAAACTAAAATTAAGAAAGTGAATAGCACGATTGTTTATGATTTTTTCTTTCTATTAAATATCAATCTTTTCAAAATGACCCTTAAATTTCAAGTGGACATTTATTTTGGGATGGAGGGAATAGAATATTAAGTACTATGGATAACGAAGGAGAGATGATGAAGGAATAAGGGAAAGGTCTACCAAGGACACAGATGTTTGTAGGTAGGTGTCGGTTTGGCTTGCCTAAACATGTCCAAATGAATGTGAGTTGATATATGTGTGGAGAAAACTCTTTTGTGTGTGCGTGTTTGTGAGTGTGTGCATTTTATAGACTTTCACACATACTTGAAGTGGAGGAAGGGGGTGGGGTTGTGGTCCTATTTTTGCATTTGAGAGAAAATTGGAAGTAACCTCTTTGACGTACTCAAGTTTCTGTTTGTTTTATAGGATCGGTGTGGATGCCAACGGGCTCGAAGACTCCATGGTTGAGAAGATAAGAGGTAAATTTTGTCCATTCCTTTCCGAAAGCGCACCAAGTAAGGTGGGCCCGCCCATCCAAATTGTCGCGGTAAGCACTTTATTGGGGATGATGTCTCTAAGTTTTGAAGAAGTTATTGAGAGGAATACAGAGGAGCTTCCAGAAGTTGATTGTATTAGGAAGTGGTTTTCTTTGCTAAGCAATGAAGAAAAGTCTTTGGCTTATACAACTTTGAAATGCTGATGTACGTATGTTGTAGATAGGGAGTAGAGTATCCAAGTGCACCCAATTTGGTTGTGGGTTTCAGTTTTGTTGTTTGAATGAAGCCAACCCAATTTTTGAGATATCATTTTCTTCGTCCAGAAAAAGTAAAGAAATACAAGACTATCTCTGTAATTACCTGTCTCTTTCCATTACATGCTCATTATGTTTCCATTATCTTCACTGTTGTTCAGGTATGCCCTCTCTCTCTCACACACACACACACACACACACACACACACACACGCGTTTTGTTTGGTGGAGTTTCTAGCCAAGAGTCTTGGTGTATCTTCTCTCTCTCACGCACAAATATTTTCGAATTGGGGATATGGGGATTGATCGTTTAGTGCAGGTCTTGATGTGTTGCAAACATTTGGATCAATTCTGAGATTGAGTTTCGTAACGTGAAAATTGCTGAACAATGCAGTGTATCGGGTGCTAATAATCAATTAATGAAATGTACGTACTAGTTCTAACATTGTTAAACGTACTTTGAAAATTGTTTTCAATTAATGCAATGTACAAATAATTTGTTGGATGACAATAAATTTATTTATCGTAAGGACGATATGGATAAGTGAACATGACTTAAACTCGTTAAATAACTAACAAATCAACTATGGTTAACGAAGTAACTTAAAAAAAGGAAAAGAAACCTAAGTCCAGAAGGTACCACCGCCTCCTTCATTGTTTCCTTGTCCCCTCCCTCACCTCCAAAAGTCAGGAAGGTACCACCGCCCCCTTCATTGTTTCCTCGTCCCCTCCCTCACCTCCGACATCCTTTCCCCACCCCCTTCATTGTTCTCCCAAAAAAACCACCCCTCCATTGTTTCCCCAAATCACCACCCAGCTTCCCCTCTCTCCCGCACCCTAATCAAACCCTCGTCTTCTTTTCTCTCTCCCCCACCCCCATCAAAGCCATTTACTTTCCCTCACTCCCCACCTCCGTCACAGCCAATCTAATTTCTTTTAAAACCTGAGATTCAAGATAAATGGGTTCGGGGGTTAGATTACGATACGGGAAGATGTTAGGTATCCGCTTCGCTCGGCCTTATGACCGGTCTTACTACTTAAAAGTGTTTTATTTATTTTAAGTCCATGTTCTTCAATATTTAATACAAGAAGGGGGATTTAGAATGGGGGATTGAAATGTTAGGGAGATGACCTTAACCACATTCAATAAATGAAGTGATCATATGATTATCTCCCTTTGGATGGGATAGCATACATAGAAAAATAACAATAAAAAAGAAGAAGATAGTTTTAAAGAGATTGTACCTAGTGAGAAAACCTTCAAAAATGCCTTGTAACCAAGGGTAAAGTCTTGAGAGTGCCGAAGTGTTTTAAAGAGAGTTTTGATGTAAAAATGTCTATAGTAAGAGTCTTTTTTTGGAGAGTTTTCAAGGTCCTTTTCAAGGTTCAAAGAGGGGCCTTTATAGGTGGAGATGGAAGGTTTTGTTCAACAATAGAGGTTTGGCCCAGATCAAGACAAGATTAATGAAATGAGGAGTTACAAAATAAAAAAGAGAGATTTTTGGAGGAAAATCAGTTCCTGACTGTGAAACTCGCGCGAGTCCCGTATAGAGTGTCAAAATCGCGTGCTTTTCAAAGCCATGGCGTGACTCACCCATTTTTGAAAAAAGAGAAAAGACAAAAGATACTAAAAGGTAACTCCGTTATTTAGTTTAATCCGAAACTAACATAATTAGTTAAAAAATTAAGGGAAGATAACAAAGACCAACAAAACAGAAGAAAACAAAAAAGTAAGCGATCGATTGGGAGAGATTTAAGGCGGGGTGTCGACAAATGGTATTGCTACATGTTGCTTGAAAGTTTCCTTTCTGTCCCTAGCAGTAGCAGCTGTGCAAAGGAAAGGAGATACTTGCACAAACTTAGATGTGATGTTATGTTGAATAATTTAGATTCCTTTTAAGTATCAACATTAGTGTTGTCTTAATTAATAAGTATCGATATTATTAGTATTTAGATTTGCTAATATACTGTATGTATTAATAACTGCTGTCTAATTATAAGACTGCCACCGTAGTCTATTACGTTACTCCACCGTATAGTTTATAGACATTTTTTTTCCAAAACTTTAAGAAAAATTGATTCTCTCTCTCTCTCTTTTTTTTTTTTTCTTTTAAAGATTTTATGTACTAAGCATACGATTAGTGATGGAAAAGTTTGTGTATTTAAGATTGCATGCATCGGTCTATATATGCTTAGTCATGATTTTATTTAAGAAATTTCCCATCTCAAAAAAAAAAAAAAAAAAAGAAATTAAATAATACTTTCTTCGTCTAAAAATATTTGTTATTTAAAGAGTTAAATTTTATGAGAGCCTATTTATGAGTTAGAAGGACAATTTGTTTTGGGAAGTACATAAAAGAGAAGTGTACAAAGTGTCAGTTTTAAAACTATTTTTATTAAAAATAATTATTATTGTACATTATTAACAAAAGTGCCAGTTTTAAAATTATTCATAAACATTTAAACCTCATTCATAGTTATAGTTGTGGATGTAAGATATCGTAAATATAGCTGGATGTACGTATCTCAATATCTTTTGTATTTATCTTCTTTCCTTTATTTTAGGATCTATAGTTAGGAAATCCTAATGTTTAGGGCCTAATTGGTGCAACCGCCGTATAAAGGAGAGACCTCCTTCCTTGTATTCACGTGTTATCAATGAAATGCTTATTCTCTCAATACTCTAATTTCATAGTTTTCATGGTATCAGAGCTGGTTTTACCAACATAAAACTTCCACAAATTCTTCTTTTTCTTTTCGTTGACATACACACACCATGACCTCTGCAGACGGCAAACAGGCTGAAGGCAATGTCGCAGTGGGAGCAAAGGTGGATGTAATGTCACCCTATTTCATTTCAGCCTCAAATAATCCAAACACTGTGTTCGTGAGTGATCTTCTTCAAGATGGGAACTATGCGGATTGGGTTGATGAGATGAGCAATGCCCTATTCGCAAAGAATAAGTTTGGGTTTGTAGATGGAACGATCCCATGTTCCAAGGGAGACGCTACCGAAATAGGGTTATGGAGGAGGTGTAATGCAATGGTGAAAGGATGGCTACACAGTTCCATGGAGAAGGACATTCGAAGTAGCATCAAACATGCCTCGACTGCATAAGAAGTGTGGGAAGACTTAAGTGAGCACTTCGGAAAACAAAGTTCCCCAAGGGCGTATGAATTGAAGAGGCAGATAACACTTACTCGACAAGAAAAACTTTCTGTGTCATCTTATGACACCAAGTTAAAGGGGCTATGGGACGAGATTCAATCAATCTCCTATCCCAAAGTGCAAATGCAATGGTTGTACTTGTGATGTTCCTAAGCAATTGGTGGATATGAGGGAGAAAAAAAAAATTGTATGAATTTTTGATGGGACTGGACGAGAGCTTTGGCATGATAAAGTCACAAATCCTTGGCACCAAGCAGGTCGTGTCATTGGGAGTTGCATACCATCTAGTGTCCGAGGACGAGAGACAAAGGCAGATCAAGATGGCGGGTAAAGTCACTATTGAGCTGCTGCATTCCAAACACATGGGGTACAAAAGCCGAACAGGGAGGACAAGAGAGATGGATTGCGCGAAAAACCAAAATGCACTCATTGTGGAAAATACTACCATACAATCGAGAATTGTTATGAGATAGTAGGCTACCCACCTGGGAGGAAGAAGGGAGGAGACGAACGCAGTAAAGATAAAGGGCCAACAAAGTCTGCCAACCTAGCCATGGGAGAGGACATCCCCATTCATGGAATATTCGCATCTAACTATGCCAAGCTGTTCGAATACTTCAACAAGGCTGAAGGTGAGCAAGCAGGCAATCATCCGACGACAAACATGGTGGGTAAGATGCATAATACATTGTCTTGGGTAATTGATTCAGGAGCGAGTGAGCACATAACATATGATGCTACAGTCTTACAAAATTGACGGAAACCCGAAGACATGATGCTGCTCAAGATACCTAATGGGGACACTATTCCCGTGAAAGGGGTGGGAAGTATCCGTCTGCCGAATGGGTTGACAGTTGACAATGTTTTAAACATTCCAGATTTTCAATGCAATCTTGTTTCAGTTAGCAAACTCACGAAAGACTTAAACTGTGCCCTAATCTTCTTACATGGAGCCAATCAAGACTCAAGTTATGGCGTACACTACAGTTGTTAGCCCAAGTACTTAGCATCGAAGACTAGGTCATGCAACATCTCTTAATTCTGATTATTTTAATAGCATTGTTGGTAGTGAAACAAGAGAAAGAGAACATTGTGATTCTTGTTTTAGAGCAAAGTTAACAAGAATTCCTTTTCCAAAAAGTAATGTTAAATCACATGCTTGTTTTGATACGATTCAATGTGATATATGAGGGGCATATATGACACCATCTTTCTCTGGAGCACATTATTTTCTATTTGTGGTCGACGATTTTAGTCGAGGGGTATGGGTGTTTCTCATGAAGTATAAGTCTGAGGTTTACAAATATCTCACCATGTTTTGTAAAATGATCCATACTCAGTTTGGTAAAAGGATTAAGTGTGTGAGGAGTGACAATGGCCAGGAATTTCAGTCTAATGAGATGACAAACTATTATGTTTAGAATGACATGTTACTTGAGACATCTTGCACAGACACCCCACAACAAAATGGAGTCGCAGAACGTAAGCACATGCATATTTTGGAAATGGCTAGGGCATTACGTTTTGAGGCTGGGTTACCAAATAAATTTTGGGGAGAGTGTGTCCTTACCGCCACATACATTATAAATAGACTACCCTCCAAACTTTTGGGAAATAAGACACCATATGAAATCATGTTTCACAAACAACCTAAATATGACCATCTTCGATCTTTTGGTTGTTTGGCTTATGCCAAAGATAATAGGAGAGGGGGAGACAAATTTGATGCTAGGGGACGACCTTGCATTTTCGTTGCCTACCCTCACTCCCAAAAAGGTTATAGGCTATTTGATCTCAACACCAAACATATTTTTCCTCTCGGGATGTAAAATTTGTCGAGAACTTTATTCCTATTAAAAGGGACCAACCCGGCCCCAAAGTGCAGAATGTGGCTGAAAATAGGGAAAGTGATTGGGATGTGGAATTTACTTCGAAGCCTTGTGATGAGAATTGTACTATGCCAGAAGTTCAGGCCGAGCAAAGTGATGACCAACAACAGGTTGAGGGTAATGAGCACATGACGGGGAACAATGCACACGACCAGGATCAAGAGCCTCGTCATAGTGAATGTATTAAGAAGCAGCCCAAGCACCTTGAGAACTACGTTGTTGAATTGCCAGGCCCCATAGACCATGCGTCTCCCAATCTCAATTCGGAGGCCTCGGAGGTCTATCCCTTATCACACTTTGTCACTTATGATCGTTTTTCTTCTCATCATAAAGCTTTGTTGGCGGCCATCACGTCTCGTGATGAGCCAAAATATTACTACCAGGCAGTCAAGGATGAGCATTGGCGAGAAGCCATGAAGAATGAGATCCATGCCTTAGAGCAAAACAAAATGCGAAGTCTTGAAATGTTACCTCCCGGAAAGAAGGCAATAGACTCCAAATGGGTTTATAAAATAAAATATAAACCTAATGGAGATGTCGAATGTTATAAAGTACGATTGGTTGCAAAGGGTTTCACATAAGTAGAGGGTATTGACTACCATGAAACCTTTGCTCCGGTGGCCAAGTTAGTGACGATGCAAAGCTTGCTAGCAGTTGCGGTCAAGAAAGGGTGGATCATACATCAACTTGACGTTAACAATGCGTTTCTCCATGGTGATTTATATGAGGACGTTTACATGAAGGTGCCTCAAGGTTTCGCCAAGGATGGTGATCAACGGGTATGCAAGCTACACAAATCACTTTACGGCCTCCGTGAATCATCACGCAATTGGTACCAAAAGTTTACAAGCGCACTTCTCGACCTTGGTTTTCGCCAATCACGGGCTGACCATTCCTTGTTCATCTACAAACTAAAGGATTCATATGTCGCAGCCCTCATATGTGGATGATGTCTTGTTGGTAGGGAATGACAGCTCCAAGATTGAAAGCGTTAAGTTTCGCTTGGACGAAAGATTTAGCATCAAAGATCTTGGCCCGTTAAAGTATTTTTTTGGGGATAGAGGCTGCAAGGTCGTCGGAAGGCATTGTCCTCAAACGGAAATACACCTTGGACATTTTAGAGGAGAGCGGCATGCAAGGAGGGCGGTCGAGTGACTTCCCAATGGAGCAAAATTTACACCTTTCTGCCGAGGACGACACCCCACTCGTTGATGCTCCATGTTTCAGAAGACTTATTGGGCGACTCCTTTACTTAACGGTAACTCGGCTAGACATTCAGTTCTCAGTCAATTTGTTGAGCCAATTTCTTTCGACTCCTCATCGTAGCCACATGGACACCGCGCTTCATATATTACATTTTCTTAAACAAACTGCAAGCCAAGGGATTTTTCTGCCTTCAGATGGAAATTTAGTTCTTGAGGCGTATTGTGATGCTGACTGGGGAGGATGCCTAATGATGAGGCGTTCATGTACGGGTTATTTCATGTCCCTTGGTGGTGCACCCATTTCATGGCGTACAAAGAAACAAAGTGTAGTTTCACATTCCTCTACCGAAGCGGAGTATCGTGCCATGGCCACAACAGTCAGTGAACTTCTATGACTGAGAGGGCTTCTCAAGGACATTGAAGCTCCACAGTAGCGTGCCACTAATCTTTATTGTGACAATCAAGCTGCTAGACACACATCTAGACATGGCCATACGGTTAAAACCGCTGGTTAACGGTTATAACCGGCGGTTAAAAAAACCGTTAAGTCCTAACCGTAACCTAACCGTTAACCGTGTACTAACGGTTACGGTTATACGGTTAACGGTTATATACGGTTATCACGGTTAACACGGTTACACGGTTAAAAATGAACTTTTTTTTTTCAGATTAGTCCTTTTAACGGAATAGTTAACAGTTTATGTTAACTTTTGTACTGTATATCCCTCTTTTTTTTTTTTTTGAATAAAGAATACTATTTGAGATGTTACTAATTAGTGATTTTTTTTTTGGAAAAAGTTATAAAAAAAAAGTTAAGAATTTTTAAATAAATGAAATTTTAACGAAAAATGTGTTTAACAGATTTTTTTAACAGTTTTTTTTTTTTTGGTTAAGCAACGCTATTTGAGAAATATTTCTTTTAAAAACAGTTTTTAACATTTTTTTTGAAGGAAACAGTTAACTTTTTAACAGATTTTTAACTAGTTCTATAAAAAAGTTAACTTTTTTTTTTTTTAATTTTTTTTGGATAAAGAAGACCATTTTAGTCTTTTGTTTACTATATACATTTTTTTACAAAAAAGATATATAAAAAAATTTATGAATTTTGAAAGAAATAAAACTTAACTTTTTTTAAAATAAACGAAAGTATATAAAAAAAAGGGATGGTACCCTTAAATTTTATTAATTAAATAAAATTACAAAGAGGGGGACAACCAACCTTACCCTTTTATAATCAAGGGGGGGGGGACATTTAGGAGCCTTTACCTCAACCTAACTATTACAATTCAATAAAAATAAACCTAATCTAAAAAATTAAAATTAAAAACTAATTTAATCCTCACTAGTCACTTCCCGTAGAGTCATCCACATCGTATTGATATTTTGGGTCAAGTGTATCCTCTTCATAAGGCATATCTTGTTCTCTCTTTTCCGATCTAACCGAATCCCCAAGTAATAGTTGATTTTCCAAGTTTTCAACCGTTAGTTGGGAACGTCTTTCATCCAAAACATTTTCTCCAATGCTAAATGCGGATTCGACCGCCACCGTTGACGCGTGAGAAGCTAAGACTTCTTTTACAATTATAGAGACTATAGGATAACTCTCGTTCCTTCTTGACCACCACTTTAAAACATCAAAATCATTTGGATTATCACTACTTTGATCCCATTCAAAAGTAGTGTTGAAATATGTGTCTAACTCCAAGGGAATGTTAGAGGTAGAAGAAGTCCCTACTCGAGGACGTTTCTTTTTGCTATACAAATTAGCAAAAAAATATACGGATCCGCCTCAAGTAAATCACCACCAACATCTTGAGAAGAAGTAGAATCAATATTTTGAGAAGGATTTTCATGAATTGCATTTTATTCATTATAAAGACACACCAAATCATTTTTGTAGTATCAACAATATTCGACGGAGATTCATGATCACCGTCACCTTCGGGGTATAAATTAGTATAATAAAAAGCTAAAATAGTAGCCAACTCATCTAATTTAACACGGGGATCTAATACTTTTGCAACCAAAAATAAAGACGGAATAGTGGCAAAATATTTTATCCACTTTTGTCTCATGGAAAAAATGCAATCCCCTAAAACATAGCGATCTTTTAAATTATTAAAACTAGTAACAAGTGCAACACATTGCTCAAGAACCAAAATGGAAGTTGGATAATAAACTCCCGATAATGCCAAAGTAGCGGTGTTAAAAATCTTTAGCAATTTACACAAATTAGTGCATGCATTCCATTGATAAGCAAATAAAGGTTGATTATTACCAAGTGTAGCAAAAAAATCCATAAGAAGCTCTTTATACTCAAAACCATCTTTTAACATTTTATAGGTGGAATTCCACCTAGTTGAAACATCGGAAGTAAATATTTGTCTCCAAGATTTTGATTTCTTAAAAATCTAATCCATTTTTTTGTAACACTATTTCTTCTAGAAATATATTCAAGGGCCCCTCTAATTGGGGAAACATGTTGTTCTAATGCATGCAAACCATCTTTAACACATTAATTAATAACATGACATAAACATCTAATATGAAAAAACTTACCACCAAATGACGGTTGACAAACTCTAATCAAATCCGGTAAACTAGCGGTATTAGCACTAGCATTATCAAAAGAAATAGTAAATATTTTATTCGTAATCTTATATTTTAAAAAAATTCCACGCAACTTTGAACAAATTGCTTCGGCGGTATGGGGGGGATCAAAATTTTCATATGCAATTAATCTTTTTTGGATAGTCCAAGAATTATCTATCCAATGGCAAGTAACACCTAAATAACTATTTCTTTGCCAATGATCACTCCAACCATCGGCACAAATTGAAACTTTGTTTGGTAAATTTGATAAAACCTCAATTAAAGTTTTTTGATATGTTAACACCACCTTATGAATATCACGTACGAGAGTCGAACGTGGTACTCTTGCGACGGCGGAATTTAAAGAAAGTCTTATAAATCTTTCATGAAATTCATCATCCGCAAAGTTAAAAAAAAGTCCTTTAACACAAACAAATTTGACCAATTCTTGCCTATAAATGACCTTATTAAATTTAAATAGGACGGAAGACGAACCTTGGGTGGTGGTTGGAGCTAATTGAGTTTGATCACTCGAAATGCCAAGTTTATCCGGATGTACTGTGCGTGTGTGGGCGTTAAGTGACCCATGCCCTCCACCCTTCGTAAATGAGTAGGATTTTGGACAATAGTTGCAAGTAGCTCGATAATAGCGGTCGTCATCGGGATCAATTTGCTCTTTTCGAAAATGAATTGTAAAAGTGTCGGACTTAGGGGCACGTGAACGTGGCACCGTTGCGCGGTTGTTCTTCTTGTTCTTGTCCCCTAGCACGACCACCTCGAGCTCGGCCTCGACCGCCCCTACCCCCCCTTCTACCACTTTCAACAACATTTTCATCCACATCTTGATCTTGCTTATTTTGTGTAAATGATTTCTCAAAAAATTCGGATTCTTCTACGTTATGATGGGTGGTAGAACCAACAGTTTTCTTGCCTTTTCGAGAAGAAGACATTTTCGTTAGAAAACTGACTTGAATTCGAAAAAAAGGCTAACTTTTGTTAAATAACTAACTGAAAATCTTTAAAAAACTGACTAGAAATCTTTAAAAAACAGACTGAAATTTAAAAAACTAACTGAAATCTGAAAAACTAACTGAAACCTCAAAAAAATTAACTGAAAACTCTAAAAAACTAACTGAAATTCTGAAAATCTAACTGAAAACTCTATAAAATTAACTGAAAACTCTAAAAAACTAACTGAAACTGAAATACTAACTGAAAACTCTAAAAAACTGACTGAAAACTCTAAAAAACTAACTGAAATTCTGAAAAACTAACTGAAAACGTTAAAAAATTAACTGAAAACTCTAAAAAACTAACTGAAATTCCTAAAAACTATCTGATAATGTTAAAAAACTGACTGAAAACTCTAAAAAACTAACTGAAATTCCTAAAAACTGACTGGAATTCTCGAAATACAAAAAAAAAAAATCGTTAAAAAACTAACTGAAAATTGTAAGGAAACTAACTGAAACTGAAAAATTGAATATAATAAGAGTATGAGAGAGACTTAGGATATTTGAGAGTAGAGAGAGAGAGAGAGAGAGAGAGAGTAGAAGTAGAGATGTAAGGTGAAATTGAAAATGAAATGGTAGGAGGAAGGGAGATAATATTTATAGTAGGGTGGTTGTTTTTTAAAAGATTTTTTTTTTAATTTAATTGAAGAAGCTGGGGCCTGGGCGCTGGGAATGGGAACTGGGCACTGGGGTGGGGCTGGCTGGGTCAAACTAGCCGTTGGGGGAGGGGGGAGTAGCCGTTGAAGCCAAGTAGCCGTTGGGGGGGATTAAATTCAAATTTCAAAATTCAAAACTGGCCGGTTAGGCGGTTATAACCGCCGGTTATTTAAACGGTTATAACCGGTTAAATAACCGACAGTTATAACCGTCGGTTGCCGATTTTTGAAAATCTTAACCTTAACCGAATCGGGTAACCGCCGGTTTCGATTAAGGCGGTTACGGTTAAGGCGGTTGACGGTTTTGACCGGTTATTTGACCCGTTAATAACCTCCGGTTAGCCGATTTCGATTAGATTTTGGACACGTCTACACACATCCAACAATCCACTTTTTCACTAACGAACCGAACATGTGGAAATTGATAGTTATTTTGTTCGCAAGCGAGTAGAGTCAGGTGATGTTTCTCCACAAAAGATTTTAACAGAAGGCCAAATCGCGGACATATTCACAAAAGCTCTCGACACTACTCGTTTTTAATTCTTAATTGGCAAGTTGGGCATTCGAGATTTGCATGCACCAAATTGAGGGGAGTGTAAGATATCGTAAATATGGTTGGATGTACATATCTCAATATCTTTTGTATTTATCTTTTTTCCTTTATTTTATAATCTATAGTTATAGTTAGGAAACCCAAATGTTTAGGGCGTAATTGGTGCAGCCGCTGTATAAAGGTGAGACCTCCTTTCTTTCCTTGTATTCACGTGTTATCAATGCTTATCCTCTCAATACTCTAATTCCTAATGTTTGTGAAAGATAATTATAAAGAGAGTGAATGAAAGATTGATTGGACATGTTTATGAAATGTGCAAGAAGGACATAACTGAGACGAATACACAACGTTAACTTTAATTAGAGAACTAAGTTTAACAATCAAACTGTAATTCTAAGCAATATATATACAAACAAACAAATAAAATATTAAATGAAGTAATTTACTTTAAAATAGAGAGTATTTTATATTTCAAGCAAGATATGATAGATATCACAAGTTGCAGAGTAAAAGTTTCTATAATCCTATTCCTATACGCTTTAGCATTTTTCCCTTTAAAGATCATCTAAGTAAAGTCAACAATTCCCAATGAACAGAGTTGCTTAGCCGCTTCAAAAAAAAAACAACTTCTAAAAACGACATAGAGAGAGAGTGGGCCCCTACTTACTTAGGGTCCTCTCACTATCTCAACATGAATACATGTCCACCAAAACATGACACTACCTCGGCATAAGATTATGCCAACCGGCAACTGGCGACTCTGGATTAAGTAAATCAAGACCATCTCGGCTACATCTAAGCCCACCTTGGATATAACTCCCCATGATGACAGGGAGTGGGTTTCCCTACATTTGATCGTCTTACTTACGTAATTATGACATAAACATTAGGTCAACCAATGACTCATAACCGTGAGCCGTCAGCCAAGGCCATGCACCGAGCATTACTTGCTCGACAGATAAATACAGTCTAGATCCTAGTCAAATATGAAAATCATGAAATTAGGGTCTGAATATGAATCAATCCTTAAATCACTCATAAACTTCCTCTCCAAGGCTCTACACCGCCTCTAATCACAATAAATACAAGACATAAACCACGAAATTCTGATAACGCATTTTTAACTCTAATTTATTGTCAATTGATTTGCTCTCATACACACCAAATACTTACTTTCACGCCGCCCCGGCTTAGTTTACGTATTTGTTTATCTTTTTCAGGCTATACTAGTCATCAAGAATATCCGACTCACTTAATTTAGGTTGATCCGACCTTTTTTGGTATCATTAAAAATAAATATTTATTTTGAGATGAAAGGACAATACATAATTGAATAGGTGCTAAACTATTTTTTTTTTAAATTTTAAAATCGTGGAGATAATTTAGGCATAACGCTCTCCGTAATTATAGAAGACAGTTATAGATTGAGTCGTGGATAGGCGTACGTGTTTGTAGGTCAAGATCGCCTGAATATTCGAGGTTGACCTGACTTCTTGTCTTGGATCGACATGGATTGCACAAGTAGATGATCGTATGTCGGACGAAGCTAGGTCGGGACCAAAGGTGGTCGGATAATGAGCTTGGTCGGCTGATATTTGTTGTTGTTGGGCCGTTGGAGATGTAGCAATTGGATTGGCCCATTCAATAGCTGTGTCTTTGTGATGTTTGCAATGTTTGGCTTCATACGTTGGGCCTGACTCGTTATTTTTATTCTGTTCAGTGGCCCCCAACTTTCTGAGTTGACTTTGTCGACCAGGAAGTTGTGAGATATTTTGTGATGATTCACGTTGCTCGCTGTTGGAGGTCGACAGGGTAGACTTAGGTCGCTCTCGACGATTGACTTTTGGCGCTTGGATACACTGTTTTAATGCGCCATAATTCTCGTCATAATAGGACAATTTTGGCGATTGGACAACTGCCTTGGGAACCATTTTGGAACATTAACTCTGACATTGGAATGGTTATGTCCCCAACCCTTTCCAATTCAGACAAGGAAAAGGAGGCGTACATAAGGAAGGATTCCTTTCCTTTTCAAACTTTACCATTCCCAAATATTTGAATACCCAGCAAGAACGAACAACAAGGAGTCTGATTTTTGGTGCAATCAACTTTCCCGTTCCATCTCCGTATTTCGTTTCTCCTCAATTTAACAAGGTACCTTTCAATTTCTCAACTTTATGTTTATTTTTAAGCTTTCACATTTATTCCGCCATGGCCAAAACCTTTGGCTTTGAGCTAGGTGTTAGGTATGGGTATAACTGCATAAACCTTAGGATTTACAAGAGGTTAGAGGATCCATGGAGGGAACTGATCAGAGAGGAGTGTATCACCATTCTAGATAGGTGGAGCTTGTTTTATGGTGAGGTAGGGTTCCCAGCTGGTGAGAATATGGGGGATTTGGAAGTGGATAATCCACGAATTGTTCGTTTCCATCTTTTCTATAAACTAATAGACCACCTCATAATTTTCTACATTAAGTCCAATAAATCCCCCTTCCCTAGGAGAGGTTAGCATTCCCAGGGGAATCTAGGTCATCCTTATATAGCTAGGAACATACTTCTACTAGGTCTGATTCCCCTATTTCTGTGTCTTCCGTAGATATGGCAACTCAACAAGCTTCGACCTCCTCATCGTCGAGCTCTTCCTCCGGCAATATTGTGGAAAAATTTTGCTCGACCGTGGTCTCCAATCGCAACGAGAGGGGATATGTGGCCCCCAAGCCGGCAATAGGGAGGAAGAATGCAGAGTCTCTAATCAACATTCTTCATGACTTTTTCGAGGTGCCTCGTGACGACTTCCACCTCAACCACTTCACTAAGAGGCAAAGGAAAGCCCAGTAGTCTTGGATACACTGGGCTTGAGTAAAACCAACGCGGCCTTCTACTACGGCCAGTTTGAGGCTGACCTACGCCGACCTCTAGATCCTTTCATCTGTGAGTTCTTGGAGTGTTTGGTCGCTGTTCCAATCCAGCTCGGGGCTAATACTGTGAGGTTTCTACTCTATTTTTCCATGGTTTGTAGGTTTGTAGGGTTCGAACCATGTATGCACGTATTCAGGAGGTTCTTAAGGTCGTGCAGAATGTGAAAACCTTTGGGATAAGCACACCTGCCAAAGCCAAACCTCCAAAATTGTTTACCAACTTGCCCGACAAGGTTTCTGGGTGGAATAGCCACATGATTCTGGTGGAGAGTAAAAAGGGATGGGAATTCCCTTTGCCCGAGGCAGACATGCAGCCTATGCCGAAAGAGGATTACTGGGTCCCATAGTAGAGAGGGGAGCTTACTCGTAGGTTGACATTAGTGGCTCGAAGGAGCACTATAAGTTGGGCGACATTGGGGTCGGACAAGGACTTCTTTATTCAAGATGGCATGATGGTAGGAGGAGATGGGGAGGTAGCCCCTTTAGTGCCCATAATCCGTAGTCTTAGGTACCCAAATTGGGTATCCACGAGAGGGAAAGGTTTGAGTCCCAATGCCACTTCTGCAAGAAGAAACCAGGCCATTGCAGGGGCCTTTTCCATTATGGCGGTTAACTGCTCAACTTGCTTTGATTTTTATGTAATTTCTCTATTTTTTTGTGATCTGCCTTGCTAACTGTTTTCCTTTGGTCTTGCAGTCCTTACCCCTGAGCAAGAAGCCAACATAAACAGAATTGTCGACCTCGGAGATAGGAGGATAAATAAGAAGGCACATGGAGCTACCAATGCCAGGGCCAGTCGGGAGAAAGAGGCCATGGATATGAATGCTTTTCTCCTAAAAACAGGAGTTGGGATGATCCCCGTATATGGGACTGAGCCAGTGGAGCCCATCGAGAAACCCCCCAAGTGCATGTTATTGGGGGAGAGGGGGAGGTCGACATGTCGACCGAGTTGGAGTCGGGCTTTGAGCCCAGGCAAGAGTCAGCTGGGGTAGATCCCCACAATGTTGTTGACATAGAGCTCGATGCTGATATTACCCGATCCAGCGGCGTGGGATGAAAAAGTTGTTTCATGGATTGGACGGATGAATTTCTTTGAAAAGAGAGAGTCGCCACACCGTTTTGATTATGCCCAAAACATTGAATAAAAGCTTTTTGTTGTGTGATGAGATTTTGAGTTCGGAGGTCAGGTTACGCCTTGGGAAGAGATTTTTGAGCTCACCCGACGCGCCTCATATACATGAGTCTTTCTAAACCCTTCTTTGAAAATTGTGTGTGTGTGTTTTAAGAAATAAAGTACATTGGAAAGTAAATAATGGAAAGACAGTACATGGAATATGAACAAACCACTATCACCGTCAGACCTCCACTCATGTGCACATTGTGCATGGAAGATCTTATGGGATCACGTAGATGGTTTGGGTCTACGTATATAGTAAATAAAGACTACATTATAAACAATATATTTTAAGCAATAATATATTTAAAGACTTGGAAATTAAAGCATTTATTTAGAGTTCGGAAGGTAATCTCACCAATGTTGGTTTCTTTCTATCTTCCTGGTTTGATGCCGTGAAGGAAGTGAGGGGTTTGCTCGGTTTGTTTAGGGTGATTTAAAAAGGAGAGAAATTTTGCTCTCACTTAGGCAGAACCTCCCCTAATTAACTCTCGTTTCCCACTTGCTGAACTCACGGATTTTGGTTGCTTTTGAGTCGTTGTTGGGTGTTTTTTGGCATTTGTGAGTGAGTGTGGGTCAATGGGGGTTGATTGAGGATGAGTGGGGGTTATCTTTGTGTCGGGAGTTGATCGAGATGGATCGGGATGGACCGAAATGGACCGAAAATGGATCGGAACGAGAGGGAATGAAAAGGGATGTATTGTTGTGATGTTTTGTTGTGATTTTAAAGCTGCTGGAGGCCATTATTTAAAGGATCTGAGCCTGGACAAAGTGGTCCGCACGGACTAGACATTAATCAGTCATTTGGTCCGCACGGCTCTGACTTTAATCAATCAGACGTCTTGACTTTTGTGTCATGTGGCGTGTTGACAAGGTGGTCCATGCGGACCAATCATGCAACAAAGAGGTCCGCACGACTCTGACTTTAATCTGTCAGCCTTTTTGACTTTTGTGCCATTCCTGCAGAAGTCCTCCAAGTTTTTAAATGCCTGAAAGGTCCTATTTTGGTTTGCTTTGATCAGTTTGGTCTTTGGGAAGTTACAGGTCTTTTTTAATCGCGGGGAGGTGAACCCTTAGTATTTTCCGTATGCTCGGATGGAGAGCGGTCCGGATTGGGGTACTTAAAAATGCTGATGAACCGGAGGAAGCCGACCTTCCCCTTAGTAATCTTAGGAAGAGGTCCCGTGTCGACCTGGGACTTGAAGAAGCTGGCAGTTCTAGAGCCGCGAGCTATGCCTCAAGTCATCCTCCTCTCCACATCCCCTCTGCCAGAAGCACTGAAGAAGTGCAGGCCATAGTGGAGAGGCTAAAAGATGTCCTTCCCCTCACTGGTATCAATAGCTCGAGCCGTCAATACCCCGAGCTGGGTTTGGGGCAAATAATAGTGAGGAGGGCAGCAGACAGGGGCTTGCTGGCTCAGTTTGTTGAGGATGGGCTCACTCCGAAAGAGTATAACGATAGGTCGGGCCTCCTTGCCTCCGAGGTAACACTTATTTTCTTGCTCTGTTTTCCCTTTGTTTCATTTGCCTTTGGTCGTCGTAGTTTTGATTGTGAACTTACTAACTATCTTTACTCGTTGGTGCAGTCTCTTGCTCTAATGGAGCAAGCCAAGTGCAGCTGGCGGACTGCCATTGAGAAGGAGAAGATTGCCTCTACTAAGTACTCCCAGAAGGCTAGGGAGGTTGCCGAGCTCAGGGAGAAGTTAGTGGATTCCGACTCCCAATGTCGGGCTATTCAGGCAGCTCATTTCAATGCAGAAAAAGAGCGAGATGAAGCTCTGGTTGATCTGAAAGTGGCAAGGGAGAAGCTCGCTACTCTTCAAGCTCAGGTTGACTCTCTAGCTCCCATCAAGGCTGGATTGGAGGAGGAGGTGGCGCTGGCCCGTCAGGAGAAAGTCAAGGCTGAGGAGCAAGTCGAGCAGATGTCTGGAATGGTCCAAGATCGCACACGTAGAATGGAGCAGATGAGTAAGGATCACCAGACAGCTCGACTAAGGTGGGAAGAGGAGACTCTAGTCCGGGAGAAGGCTACTGTGGAGCAATTCAAATATAGTGATGAGTGTTACGACATCATCGTGTCCCAAACTAGGGATTTCTATGATGTCGAACGCCAACACATGGCTCGCCGAGCAACAGTGGATCCTTTAGTCGACCTAAGTGTTAACAAATTAGCCCAATGGGCTTCTGAAGATCGCTATGTTCAATACAGGACCAGAAATTAAATTCTTAGGAAGTTTTGGTACATACAATACATTAAACAAAGAAATAGATTTTCCGGAACTGAATTCCAACACCACACTTCCTTTTCCTTGAATAGGAGCGGAATGATCATCACCCATGTAGAGGACAGATCCTTCTTCCATTGGTTCATATGTCTTAAACCAACAACGATCTTTACAAACATGAGTTGTGGCACCGGAATCAATCCACCACGCAATTGCATCATCCTGCACATAAAATGCTTCAGAAATTAGTGAAACAGAATTTTTAATAAATCTGTTCCAACCATGTACTAAATTCTGACCTTGGTCTTGAGAATGGTCCTTAGACCCCTTTCCCGAACCACTGGTGCTTGCGCCATTCTTTTTGTTTCCAACACGACAATCCTTCTTAAAGTGACCAGTTTTGCCACACTTCCAACATGCCAATTTAGGCTTCTTGTTGGGACCAGAACCATTGTCTTTGAAACTACGTTTCTTTCCTTTGTTTTTATTGTTTCCACCCTCATCAATCATATTCACCGAGGGTCCAGCAACTTCTTTTCCTTTGCCTTTGTCATTCTCTTGCGCCCTAAGAGATTCCTCTATGCGCAAGTGACTACCAAGTTGAACCAGAGACAGATCATCTTTACCATCACACTTGAAACAGATATTGACTCATCCATCTTCAGCCCATGTTGTGTAAATTGTCCAAGGATTCTAAGGAGTTCATTGAATTGTTCCATGACAGGCCTTGAATCGACCATCTTGTAATTATTGAAATTACTTACAAGGAACTTCTTACTCGAAGCATCCTCTGCCATGTACTTGGATTCAAGAGAATCCCACAACTCCTTTGCATATTCCACATTTTGATAAATATCAAACAAAGAATCAGACATACCGTTTAATATGTGTCCTCTGCAGATGTAGTCATCGTTTTCCCAGTTCGATCTACGTCTGACTGCTTTCAAATTATCATCCTCCAACAGTTCTGGAATAGGGGTAGACAGAACATACACAACTTTTAACGTTGTCAAAAGGAAGTGCATCTTCTTCTGTCAACGTCTAAAATCTTGCCCTTCAAACTTGTCCAGCTTTCCAAATTTAGTCGTCATCTCCTTCACAGTACTTCCTCTAGCCATGATTATCACAAAATACTTTATTCGTTTGTTGGGTATATAGGGTTTCGGTGTTGATAATGATGCTGGATATATGATTGAATCGTGTATAATCCACTTTTCGAATAAAGTATTTCGACCCTCATTGCCTGGGTTACACGAAATCTCTATTGGGATAAGACAATCACACAATTTGTTTCTAGGCAAAGAAGACAAATCTTAAACTTGAGAATTGTTTTGTGTTTTCATTGTTTTTCTATATATATTGTATATCATGCAAAAGAGATCAAACTCTGTATTTAAACAGATGGAAAGGTATCAGTTAAAGGGTTTCCAACAGTCATGATTTTAGCCAACCATTGTGTCCTTTCATTTTGAAATAACACCTGTTCAGGAACTGCTCGGCCGAGTCATGAGCCTTGCTCGGCCGAGCAAAGGTGTTCTGAGACTTTGCCCAACTGCTCGACCGTGTCATGTGTATTTCACGGGCGAGTTAATCATTCTGCTCGGCCGAGCAAGGCATATGCCTCGACCGAGCATGACTGTCCAGAAACTTTGACAATCTGCTATGCTATGCTCGGGTGAGTCAAGTACTCTGCTCGGCCGAGCATATCAACAAAGTCAAATGTGCTGCCCCTTAACCTTTACTTCTTTATCGTGGTCGAAAATGTATTAGCTCAAACTAGTATGTACTCCACACTTCCCTTACTCGTATCCGAGTCCAATACGTAATCACATTGATCTCTAGTAAATCACCATTACAATAAAATAGCTGATGACACTAAAATCACCAACAATGCACCCAACCGAGTCGAAACTACATCAAATACCCTAAAGTATTATAAGTGTTCTAATCAAGGAATGGCATAAGACTTAAATATTTAGAAGGTTTTCATATTGTAACAAACATCGCATGGTTGTAACATAGATCTCATGTGAACATAATCATGAACATAGGGCTACACAAAATTTCATACAAACAATTTGATTCAATTTTGAGAAATTACAAATCCAAATAATCATATTAATAGATCAATAACCTATGTGATAAACTAATCAAATTAATTTATCATGAATCATGAACATGGCATATCTCATATATACTTGTTTTTCATAAAAACAAAACACATGGAATCTAGATCTATTTCATATAGCATGGTAGCAAATAATCAAATTAAATCTAGCATGCAATTTCAATCCTAATCATGGCAAGACAGGGCTCTGATACCACTGTTGGGTTTTGGGGTTACAAACGCAGCAGAAGAACTTAGAATACAAACAAAACCCTAGCCCTTAGATCCGTCTAGCATGAAGAGATTAGAAAAACTATGAAATAGAATTACATACCTTGAATGCGATTTGGTTTGTCAAAATAGATCTCAAAATTCAAGCCTTGGAATTTTGATGTCGAATCGGATCTTCTTCTTCCTTGTTCAACCTTGGTGATGAAATCAACAATGGAGCTTCAATCCTTAGGAGATAAAGCAACCTCCCTCTAATGGTGATCCAGACGCGAACAAACCAAGAACTCCTTCTTGTTGGATTGCTAGATGATCCTCTTGAGTATTGAAACACTTTTCAATAATCTATGGCAAATATGGAATTGAATCTAGGGTGTTTTGATCTTTGATTCGTAATCAAAATCAAGATAATTGTGTTTATCAAGCCCTAAAATTCGTATGTTAAAGCTGGGACAAAAGGATCTTATTTATACTTGCTATAAATCCCAAACTCTTAGGGAGAAGATTCCTTTTCCAAGCAAAAATGTATTGCTGAAAACAGGTGCTGGGCGGTCGCCCACCTAGGGCTGGGCGGTCGCCCAGTTGTACAACGCCTGTTGTCTTATTTGAAACCCAACATGGGCGGTCACCCACATGAACCTCGACGGTCGCCCAGTTGTACAGTCTTTCATGCCTTGTTTCTAAATCCTCCTACGCGGTCGCCCATATTCACTTCGACGGTCGCCCAAGTAAACGGTTGACTTGTGGGCGGTCGCCCACAGTGAATCTCAGCGGTCGTCCAGGAGACCAGATTCCATAATTTCAGCCCGAATCAAATTCGTTCTTTGTGTGTGACCCAAAAGGAATTATATTATGTTGGTAGTGAGTCAAAAACATGACCTCACAAGACATAAGTGGTTTCTAGCAAACCATTATATCCACCCAATTAATATAACATCAAAGCTTGATTCCTCGATAGATCAAATGTCATAATCCCTTTGTCCATGATGTTCAATTGAACATGAGTCATGGTCTATGTCAACTCATCTTGTTCAATGCTTTCTCGATTTCAAATATGTTGATAATCCAAATGCATTTGATCTCTATCAAATCACTTGAGTGTGGCCACACATTTCATCAACATCATTCATCGAGGGCCCCAAGCAAACATCTCTCTTCATAAGAGGGACAAATCCCGTCTTGACTTATTATTCTTCCCTACAAGAATTCAAACGTGCTAACATAGCCCTTATTGCTATCCGATTAAAGATATTGTTAGACTATATCAAACACGATCTTCATCATGTGGAAGACGATGATAATCTCAGGTACAAAGGATTCAATAACACGACTATCATGAGATTTAATCATGACAACAGACCATGTCATAAATCTCATAAGTAGGTCAAGTCCAATACTTGTTCTCTAGCAAGTATTCATAAGTGTAATGTGCATCTCCATGCATATAATCATCTCCATGATTATCCATTACCAACTTATACTAGTTGTTCACAACAACTAGGGACGCAGTTCAATATAATAAACATGTAAACATATAATGAACATAATAAACACGCTCTATAATAAATGATAAAGATAATACATAACGGTTCAAGTTAAACATAACTATATCCTAGGGCATTACACCAACAACTCTAAGTATGAGATTGTTTTTCCATGTCGCTCGTATGAAGTGGTTAAGCTGGAGAGTAGGTCGGCCAACTCATTATCATCGCGGTCTATCCTCTGTATTTCCCAAAACTCTAAGTCTTGGATTAGCTTTTTCACCAGCTCGCAATACTTGATCAGAATAGGGTTGATCACCTCATATTCCCCCTTGACCTGATGCATAATCAACTGGGAGTCATAGTAAGCTACGATCTTGGTTGCCCGAAAGCATCTAGCATATTCAATCGCTGCGATTAAGGCCTCATACTCGGCTTGGTTGTTGGAGGCTTGGAACTTGAACCTTAAAGCTTCTTCAAAAGATCTACCAGTCTCTGGCTTGATCAACACAATTCTAGCTCCACTAACATTCTTAGTAGCAGACCCTTCAGAGTAAATTTTCCAGCAATCGTCGGTTAAACTCACAATTTATTGGCTCGATTGCTCTTTCCCCTTCGAGCTCTTTTTTGGGGCAGTCTCTGCATTGTCTTCCTTGGTGAACGTAAGCTCGACCAAGAAGTTGGCTAGAGGTTGAGCTTGTAAAGCCTTTCGAGGCCTGTACTTGATGTCGAATTCCGTAAATTCTATAGACCAGTTGAGCAGTCGACCTGAGCTTTCTGGCTTGTGCAATATCTTCCTCAACGAAGCATTAGTTAGCACGGCAATAGGGTGAGCAGAGAAGTAAGCTCAGAGCTTTCTGGCTGCTACCACTAAGGCGTAGGCAATCTTTTCGGCATTGAAATACCTCCCCTCTACATCGAACAAAGCCTTGCTCACGTAGTAAACTGGCTTCTGAAGGCCATTTTCCTCCCTTACTAGAACTGCAGCCCTGCTCGATATGCAGCTGATAAGTAGACATACAAACTTTCTTCTTGAATCGGGCTACTCAGCAATGGTGGAGAGGCGAGGTATTCCTTGAGCTGTTGGAACGACGAGGAACATTCGATCATCCACTCAATGTTTCGGCCAATCCATCTAGCAAAGACTCTGTTGATCATTCTCTGATAAGTAGCTCTGGCATTCTTTAACCCAAACGATATCTTAGTGTAGCAATATACCCCTCCAGCTGCTTGAAAGGCTGTCTTTTCAATATCATCTTTGTGCATTCTGATTTGATGGTAGCCTGAGTAAGCATCGAGAAAACTGAGGGTGGCTTGTCCAACAATTGAGTCGACCAAGTTGTCTATTCGAGGAAGTGGGTAGCTATCCTTCGGGCAAGCCAAATTCAGATCAGTGAAGTCGACACACATTCTCCACTTCCCATTGGCTTTCTTAACCATCACCACGTTTGCCAGCCAAGTAGTGTAGGACACTTCCTTGATTATGCCTGCACTAAGAAGTTTGTTTACCTCCTACTTGATGGCGACTTCTTTGTCGTGAGCAAAAATTCTTAGCTTTTGGCTTTTGAATTTTATGGTGGGGTTGACCTCAAGGTGATGCATTGCAACCTCTTCTTTGACTCCCCTCATGTCCTCTACCCTTCAAGCAAAAACATCTGTACTTTCTTTCAATAGGTCGACTATCTCCACCTTTTTTTCTGGTGACAACTGTCTCCCTATTTTGTTTTTCTGCTCGGGGTAAGATGGGTTGGCATCTATATCCTCCAGCTCGTCTACTGGTTCCAGCTCTGGGCTGTCTCTAAACTGCAGAGTCCCAATGATGATCTCTCTGACCTTTTTTTTTTTCTCAGTCCCCAAGTGTGGATATTCTAACTCGATCATATCATCTAGCTCAACAACTATTTCCCCGTTCGAGGCCCCTAATTTTTGGTTGACTTGGAGGCATAGGTCGCCAATGATGATCTGGTCGACCAAAACTGTATCTGTCACGACCCAAGTGTTTTCAGAGGGACGTGTCGGCTAAGTCATGATGTGGTCATGTGAGGGATAGGTTGCCTCTTCTATACACTTGATCGTAGATAGTATTGAGGTAGTGGTGACAGATTTTGAAAACTTCCAGCTCACCTCTGGAGTGTCAATTTCCAACTCCCTCTTCTTCTTGGAGCGGAGCACGTGATCCAATTATTCCCTAGCTGTGCTTAGAACACACCTAACTCCCAGCACGGTGGGGAACTTGACCCTTTGATGAGGGATGGAGGGCACCATTGCTAGTGCGAACTGTCCAGGTATACCCAATATAGCATGGTAATCACTATAAATGTTACCATAGCTGTTGTTCTCAAGGGATGCTGTCCAATGTCCACCTCGAGCTCTATCTGACCTTTTGCTTTGACCTTGTGGTTGGTGAAGCCCTCTAGTCGACCTGAGTAAGGTGACAATCGAACATCTGTCAAACCCATGTCTAGGAAGGTTTTGTAATATAGAATGTCCTTGCAGGCCCCCGTATCGACCAAATTCCTGCTGGAGGTACAGTCATCAATGAGCCCTGGAATCACCAATATCTGTTCTCTCGCAGCCATGTTGGTTGCTAGCTCGTAGGGATAGAAACTGATCACCTCGTCTTGTACACAGCTTCTGGGAGGTACATATGAGACTTTACTAAGCCGGAAAATCTTGTGTTTGAGCGATGTGTTGCTTGTTTCATCAACAATTACCCCCAAAGTCTTTGCTGCCTTGGTTCTGGCACACCTTTTGTAGGTCGATCTCCTCCTTCAAGACGACCTCCTTTCACAAACCTATCCAACCTTCCTTCATTTACCCACTTCTAGATGATTCTTTTCAAGCTTATACATTCCTCCATGGTGTGCCCAGTGTCCTTGTGGTACTCACAGTACCTCCCATTATCCCTTCTGAACTTGTTTTCAGTATTCATTGGGGCAGGAGGACCTAGGTCAACTATGTTCATGATTTATGTCCGACTAACCGTAAGGGGTGTGAAGCTTTTAGGGACCCTTTCAGTCGCCTTAGTTCTATTCTTTCCCTTGTTGTTGTCATTATTGTTCTGCCCTCCTTTTGTCGACTCACCAACCTCAGAATGCTTGGAGCCTTTGTCCTTCTTTCTTTCTTTACGTTCCTCAGCCACGGCCACGTCATATGTCCTTTCAAACAATTCCTTACTTGTGGTGCCCTCCTAACCTGGAGCTCATAATCCAGATCGGGAGAGGACACCCCATTATTGAAACAGTTGATGATCTCCCTATCTGTCAGGTCTTCCTCAATTTGGTCGACCAACTCCATGAACCTGGTGAAGTAACTCATGGTACTTTCTATCTTGCCCTGAGTCATGTTGTTTAGGTCGGTCACTGTCTTCTTACGAGCCCCTGCTGTAGAGAACCTTTCTAGGAACTTCCTCCTCATTTAATAAGAGGTGATGCAGCTAGTGGATAGGCCACAAAACCAAGTCAGCGCTGCACCTGTGAAGGTGCTGGTTAATGCCTTGCATAGCACATCATCCTCAGAAGAGACCAAACATATAGTGGCTTTAAAGTGCTTCATATGATTTAAGGCATTGGTCGTGCCTGAATACTTTTCTAATACTGGCAACTGGAACCCGGCAGGTGGGCCTTTGTCGAGCATGTCCTTGGCCAAAGGTCGAAGAGTGCAATCATTTCGTTTGACCTTCCCATTATTTGCCTTATGATCTGCCTCCATATCATCCAATCTTCTTTTTAAATAGAGAAGCTCCCTAACATCCATGTTGCCTCTTTGGTGGGGGACTGAATTAGACTTTTACCTCTTCTCACGGTAGTGCTCCCTCCTACAGTGAGTCCTCTGCCTCTCATCCCTTGGGGGAGTCCTTTCTCTCCATTCTTGCCTGGGAAGCAACCTCTCTCCCCTTTGTTGCGACCTACGCTGAACCCTGTTAGCTTCAAGCTGCCTTCTTTGAGCTGAGTCAGCTTCTTGCTCTCTCTGCTGGTTGAGCCTATCCCTTAGATCGCCAGTCCGATCTATGGAGATGTGGCTAGGAGGAGGCATTTCATTCCTTCTCTCTTCTCCTAACGACCTAGGTTCCCCATTTGAACGCCTATGAGAGGTGAGAGAAGGGGCTACCTTTTGTGATCTTCTGTAGTCCTTCTTAGGAGACTCAGGTATCTCGAGCAACTCATTCTGTACCTCGAGTAAACTCTGTAGCAGTCTAGCCCACTCTAGCAAGATCTCCTTCCTACTAAGGTGAGAAGGTGAGGGAGCTGCAATGTCGCTTGCAGCTGGTCGACCTGTTTGGATCCTTTTAGCTTGCTGGCTCACCGCTTGATAAGGCAGGGACCTCTTCGCTCTCCTCCTATCTTGTAGCCCCATTCCATCAGCTACGCTGTTGGAGCGAGTGGCACTCCTAGTGGGGTGCCCTCTGGAGGAGGTAAGTTAGAAGTACGGTTCCCCGTACCTACATCAATGTTTCCCCCAACATTTTTACGTAGTAGTTCACCGGAGGCAGTAGCAGTATGTTCGTTTGAGACCATGTTTGTGATTAGGCGAAGTTTCAAGGTCTAGTGTGATCGATTCCCGATAATGGAATCAAATCGATAACGTAGGAAATGATCCAGATCAGCCTTAGTACAACGATAGGTTGATCTCCAGCAACTAAAACATGAAATCACGAACAAACGACTAGCCGGGGTGGTCTCCGGCTAAGACCCTCCGGCGTGATAATGATGAGATGTAGTGTTATATGAGGGTATACACTATATGTAAATGACGTAATCTCAAAATATCTAAGAAGACATTACTTTTTTATGTTGGATGTAGTCTGATATATATTTTGGTACCTTGAGATTGATATAAATCCCTTAAATCGTGGAGATAATGTAGGTATAACGCTCTCCGTGATTGTAGCAGCGGTTATAGATTGAGTCGTGGACAGCCGTACGTGTTTGTAGGTCGAGATCGCCTGAATATTCGAGGTTGACCTGACTTCATATCTTGGTTCGATATGGATTGCACAAGTAGAAGATCGTATGTCGGACGAAGCTAGGTCGGGACCAAAGCTAGTCGGACATTGAGCTTGATCGACTGATCTTTGTTGTTGTTGGGCCGTTGGAGATGTAGCAATTGTATTGGCCCATTAGCTATGTCTTTGTGATGTTTGCAATGTTGGGCTTTATACGTTGGGGACCGAATTGCACTTTTATTTCGTTCAATTACTAATTTGAAAGGTTGACAATATTAATTGAAAATGTGACAATTTTAACTGATCGATGAAAACTATAATGATAAAATGAGCAATTTCAACTTTTCCCTGTTTTACTAGTTAAAATAGCCTAATTTACTATTAAAATTGTCATTTCTCCATTTAAAATCGCAATTTTTTGTAACATAGTAAACTTTGAAAATCTGACAATTTTAATGATAAATTGACATTTTAAACACTAAAACTGAAATTTTCAAACCCATAAAATTTTCAATTTTACTAGTGCTAGGAAATTGATTTTTTATAAGACTGACCATTCTTAAAAAGACACATTTTGAGTATAAATATTATTAAAAAAGTACATTACACTCATTTTGGAAAAAACAGGAAAGGGAATGAATAAGATTACACACATTTTAGAATGATTGTTATTATATTCTACTTGGGAACCGGAATGAATATTCAAAATATTTTTGAATTTGCTTTTGATTTGATTAAAAGTAAATTTGTTTTTTTTGAATATTTATTATGAGATGGAGGTAATATATTTATTCTTGATTAAAAACAAATTTTGATATTTATTGTGAGAAATAGGGAGTAATTTTAATTTGGTTAATTTTATGTATTCTCCATAAGATTGAGTCCATACTTTGAAAAGCTCATAATAATAAGTAACGAGTGGAAGGCCAGAATCAATCCAAGAGCAAGAGCATTCAGACTTGGGATATGACATTTGCATTATGTCACATAAAGAGTCATCAGAGGTCCATAAATAGTCCCCAAACAATTCAACTTTCAAACACAAAACAAATAGCATGACATCCTTCACTACCCATCCTTTCTTTCTTCTCCTATTACTCCTCTTTGTTTCATTTGCTTCTTGTAACCCAATTCAAGATAGCTTTTACCAATGCATTTCACAAAACACCCATCAACTCCCTGATTCAATATGCACACCTTCAAACTCCACATTCTCACCCCTCCTCACATCTTCTGCCCAGAATCTCAGGTGTTTAATGGCTACGGTCCCTAAACCCGAGCTCATCTACACACCATTTCTTGAATCCCACGTCCAAGCTGCCGTTACCTGCACCAAAAAACTCGGGATCCAACTCCGAGTGCGAAGTGGCGGCCACGACTATGAGGGCCTCTCATATACGTCCAGCATGGATCCCCCATTCGTGGTTGTGGACCTATCAAAACTCCGTTCGGTCACGATTGATATCCAAGGGAATAATGCTTGGGTTGAAGCTGGTGCCACGGTTGGCGAGCTATATTACAGAATTGCTGAGAAAAGTAAGAACCACGGCTTTCCCGCTGGCCTTTGCACCAGCCTCGGGATTGGTGGTCACCTTACTGGTGGGGCCTATGGGTCCATGATGAGAAAATACGGGCTCGGGGTGGATAATGTGCTCGATGCTCGTATAGTTGATGCAAACGGACAAATTCTCAATAGGGAAGCTATGGGGGAAGATTTTTTCTGGGCTATTAGAGGTGGTGGAGGAGCTAGCTTCGGGATCATTCTTTCCTGGAAGGTCAAGCTAGTTCCAGTTCCTGAAACTGTTACAGTTTTCAGTCTTCCGAAAACCTTGGAAGTGGGAGCAACAAAGATCCTGCACAGGTGGCAGGAAGTTGCTCCCAATCTCGACGAAGACCTCTTCGTACGAGTAATAATACAAGCGAGTAAGTTAGGTAATAACAGTTCTGAAAGAACAGTTATGACGATTTACAATGCCTTGTTTCTTGGAGGAGTCGACGGACTCCTCCAAGTAACAAATCAGGGATTCCCCGAATTGGGTCTTCAGAAAAAAGACTGTATCGAGATGAGCTGGCTCGAATCAGTGCTTTTCATTGCAGGCTACCCAAGAAACGTACCAACTTCAGTACTCCTCCAAGGTAAATCCTCATTCAAGAACTACTTCAAGGCGAAATCCGATTTCATCAACGAACCCATCCCAGAAACTGGTCTTGAAGGGCTGTGGAAAAGGCTCTTGGAAGAGGAGTCTGCACTAATGATATGGAATCCCTATGGTGGAATGATGAGCAAGATTTCAGAATCAGAAACTCCATTCCCATTCAGAAACGGAACCCTCTTCAAGATCCAATACGTAACGACGTGGCAGGACGGAAGCAAAGAGTCAGTGGCGCAACATTACGATTGGATCAGGAAGCTTTACAGCTACATGGCTCCATATGCATCAATGTCTCCAAGGGGTGCATATGTGAATTATAGGGATCTTGACTTGGGTATGAACAAGTATAATAACATAAGCTGTAAAGAGGCCAGTGCTTGGGGTTCAAAGTATTTCAAGAACAATTTCAACAGATTGGTGCAGATAAAGACTAAGGTTGATCCAGATAACTTCTTTAGCCATGAACAAAGCATACCAACTCTGCCTGCAGAAACTGAGAGAATGGTGAAAAGGGTAAAGAAGGGAAAGAAGTTGACTCATTGAAGTTTTTTGTTTCTTTAAAATATAATAGATTATCAAAAAATATAATGGATGGAGTTCTCAAAGTATTGATTATTTAGCAATCAATCAGATAATATATTTCATCTCAAAAAATATACCATACTTTTTGCTTCTTAACAAGCTGCTTTGTTTATAAAATAATTGTGCTAACGTGTTTTGGTCGAATTTAAGCAATTCAACTTCAAAGATGAGAATTGGGCACAATGAAATATGATAATCAAAATTCAAGATGTAAAGACAAAGGATTTAACGAGAAAAATCATTGCACAACTTGTTCGCGGCACAAAATCTCGAATCGTTGGAATATTATTAGTACGATGATCAGAATGTGAGTGGGAGTACAATGAGTGTTGTTAACCGTGAGTGAGTGTGTACGTGTGTTTCTATTTCTATTTAAAAACAAAAGAAATGTAACGAAAATAACAGACTTAATGCTATCCCTCATCTTGCTCCTAGAAATTCGCAGGAGATTGATGAAGATCTGTTGACGAAGTTTTAATGAGCGTTGAGGATAATCCTTGTAATCTTTGGACTTGGTCTTTGATAATGATCCCTGAAAAATAGGATAATGACAGCCCTGCACTACGTTTTCTAGTCGTGTTGCATTGTCAAGTTGTTAGTTCAAGGTGTGGAGTCAGGATGTGATATCAGGTTGTAACATGTTGGTGTGGTTTTCTACCCCAAACAATTGCCCCTAAATTTTGAATTTTAAAAGAAGTTTAAAAAGTCAAAATTTTAATCTTACCCGCTTGCGCCCACGTCTTTAATTACTTGGCGGCTTCTCGACGTGACAACTTCTAGGATCTAAGGTTTAGGTATTTGAGTACGTCTAGGGGTCTCCAACCGTCAAGTCTCATCCTTTTTATAGCGCTGGTTTAGGCTTCCTCCTTCCTTCAACATTTGGCAGTTCTAAGAAGGGTCATCCATACCTCGGTGTGTTTCCATCCCTCTCAAAATTTCTTCTTACTATTGCTTTCTTTCTGCCCAAGATGGGTAAAACTAAAGAAATCATTAGCCCTAGTTTTCCGTTACATCTTGGCTTTCGGTGTCTAAACATTATAGATCGTCCTGAGGATGAAGGGTGTGTCTTGTCCCGTGCTAGCATTGAAATTATCCGAAAGAATTTTGTTTTTCCCATAGGTGCGGAATTTATAGATCCCAACCCTAATCTCATTTCTGTCTTCACTTCGAGTAACTGGGTTTGCTTCCTTGAATACCCCTTTACCATCGGTCTCAATTTCCCTTTTTCTCCTTTAATTACTCGTTTTTTCGAAGTTACTGGCCTTGCCTATTGCCAACTCATGCCTGTTGGTTGGAGGGCTTTGGTCACTCTAGACAGATTGAGTGCCCAAACGGGTTTGAGAGTAGGATTGGAGGAGTTAGCTTGCTGCTATGATATTAGGGCTCATGGTAACTATAGGTTTGGTTTTAGGGTAAAAAGCAAGGCTCTTAGTCTGGTAGTGGATTCTTTGGAATCGTATTGGGGTTGGAAAAATAGGTTTTTCCTTGTGAGGAAGGATAATATAGAAGATGGTGAGAAGGTGGCTTGTGAGTGGATAAAGGAAGGTAGTTTGTTTATTCTTACCAATTACCTGCACATCTCGTCATTGTCACCAGGTTGGCTAACTTCTCTCTGTTTTTGTAGTTCCCAAGTTGAGTAATCTTTTTCCCAAGCTGGATGATTCTTTGGAAATTGTTTAGAAGGTGAGGGCTTTACCTGAAGAGTCTCGTAAGTTTACCCCGTTGCCTAATGTGTTTGTTTCCAATAGCGGTGGTGTAGAGGTTGATTCTAGTACATTAGCGGAGGAGTGCTCCCACAAAATGTCTTTTGGTAAGTCTTCCTTTTTCTCAACTTGATCTCTTGCTTGTGTTGATTGGTCTTGCCCTTTTTGTTTTGTAGTTTCCCATTCCCATGCTGGCTTTGACATGAAGGATGTGATGTCCGAAATAAGGGCAAAAATAGGAGTGAAGGTAGAGGGGAACAGGCCTCCTCTTTCCAAGGTGGAAAGCTCTAAAGGTGAAAAGAAAAGAAAGTTGGACGCTGTGGAAATTGTGAAAGTGGTAAAACAAGACGATTGGCATGCTGATAATGCGCTTGCTGGGATGGAGGATTTAAGCAAGAAGGTAACATTGTTTTTTGTACTTTTGCTCAAGAGGTTTAACTGAGTAGAATCTAATATGAGAATTTTTTAACTGCAGGCAGCAAATTTGGTGGCTAGTTTGTTAAAGGATTTAGAAATTAAGGACAATAAGATCAAGATCCTTAATGAGAAGGCTAAGTTTGAGGGTTTCAGAGCCACGCAGGCTGAAGATCAAGTGGAAGTTTTAAAGAAGGAGATAGAAGTTGTAAAGAAGGAGAAGGAGAGTCAAGCTACTGAAATCGTCAAATTGAATAACGATCTTGAGCAACTGACGACTAGGATGTTAGAAGTGGAGGAAGAGCTCATTAAAGAATTGGGTGATGCCATGAAGAACTTTATAAGGGATGCGGGTAAGTCTGTGATGGAATCAAGGATTGAGATGATGAAGCTGTTTGAACTGGGTCAACATGTTAACTGAAAGATAGACGAAGAGGTGGCAATGTTGAATGCATTTCTTGGTGAAGGTGCTGAGACTTGGGAGGTGAACTCAAAGGGCCAAGATGTTGATAGAGCTGAGCAGGTTGAAGCAGCTCAAGAGGAGGAGAAGAAGGAAAAGTGAAGTACAGGTATGGTATTTTGATGCAGGTTAAAAACAATTTTCTTTTTTTGAACAAGCGTTTTGAAAAAAATTATTCTCACTTGATGGGGTGTCCTAAAAAACAATTACATTTTGTAATTAAATATTTTTGCTGAGGGGTTTTTGTTTGGTTTTGGGGTTACATGCACAGTGGAAGATTTAGCAAATAATAAAACCCTAGCCATGAATCCGTCTAACATGAATAGATTAATAACTATGAATATAGATTTACTAACCTTGTTGCGAATTTGTCTTTCGTATCCGATTCGTAATTCAGATTTGAATCGTAGACGAAACTTGGATCTTCTTCCTTGTTCTTCCTTGGTGATGAATCAACAATGGTGATTTTCAAGCTTTAGGCGATAAAGCAATCACCCTCTATAGGTAATCCACACGTGAACGAACCAAGGTCTTGTATCTTGTTGGATTGCTAGATGATCTGATTGTTGAAATGATTTTCAACAATCAATGGCTAATATGGAATTGAATCTGAGGAGTTTTGATCTTTGATTCGTAATCAAGATCAATCAATTGGTGTTTCTTAAACCCCAATTTTCGTCTACCATGGCTGAGGCAAAAGAGTTCTATTTATACATTATAAAAATCCCTAACCCTTAGGGATAAGAGCCCTTTTCCTAGCCAAAATCGGAGCAGAATAGTAGTCTTATCTCGCGCGAGACTGGCGTGTCCCGCGCGATACAACGCTACGGTCCAAATCCAAACATCCTAATACACTCGTCCCCTTTATGGGGAATAGTTAGTGCATTTGGGGAAGAGTCATCCCCTGACCTCAAATTTCATATTTAAGCCATTTTCAATCCGTTCTTTGTGTGCGACCCTTTATGAATTATATTTTATGTTGGTAGTGAGTTGAAACATCAATCTCACAAGACATAAGTGATCTCTAGAAAGTCATTATGTCTACCCAATTAAATATAACATCAAAGCTTGATTCCTTGATAGATCAACGTCACAATCCCTTTGTCCACGATGTCATATTGAACATGAGTCATGGTCCACGTCAACTCATATTGTTCAATGCTTTATCGACTCCGAATATGTTGATAATCCAAGTGCATTTGATCTCTATCAAATCTCTTGAGTACGGCCGTACATTTCATCAAAACTATTCATCGAGGGGCTCAAGCAGACATCTCTCTTTCAATGAGAGGGACAAATCCCATCTTAACTTATCATTCTTTCCTACATGAATCCAATCGTGCCAACATAGCCCTTATTGCTATCCTATTAAAGATAGTGTTAGACTACATCAAACATAACCTTCATCATTTGGAAGACGATGATAATCTCAGGTACAAAATATTCTAATGACACGACTATCATGAGATTTAATCATGACATATATTGACCATGTCATAAATTTCATAAATGGGTCTGTCTAGTACCTTGTTCTCTAACAAGTACCCATAAGTGTAATGTGCATCCCCATGTATATAATCATCTCTATGATTATACATTACCAACTTATATTAGCTATTCATAATAACTAGGGACACATATTATTATAATAAACATGTAAACATATAATAATCCAAATAAGCAGTCTCTATAATAAATGATAAATACGATTACATAACGGTATTGATTATTAGTCATAATAATAATCAGCCTAGGGCATAACACCAACAATCTCCTACTTGAACTAGGCCCAATCTCCTCGGTATCGTATACCAATGGGCCTAACATGACCATCATGCTTTTGCTTGTGCGAGGGGCTTTGTAATCAGATCCCCTACGTTTATCGTCGGTCGATACTTTCCATATCTTAAATTCTTCTCATTCTATGAATTCTCAAATGAGGTGGAAACTTCTAAGTATATGTTTGGATCACTGATGTGACCTTGGTTCCTTTGCTTGCGCAATGGCACCACTATTGTCACAACAAAGTTCCACCGGATTAATGATACTTGGAACAACTTTCGAGTCACTAATGAACGTTTGATCCAAACTGCCTCTTTAGCTGCATCGGATGCCTCTAAGTATTCGGCATTAGTTGTAGAATCGGCTATGATATTCTGCTTGGAACTTTTCCAACAAAACCGCACCACCATTAAGCATAAACACAAACCCCAATTGCGATCTTAAATTATATTTTTCAGTTTGGAAGCTTGCATCTGTGTAACCCTTACAACAAGATTAACTTCCAACCTTTCAAAGACCAAGAACGCATCCTTATTCCTTCTTAAGTACTTAAGGATCGTCTTAACTGCCATCAATGGTTCTCACCAGGATCAAATTGGTATTGACTCATCATGCTTATAGCATACGAGATGTCGGGTCTAGTACAAATCATGGCATACATGACAGATCCAAATGCCGAAGCATATGGAACTTCATTCAACCACTTTCGCTCAGCAGTTGTCTTAGGACACTGATTCTTGCTAAGAGTAATACCATGACCCATTGGCAGGTTTCCTCTCTTAGAATCATCTAAGAACTTTTATCAATGTAAGTATTTTGACTCAAACCAATCATCCTTTTAGATCTATCTCTATAGATATTTCTACCAAGGATGTAAGCGGCTTCACCCATATCTTTCATTGCAAAACATTTCCCTAACCAAGACTTGACAGTCTGAAGTGCAGGAACATCGTTTCCAATGAGTAAGATATCATCGACATGCTATAATAGAAATAATACTACGCTTCCACTGAATTTCATGTATACACAAGGTTCATCTTCATTCTTGATGGAGTCAAGCTCTTTGACCCATTCATCAAAATGAATATTCCAACTCCTCGAAGCTTGCTTCAACCCATATATGTATCTTTGCAACTTGCATACTTTATTAGAATTTCTTGGATCGTCAAAACTTTGGGTTGTGTACTATACACATCCTCAAGAATATTTCATTTAGTAAAGCCGTTTGACATCCATTTGCCATATTACATAGCCGTAATATGCGACTATAGCAATTAAAATTCTAATAGACTACGGCATTGCAACTGGTGAAAAGGTTTCAACATAGTCGATAATATGAATTTGCTTAAATTCCTTTGCTAAAAGCCTAGCCTTGTAAGTATACACCTTCCCATCCATGTCGGTCTTGAAGACCCACTTGCACCCTTTAGTTTATACACCTTCAGGTGGCTCAATCAAGTTCCAAACTTGATTATCAGACATGGATTGTAATTCGGATTCCATGGTCCCTAGCCATATATTCGAATCAGGAGTGGACATCGCATCTAGATAGTAAGTAGGTTCGTCATTCTCAATGACTTCCACTTCATTACTTTCCGATACGAGAAATCAATATTTCTCGGGTTCGGATCATAACCTATCCGATCAACGATGGACTTGTGCAACCGGTTCCATAACTTTTTGTGAACTTGGTTCCGTCTCTACTCTTGGTTCTATGTTATTTTCGGGCACTTGAACTTCTTCAAGATTAATTCTACTCCCACTAGATCCTTTATTGAGAAACTATTTCTCTAGAAACGAACCATATAGAGCAACAAACACTTTGTTCTCATTGCGGTTGTAAAATTAATATCCTTTATATTCTTTAGGACAACCAATGAAAATAACCTTGTCAGATTTTGGTGCTAACTTATCAGAGACAAGTCTCTTCATATAAGCTTTGCAACCCCAAATATTCATGAAAGACAAACTAGGTTTTCTTCCATGCCACATCTCATGTGGGGTCTTAGGAGCCGATTTAGTAGGAACTCTATTCAGTGTGAACGTAGCAATCTTTAATGCATATCCTCAAAAGAAAATAGGAAGGTCAACTTGACTCATCATCGAACGAACTATGTCCAACAAGGTTCAATTCCTCCTCTCAGACACATCATACATTATGGTGTTCCGGGTGGAGTCAACTCTGAAATGATTCCACAGTTTTTGAGATGATTGTCAAACCCTTGGCTTAAATATTCACCACCTCGATTAGATCGAAGTACTTTAATAGTTTTGCCAAGTTGATTTTGTACTTCATTTTGAAATGTTCTAAACATCTCAAACTATTCACTCTTGGACTTCATCAGATAGATGTAGCCATATTTAGATAAGTCATCAGTGAAAGTAATGAAATACTGAAATCCTCCCCTAGCAATGCTGCTTAATAGTCCACATACATCTCATGTACAAGGGCCAATAAGTCACTAGCCCATTCACTACTCTTAGTGAAGGGTGGTTTGGTCATTTTATCCAATAAATAAGATTCACATACCTCAAATGATTCATAAGCATATGAGTCTAAAAGTCCATGTAAATGGACTTTAGATATACGTTTCTTATTTATATGACCAAGCCGGCAATGCCATATGAACGTGTTGTTCACATTATTTGATTTAGATTTCTTATTTATATAATAGATATCTTCAATATTATTTTGTTTCTCAACATCAAGGATATAAATGCCATGAAATGAATCTGCAATACAATAAAGCATATCAATCCGGTATCCAATACCCATGAACAAGAAGTAGAAAGGAAAATATCTATCATATAGATACCTGAAGTAGTAGCAATCATATTGCCCTTCTTCACCTTTTTAGGCCTTCCTTACAAGCCTTGTAACTTTGCTTCCAATGACCAATCTCATTGCAATGGTAGTAAAATGCATCCTTTTGAGACACTTTGGGTTTAGCCTCTTCGGCATTGGCAACTTTTGCCCTGGGTTTAGCAACCTTTGCTTTACCTACTTTGCCTCCCCTTTTTTTAACCCCTTTCTTGTGTTAACCATTAACACATTTACGAATTGTTCCTCTTGTATCTTATATGCATTAAGAGCTTTCACCAAATTATGCCTCTCTTGTAGGGGAATATAGGGTCTTGATCTTGATAACAAGGCTGGATATGTGATTGAATCGTGTATAATCCACTTTCCGAATAAAGTATTTCGACCCTTAATGCCTGGGTTACACAAAATCTTTATTGGGATAAGACAATCACGCAATTTGTTTCTAGGCAAAGAAAACAAATCTAAACCTTGAGAATTGTTTTGCTTTCGTTATTGTTGTATCACTCTTGTGTTTTTCATGTGTGTACAAATGAGATCAATCTCTGTATATATACAGATGAAGAGGTATCAGATAAAGGGTACAATCAAAAGACATGAATTTAGCCAAGCAATGTGTCTTTTCATTTTGAACTGGCACCTATTCAGGAACTGCTCGGCCGAGTCAAGGGACTCACTCGGCCGAGCAAAGATGTCCCAAGACATTTTGCCCAACTGCACGACCGTGTCTTTTGAACTTGCACGGCTGTGTCAATCATACTGCTCGGCCGAGCAAGGCATATGCCTCGGCCGAGCAAGGCTGTCCAGAAACTTGGACAATCTGCTATGCTCTGCTCGGCCGAGTCAAGGACTCTGCTCGGCCGAGCACATCAGCAAAATGTGCTACCCTTTAACTTTTACTTCTTTATCGAGGTTGACTTCGTTTTAGCTCAAACGAGTGTGTACTCCACACTTTCCCTTACTCGTATCCGAGTCTAATACGAATCACATTGATCTCTAGTAAATCACCATTACAATAAAATAAGTTGATGACACTAAAATCACCAACATCTAGCTTGCACTTGGAATATTTCCTTTGTGTGCCGATTAGACAGAAGCGTTGTATCTGTGATGATACCCGATTTTTTTTTGAAAATCAAACGGAGTCGCCACACCATTTTTTTTAAGGGTCAAAACTTTGAAAAATGCCCGAGATAAGAGATTTGGGTTCGGAGGTCACGTTACACGCCGGGAAGAACGTTAGTGTTCACCCGGAATGCCTCGTAAGACGAGTCTTCCAAGCATTAAAAACCATTTGTGTGTGTGTGTGTGTGTTTTGGCCAAAATAAGTTCAAACTGAAAAATAAAAATTGGGAACTTTTTATTAGACTTTGAACATGTCCCATGATTTTTGGGCTTAGTTTTGGGACTCAAAAGATTTTTTTGAAGTTGAAAACCAATTCTGCCAGAATGAAAAAGGCAGTGGACACTTTATTTTAAAATGGGTTTAAGGGCTTAAATATCTCAGAATCTGGGTAAAGTCCGAGAATGAAAGTTGTTCAAAACACCTTAAATAAGATTTCTGTAAAATAACTTTCCCATTTGGAGATAATTTGGTGGATCAAAACCTTCTGGAAATCTCAGATATGAAATCTGGACTTCCAGAGACTGAGGAACTGACCTTTAAAAGAAAATTTGAAAAAGGGAGTTTTACTCACGCAATTAAAAATATGTATGGAAAGCTCTGAATGTTGGATACAAAAAGTGTTTTGTAGTCAACACCAAGTTCCAAGTTTATCTGTGTCCAAAAAATTAAACCATGGACAGAGGTCTTAGAAAATTGCTACTGGACAGCAACTTTCTTAAGAAGAAAAACATGATTTTAAGGGGGGTTTTGCATCCATGCTTGTCCCCATTTCCCTAGGTTTTGATTAGTAGTCACTAGACATTTTAGTGGTGATCTACTATATCAAACCATCCTTGGGGTACATTAGGACTTAAGCATTTCATTTGCTTGGGAAGGGGAATTTTATCCTTGAAAATGAAGATTTGATGTGTGAAAATGGTTTTTAGGGTTTTGAAAACTTGTTTGCAAGTAAGTAAAGATACTTTGAAAAGTAATGTTGATCCTTGTGGAGGATCAACCATGGAGATGAACTTCCATGGTGATCTTCTTGGATCTAGGGCAATAAGATGAACAAACTACATTTTGGAGTTTGAAAATGCATGCATGGATGAGAGAATTTTAAGGTGAGGAGAAGGAGGTTATACCTATCTTCTTTGTGTTTTGTGTTTGAATGGATTCAAAGGCTTGAATGTGTTTAGGGTTTGAAAGTGTTTAGGGTTTGTGATTTAGAGTTGGTCAAAGAGAAAACAAGTAGATAACAATGAAGTCCTCTATGTTTTCTCTCTAATCCTCCTCCTAAAGGGTGATTTGAGCTTGAGTTAGTGTATGTATGAGAGTATGTATGAGAGTGATTTGAAAGTATTTTGAGTGAGTGGGATTTGGGAAAGATTGAAGAGAAAATGGTGGCAATTCAAGTAAATTCCCACTGTTTTCTCCCTATTTTTCGCCAAGGTGCAGTTGCAAAATGTGTTGTTCCTCCCTTATTTCTGTGACTGAAGGCCTCAATTTATAGGCAACTGGAATTTACATATATGTCTGCGCGGATGGGTTTGTCAGCGTGCACTGTTCATTAAATGCAGCTCCAGACTTTGGACAGGAAATTTTTTTTTTTTTTAAAATTCAAATTAGGCAGCCAGTTTTGGTTCCAGCAGCTTCTATTTTTGGTTTTTGACCATTTCTTTTGCTTTTTTGATTCTTTTCCTTGGTTTATCTTAAAATGGCAATCCCTAATCTACCTTTACTTGGTTAGAAATGTTAGGAATTGTTAGAAATGTTAGAAATGTTAAAACTTTCGTTAATTTTCTAACAAAAATACTAACAACTTAAATTGGAGCACTTACAGCAGCCCCTCGGCGACGGCGCTTTCGAAGGAAGCGGGGTCGTCGATAAGAGTAAGGCTCCATATTTGACAGGATGATCAAGTGATCGAGTGGCTGGACCTAGCGATAGGCTACCTACGTATCCCGAATGGGAATCAAGTCGGCCGTAGTTCGGGTCTTTGACCCTGGAGTGACTGTTTTAGGATGTCAACCTGGTGAGCGAGTTCTGCAGTCGATTGATGAGAGAAACTCTGCTGGGGATGAGAGATGACCATTTTGGTCTGGTGGCTGAAGTTGTATATCCGCTCTGTTGGGGATAGGAATGACCATTTTCGGTCTGATGTTGTATATCCGCTCTGCTGGGGATAGGGATGACCATTTTCGGTCTGAAATTGCATGTCCGCTCTGCTGGGGATAAGAGATGACCATTTTGGTCTGATGGCTGAACCTAATGATAGGCTACCTACGTATCCTTAAGAGGAATCAAGTCAGTCGTAGTTCGGGTGTTTGACCCTGGAGTGACTGTTTTAGGATGTCAACCTAGTGATGATGGCGTTTTAGGTGCCTCAGACCTTAAAGATGATGGCATTTTAGGTGCCTCGAACCTAGATGATGATGGCTTTTTAGGTGCCTCGGACCTTGATAATGATGGCTTTTTAGGTGCCTCGGACCTTATGATGGCGTTTTTAGGTGCCTCGAACCTTGATGATGGCATTTTAGGTGCCTCGAACCTTGATGATGGCGTTTTAGGTGCCTCGGACCTTGATGATGGCGTTTTAGGTGCCTCGAACCTTGATGATGGCATTTTAGGTGCCTCGAACCTTGATTTGAAATGTTTTCCCTTAATGGCTTGGGATGGATAGTCCTTCGGTGTTCTTCGTCTGCTGCCAAAGGAGAGGGTGACCATTTTGGTCGGGTGGCTGGACCTGTGGTAGGCTACCTACGTATCCTTAAGAGGAATCAAGCCAATCGTAGTTTGAAAGCTGCTCGGGATTTCGTTGGCTTTCGGCTTACATTTTACGGCCGTGGATGATAATGAGGAAAGAAGCGGGATTCCGTCAACTTTGCTGGGGATTTTGTTAGCTTTTGCTGGGGATGACGGGCTTACGTTTTACGGCCGTTGATGATTTTGATGAAAGAAACGTAATTCCGTTATCTTTCTCGGAGAAATCGGACTTACGTTTGACTGCCGTTTGATGATTTTGATGAAAGAAATGGGATTCCATTATCTTTATCGGGGAAATCGGACTTACGTTTGACTGCCGTTTGATGATTTTGATGAAAGAAACGGGATTCCGTTATCTTTCTCGGGGAAATCGGACTTACGTTTGACTGTCGTTTGATGATTTTGATGAAAGAAACGGGATTCCGTTATCTTTCTCGGGGAAATCGGACTTACGTTTGATTGTCGTGAGTGTTCCTTTGTTGACTTTGGTTAACTCTGTTAAGTTGAGGACTAAATTGTAGAGTCCTGAAAATTTAAAGGGCAAAAGGGTCATTTTGACCCTTCATTTTGGTCCGCGCGGATGGGAATGTTTCCCAGACTGGTTTTAAATGAGGGCCAACGCCCTTTCTTCTCCTTCCTCCAATTTCCAGTCCTTTCTGCAGTTTTTCGAGGGGAGAGAGAGAAAACCGAGGAGAGAAGCCATTTTTGGCCAAAAATCCTTCAAAAATCTTCCATTTTCTTAGATTTTTCAAGCAATGGAACACGGGGGAGTAGCCATTCAAGGCCAAGGACGTGGCCCGGTAGCGGAGAGGCGATTGGAGCTTATTCGAATGAGGAGGCATTACACTCTTTCGCAATCGATTGCGGAGGAGCACTATCCCGATGCGTGGCAACATTGGGCCACTGATCCGAGTCTCCGAACGGTATACTTCGAATCTCTTTATTTTCTTTGTTGATTTCTTGCTTGAAATTGATTTTGTGATTGATTTTTGATTGATTTTTTTTGAAAATTCGAAAATTGATGTTCTTGGCCTTGGATTTGGATTTTGATGCTTTGCATGTTGTAATGAGTATGTGGATAATGCATTTTGCTTGAAAAAAAGAATGGGCATTTTGCCAAATTTTTTTTTTTTTAAATTCGAAAATTGCTTTTTAAAATTCAAAAATTGGATTTTTGATGATTTGCATGTTGCAATGTGTTTGAAAAGAAAGGGCATTTTGCCATTTTTTTTTTGTTTTTTTTTTTTGAAATATGAGATGATAAGGAATTTGCCCGAATTCGGAACGGAAATGAATGTATGCATGTATGCACTCTTGTAGGATTTGTTTTTTGTAATGGGATGATGAATGATATGAATGTATGCATAGGATTTTTTTTTTGAAAAGTGGGACGGATTTTTGATTCTGTTGATTGAATAAATGACTTGTGGAAAAACTGTTTATTTGTGCTATTTTATGAAAAATGGGACAGAGTTTTTACTTTCGTTGACTCGATATTATTGACATGCTTTCTGTATGAATGAATGGAACTTGCTGAAAAAACTCTTTTTTTTTTGTGCGAGAAAAATTGGGCTAGGTCCGTTGTATGCTGTTATGCTGCCCGATTTTCTGCAAATCTCTATGATGCATGTGTATGCTTCTTTTTTTTTTTTTTTGAATGCAAATTTTTTTTGACATTTTTGTTTCTCTCTTTTTTTTTATTGCAGGGTGGAAACAATTTCGTGACGGAGCAGCTGAACAAGATGAAGACTCGGGGATCGGTGGAGTCTGTGATTTATTTGTGGGACCGGCTTCCGGCTTTGGGCAGAGGAGCGATGATGAGTCCTAGACAGATCGTCATTGAGACTGGATTGTACGAGTTCATCGAGTGCTTGAGTGGTTTGGTCAAGTTCCCCAAGAGTAAGGGACTGATTTTTGCTTTGGCACAGCATTGGTGGGACGTGACCCACACATTCCATTTTTTCTGGGGTGAGGCCACGTTTACACCTTCCGACTACGCAGCGATTACGGGCCTGTCCTTTAAAGGACAGAGCATTGAGTGGAGAGACGGGTACAGTGATATGGATCTGCAGGCCCTTCTAGGATTTTCCCCTATTCCCAAAAAGGGGATGGGGATGGAGTACGCCGTGGTCCACGGGAAGATCGTGGAGAGTATTGGGAGCTACATGGATGGGGATGAGAGGATAGGCGCTGAGCAGATTGCTAGGGCCTTTTTATGGTTTACTTTTTCGAGCACGCTTTTTGGACATGCCGAGGGGACGGCTGTTTTTGCTTTGCTGAGGTCCTTGGAGGACGTGGGGATGGCTGGAGAGACACTTGGGGAGAGGCAGGGCTGGCAGAGCTATATTTTGCTCTGGATCGATATAGCCGGAAGGCTGTCAGCTCTTTGACGTGCTTCGAGTTCCCTCTGGAGGTACAACCTTTCTTTTTTTTGCTTTTCCTCTTTTCTTTAAGCACGTATTCTTTTTCGCACTTGATTGATTTGACCTTTTCCTTTCGCAGGTATGGGCTCTAGAGTTCTTTCACGTCACGCTATGGCGGCAGCCGACGGAGTACATTGGGGCGTATCCGGCCATGCTTTCTTGGTCCAAGTATGCCCGGGAGAAGAAAGGTTCTAGGGGGCGCACGACCCTCAAGTACTCGGATTGCCTGCCTTTGACGAGGGCTGAGACAGATGAGAGGATCATATTCTACCCCTGGGACCGCTTCGATGTAGAGCAGCTGAAGGGTGCCGAGAGATGGACCGTGGAGCGGAGAATCTTGAGAGGCTTGACCTGCGACGTATATTATCTGGGAGAGAGAGTGACGCGCCAACATGGCGTGGGTGCACCTGCGATGTCTCTGGTGGAGCCCCCTGCTGACATGATGCATCCGAGTGAGAACTCGGAGACCTGGGAGGAGTATCGAGGTGGCCATCACCACTCGAGGTTCGTGGCGATCGAGGATTACTTGCGATTTGTCCTGTGGAGGCTGAAGACGCCTCAGGTTCTTGAGAGAGAGGGATTGGGGGTTGTGCGGTACCCTCGATCGAGCTTTTTATATGTCCAGGACGGGGTCAGGCTGAGAGTACAGATCCCTGTCCCTGATCGGGTTCCACGAGCTTTCCGGCCTCGTCCGGATATGAAGGTATGACCTCTCCTTTTCCTTTTTTTTTCTTCTGTCTTTTCCTTTCTTTCCTGTCATCATTTTTCGCCTTAATTATTTCTGACGCTTTCGTTTCTGTGCAGTTCCCGGCCAAGGTGGTGGAGAAACTGACGAACCAGGTGATTGGGGCTAAGAGGTTCATCAAGAATATGGTTATTTGTGGGTCTTCTCAGGGCAGGAGGAGACGAGCACAGCAGGCGCCTGTCGAGAGGGAGACTTCCCCTGTTCCTTCCGAGCCTTCTCCCGAGACTCCTCTTTCTCCTCTCATAGATCCCAGTGTGGTGTTGCCTTCGGACCACGTCATTCTCGGAGATCCGTATGGACAGGGACACGTCTGGCATTACGGCGGGTCTTCTTCGCACGTCCGGGAATCCGACGCGTTTTCGTTCGGGTACGACTTCTTTGCGGATCTTGGCTTGCTGTATCAGGGTGTGTCGGTTGGTCCCGACGAGCCTTCCTCCGGAGACGAGGATAATTCTGAGCCCGAGATATTCGTGGCTACTGAGGAGGCGGGCCCGAGCCGCAAGAGGGATCGGGGGAAAGCGCCAGCCACCGAGGACTCTGACTGACGATCTTCTGAGACCGACTTTTGAGATTGTACCTATTTTTTTTTTTGGCAGATACAGTTTTTTTTTATGCACACTCTCTTTTTTTTGGAATGTAATAATTTAGGATCTTATTGTTTATTATTTTTTTTATCATGAATGCAATGCTGTATGAATGCGATGTTGCATGAACCCGTTTTTTTTTTGGCAAGGGTGTGAGTGTCTGGTATATGAACTGTTTGGGCAGGTTATTGCACAGGTTTCGAGCAGTTGGGATGAAAATATTCCTCCGTGGTGCAGCAGTTTGAACTGCTGCAGATTTTTTTTCTGGGTGACAAATGTGTCCGCGCGGATGGGCTTGGATTCTGACACTGGCATTTAATTTTTGCTTCAGATCTGGTTTTCCTTCTTTTAATTCAAACAACCACTCCATCTGCTCATTCAAACAGCCATTTTCGGGAAGAAGGAGAGAAAAAGCCATGGAAAATCTTAGAAGAACTCCATCAAAATTGTCCCAAGAATCCCAAATGTCATTTTTCAACAAATTCAAGGATTGGTCCCGAGAGATTATGCATGAGAGGAGGTCATTTTTCGAAGAGAGGTACAAGGTAAAGTGCTTGTGGTCTCTCAAAGAGTTGGTTCCGGACTATGATCTTTTGAGAGCTTCTTCCTCATTTTGGGACACTAGAAGGCATGTCTTTTGCCTTTCTTACAATGAAGTGGTCCCGACCGTTGAAGAATTTCGGGCTTTACTTGGTGGCCCGGAGGTGGAAGAGATTGAGATTCCTTTGCCCGGAGGGGCTTCTTTTGTTGATAGGTTGTGTAACCTCCTTCACCTTTCTCCGAAGGAAGCGCAAGGTATGATTCGTAGTCCCGATCATTTTGACATTTCTGGTCTTCCTGATAGATTTAGGGGCTTAGGCTTGGTGGATGATCCCTATTAGGATGCTTTTGCACTTTGCATGTTTGGTACCTTGTTCATGGTTTATTCCTTTGGGATTTGTCATCGGGCCCTGTCAGATGTAGTTGTTCACTGTCGCTTGGGCAGAGATGTTGTACCTCTGATCTTGGGAGAGACTTTCCATGCTCTCGACAGGCTGGCTACCGGGAGGCGGTATATGCACGGGGGCAACCCGTTTCTCTTGACTTTGTGGCTGATGGAGCGCCTGGGGGTTCTTCGGGAGACTTCTGATATGATTAAGCCTTGGACATTTGCCAGGAGAGGGGTTTTGGTGGATTTTGATGATCAGGGCTCGTGGGAGCGATGGATGGCTGGTCGCCAGACTGAAGATATCAGATGGTCGGTGCCTCATTGGCGGGTGGAGACTCGGAGAGTACTTCAGGATGGATCTCCTGTGGTTATGATTCCGGGGCTTTCTCAGTCCAACTTTTACATTCCGGCTTTGGTTCTGAGACAGTTCAGCTTGGAGCAGGTTCCTTTGGAGGATTTTGATGATATAGCCACCAGGGTGGTGGCTTCTGCTTCTATGGATGATCCTTCGGTGTTTCCATTTCTTTCCCGAGTATGGAGGTATGACGTCTTTCCTCCTCGGGTTATCCTCAGGCGTCCGAGACCTGTGTTCCTGACCACTTGGTACCTGGATTGGTACGAGAGGCATTTGGGAGAGACTCAGGTAGCTATTTTGAGACGGTGTGAGGCCATTATGGGTGCGGAGGACCTGACAGTTTCGGAGAGGAGGAGGACCGAGGCGAGGGCCAACCCTCACGACCGGAGCGGAGATACTGTTACCGACTATGAGGCCTATGTCAAGAGGCAGGAGAGGAGGGCTCCTATGCTACCAGCTAGGCTACAGGAGATGAGAGATGACGCTAGGGCTACTAGGGCCCTGACAGAGGCTGGTTTGATAGATCCTGTCCCTACACCAGAACTTAGTAGGAGGAAGACCGACATTTTTCCTGTTCAGAGGAAGAAGACCCGAAGGGGAAAGAAGAGGGGAGATGCCAGTACGAGCGGCTTAGAGTGACCTCGAGTTTTCCAAGTATCCCTTTCTTGCCGTAGCAGACACATTAGTTTGATTTATGTATCTTAGTTTCTTTTAGCAGGTTGTAATTCGTAGGAGTGAACCGGGCTTAGACTCATCAAAAAGTTTTTAACTGTAATGAATATGTGAATTGCTTTAGAGTTTTTCGAGACGCTTTCATGGTCTGATCAGTGTATTGATGTCAAAGTGTGACTTTTCTTTGTGTTTTAGACCTAACCGCTTCCGGCTGCCTACGTTCCCTTCGGACAAAAGGGCTCAGGTCTCCGTAGTTCGACCCGGTTAATTTTCTTTGTTTTTTTTTGTTTTTTTTTGTTTCATTTTTGTTTTTTTTTTGTGCAACCCTGTTTTTTACCTAGGCCGCCCTTTTCGGGTTTTCAACCTAGTTGGGTATTACTCTTTTAGCACTCCTTTTTTTTGTTTCTTCTTCCTTTTTTTTTTTGACTCGGTGTTTTACGCGTAGTATCTGCGCAGCTTGTCACCATTCACTGGGTGTACAAAAGGATTTCCGTCGAGGTCTGCAAGTTGCATGGCTCCTCCGGAGAAGATTTTCTGGACAACATATGGCCCGACCCAGACAGGTTCCCATTTGCCAAGCGGGTTGATATGGACTGGGGGCTTCTCTTTCAGAATGAGATCACCTTCCCTAATCTCCCGATGGTTCACTTTCTTGTCGAAGGCTCTGGCCATTCTCCCTTGGTATGCTCGGATATGTTCCATGGCCTTTAATCGTCGTTCATCTAGCAGGGCCAATTCATCATGGCGACTTTGGAGCCATTCGACCTCGTTGATTCGACTTTCCAACAGCGCACGGAGTGAGGGGATTTCTAGCTCAATTGGGAGTACGGCTTCCATTCCGTAGGTGAGAGCAAACGGTGTCTCCCCTGTTGCAGTTCTGACTGATGTCCTGTAGCCCCAGAGTGCCAGGTGTAGCTTCTCGGGCCAATCTCTGCCCCGGACAGCCATTTTCCGGATGATGTTTTCCAGAGTCTTGTTTGCTGCTTCGACGGCTCCATTGGTTTGGAGCCTATAGGGAGATGACTTGTGACAGGTTATTCTGAATTCCGCCAGCAGCCTATCGCATTCCCCTTCAAAGTGGGATCCATTATCTGAGATAATTTCGGTCGGCAACCCGTATCTGCATATGATGTTCTCTTTGATGAAGAGGGATACTTTCCTTGAGTTGAGGATTTTATAGGACTTTGTAGGGCATCCTTTTCAGTTCCTCCGAAGAAACTACCAATCTGCGTCTCTTTAGGCTCTTCCATAGTTCCCAGATTCACACTTGTCAAAATCTCTTCGGCAGCTTGGGCTCGATTTTCCTCTTTCCGAACAACCTGCTTAAAGATTTTTGTTCTCTTCTTTTTTTTGTTTATTTAATGTGTCTGCTTCTTTATCTAATGAATTATTATTGAATGTCCTTTCTTTCTTTTAAAATTATTAATTAATTTATCATTAGTTAAAGTGGCAATTAAGGGATACTTAGAAAGGTTCGTCATTTCATTGAGAACGAAAGGAAATACAACATTTGCTACAGACTCGTAGTCTTTAGGCGTAAGGCCGTCAGACGACTCTAGAGACTTGATCCTGATATTGAGGGACTCGGAGGACTCTAACTAGATTGACACAAAGGGACGGGGGACCAATCCAGGCTTGGTGATCGTTTCTTCTTTGGTCGCGGACGGGCCTGAGAGAGTTTCCCAATTCTTTAATGGCATCGCTGCCAGTGACCTCTCGACTCGGGAATTGTACTGTTTCTGTCCTCCTTCCTCGATCATTGCTACCATTTCTTTGACTGAGCTGAAATCAATCAGGTCTGGCACCTGGATATCTTCCCCGAATAACTGCTGCATAATCAGACCATCCCAATCATCAGAAAAGACTTCTGTGGCTTTGGCTTTCGGCACAGTCAATTCAAACTCAGGCTTCGGACCGTCCTGGGTAGTAGGAATCGTGGTAGTGAGCTTTTCGAACTGTTCCACTAGGCTTGGCATGCCTTTGAAAGTGTACTCGCTCTTCAAGGTAGTGGTAGCCCCGGGTATCTTGGGTAGGTCCAGAAATACTCTACGGACCGGGTTAGCTTTGGCTTCCCTGAATTTGTTGAGGCTATCCTATAGCTTCAGCCACCCTTCTGTAGGAGTGGGCTCTGTGATGTTACCCGGTTGTGTGGGATCCTTTACAAAGTAGTCAGCCAAATTAGGACTGAAGGGGAGAGATTTAGGATCGTCGACCGGGACCCTTCCTGTGATAGCTTCTTTCCTTTGTAGAGCAAATTCTTTTTCTTTCGCGGTGTCCACTGAGGTGGCCTCATATCCCAGGCCGTGGCGATTTTTCTGTCCTTTCACCTCGATGAGTTTGTGAGTTCCTTGTTGGTGCTTCCCCAGACCGAGGCCAGGTAGATAGCTCATCTTTCTCATCATTTTCAAGATCGGAGGGATTTTATCCCGGGTAATTGTCAGATCTATGTTGCACACTTGGGCTTTGGGAGGCTCGACCGTGAAGCCTGTTAGCATGAGACCTTCCTCATCATGTTTGATTTCCAGAATAGGTATTCCACCTGTATCCGTGCCCTCCAAGGTGACTAAATCCCCGTAAATGGTTGTCAGGTCCTCATTCAAGACGAATTTCACACACTAGTGGAGGCTTTAGGCGACCCCCTTGACCTGATGCAGCCAAGGTCTTCACAACAGGGCATTAAAAGTGATCGGGATGTCAATAACCTGGAATTCCACAGGTATCAATTTCTGGCCAAACCAGAGGTCCAAAGTAGCAACTCCAAGGACTGCTCGAGATGTCGAGTCGTAAGCTTTGACTGTGAGGGAGGAAGGTTTCAAGTCTGTGGACTTGATGTCAAGCAGGCTCATGATTTTTACCGGAAGAATATTCATTCCGGACCCGTTGTCAACCAGGACCCGAGGGAGGCGTCGTTCATCCAATTGGACTGTGATGAAGAGAGGCTCGTTATGATTGGCCCCGAATTGAGGGAGATCGAGATCTGTGAAAGTGATTATGTTCCCATAGTGGATGTTCCCGATTAATTGCACCACGTCATCGGGAGTAGCATCGATAGGCACTAAAGTGCGAGCCAGGCTTTCTTCCAGCTTTAGCTTGTGGGGATAGGATGAGGTGAGCAGGGACCATAGAGAGATGTTGGCCTGTGTTTGCTTCAACTGGGTGAGCACGGGGTCCTCTTTCTCAGGGTTAGGAGCTTCGGCTGTCTTGACACCGGGATTACGATTTTCTCCGGATGCTTGATCTGCTACCTTCTTATCTGTCTTGGGATTCCCTTGGAAGATTTGCCCGGATCGGGTCAACAGGTTGACTTCCTCATCAGTTGCTTCTTGACTAGATTTCTTCAATGCTGCTAAGGTCAATGGTGGAGCCTTTTTGGCTATCGGCCACTGGTTCTGACGGAGTCTAGCAATGGTGAGGGGCTGAGCTTGAGTTGTAATGGCTCCTTCCTGGGCGGCCCTTATAACTGCTTCCCAAGTCACGGGCTTTTGAGTCTGGGGTTGTGTTGTTGCCCCCTGGATGGCCCAAAGAGCTAGGGCGTCCTCCGATTCGCTCCCATAGCCTACCTTGCTCATAGTTATCATACAACAAGAGTTGCTATTCTCAGGGCTCGACGGCTTTTCGGTTTCATCCCCGGTATAGTGCAGCCATTCTGGTTCCTTTTTGTAATACTCAGAGCTGGAGATGATTATAGCACTCTGTGTGGGGGGCGCATCCGGTATCATGCCGTTTTCCAGGACTTCTCTGAGAGCTGACATACATTCGGGGAAGGTGACCTCTTCTTGGGTAACCCTGACAAGGAGTGTTACTTTGTTTTGGGGCGGATTTGATCTGACCATAGTTATTTTCTCACTGGGGAGGATGGGAGTTAGTTTCCCTCTCTCTAATAGATCCTCGACTATCAGCCTAGATCGGATGCCTGAAAACCCTTTCCCCAAAGCATGGTAGGTAGTGTTGAACTCTAAGACATCCACGTGCTCAGACCCAGGAAACTTCATGGCCTTCATATCCTCGGTTTCGTAGTAGTCGTCTGAAGTTTCTTCGTCGTAAACTTGACAACCAACCATTGTGTCGGCTCCCATGATATCATTTCACTGATTGTTCCAGATTGATTCCGGATGCGGGGCCTTAGTTGACTCTTCGCTCTCGTCATCATCATCGTCATCGCGCTGTCATCGGAATCATCTTCCCATACTACCGGGATTTCGGCGGTGAGGGAACGTCGATCAAACCCGTTAGGGAATATGGGTGCGTGCAACCGAGAAATTTTCATACGCTCAGATTCCGGAAGTGGTAATTGTGACTCGGCTTCTCCTCCCGAAGCTGCGGGGAAGAGTGAGAGGGGGTGGCACGTATTTGACTCCTGGCAGGATATAGAAGGAATCCTCCTCCTCTGATTCTTCGCTGTTCTCGAGATCATATTCAGCCTCTCCCAAAACCAACTTGCAGAAGTGTACTAGCTCCAGATGCTCTTCGGCCTCTTTGCTTTGATAAGCCCCAGTCTGAGCGCCGCCGGAAGCTTTCTTGCTCGATTCTTCTTGATTGTTCTAACCATCTTGTGTAAATGGTTTTCTCATGTTTTGACCGGAGCAGCCCCAGTTCTTTAGCATCAGCTTTCCCCTCATTCGAGAAATAGCGGGCTTCGTATTCTTGCAGGAAATCTCTGACATGAGACCAAGGTGGGCTGACTTGCTCATCGTCCTCAAGGTTGATGGGGAATCCGAATTCAGGATCTTCGACAAGGTTGGCCATGGGTATTTGGGGACCTTCATCAGCATCTTCCTGGGCATGCGAGATTCCCCGTATTCAATTATATTCACCAGATTATGGTTCCTTGGCAGAGGATTTTTGACTGTATTAGGCCCCTCGGGGCCTTCCAACTTTCCTTGCTCTATCAAGCCTTGGATCGCCTTTTTCAGAGTGAAGCAGTTGTCAGTCAGATGTCCGTGGGCTTGATGAAAAGCACAATACTTTGAGGTATCCACAGGAGCGTTCGAATTCCTGGGTTGGAAATTCTCTAAAGGCCGCAGCAAGCCTTCTTTCACGAGTCCCCTAAAGATGTCGTTCAGGGGCATTCCAAAGTTTTCGAGGTTCATGACCCGTGGTCTGGGCTCGGCTGGTTTTCTGGGAGCAAAAGGAGTTGTGTTATTACATTCCTGTCCCGCGTAGTTAATTGTCTCTTTGCCTTTAGCAGGAGCAAGGGGCGGTGTTGGAAGGAGGAGCCCGATATCTGCAAGCAGGTGCGGCAGCCGGCTGCTGATTGTAAGCCTTTTCAAACTTAGCTGCGGAGTTAACCATGGCCCGTAAGTCTGAGTACGGGAAGTGACTGAGGGAGGCTCTTAGATGTGGTTTGAGGCATGACTGGAAGATGTCCAGTTGTTCCTCTTCAGAAGGAGGGATGGCCATCTCACTGAGTTTTAGATTCCATCGCTTGTAGAAATCCCCAACATTCTCGTCGGGACGCTGCACTGTTGTCTGCAGATCAACTCTATTTGTTTCCCATTCCAAGTTAGCTTTGTACTTTTCTGTGAAGGCATTAGTAATCTGGTCCCATGTAGCCCTGGCCTCAGGTTTTAGGCGGAAGAACCATTTTAGGGCACTAGATTTCAAAGATAGACTGAAATAGTCAGCCAACTGCTGATTGGTACACCCTTCAGCCAAACTTCTTAGCAGTTAATTCAGCGATCTGCGCTTTCATTTCCTTATGTTGTTCCATGAACCAGGCCAGATGAGGATCTTGTGGTGGAACCATTGCGTTCAAACTAGTGTCTGAGCTAGAGAGAGGAGCTACCACTGGCGGCAGGCTGGTGGAGGGAACGGCCGTTCCGGGGATGTAGGTGAAAACCTGTCCTTGGCCTGAATTGCCCGGGGGAGCATGAGTAGGAGCCTGGGCGAAGGGATAGAACCTTGTGGCCTGCTGTTGATTTTCAACTGGCAAAGTGGGTGGAGGCATTCCTGATGTAGCTGGATAGCTTGGATTTCCGGAGTGAGACCCATAAGTAGGCTTAGGTGCGGGCTGCTGTCCCTGACTGTTGAATTGCATGGCTGACTGAGGCGATGGTGTATAACTCGGGGGGTACTGCGGTCCTGGTGATTCTGATGAAACTGAGATGGAGGTTTGGTAACCCATCGAACCCTGTGTAAGAAATGGGTTTGTGAAAGCTGTGGGAGGAGCAGCTGAGCTAGCATCATTACGAGGAGGGCTCCTGGCGGCTCTTGAGGCATGCCGAACCCTTGTTGTGGCCCTTTGAACTGTTGCTGCGAAGGCCCGGATTGATCGGTTCCAAACTGAGGCGGGATCCCGATTAGCTGTGGCATTCCGAGGTAACCCCAACCATGAGAAGACATTCCATACTGATTTTGCCCCCACTGAGGAACTGCGAACTGATTTGTGCCTTCGGGCAGTATGGGTCCAGTAGTCTGAAGCTGGGGAGCTGGCTGACCCGAAGATCGAGGAGCATGGGTTCTGGTAGTGGTATCATAGGAGGTGGGCGGTGGCATCCTGGAGTAATCAGGGCGACTGAGAGTGGGATTGGCATCCTCTTCCTCTTCCACGGTGAAGGTGCCATCGGGATTGAGGCTGGCGGCCACACCGTGGCTCTTAATAGCCTCCATAAGGCTATTCAGCTGTGCTTCCTGTCGCAATCTCATCTCATTTTCGCTAACCGATTCCACTTCTGTTTTGTACGAGGGGTCCCGGGAGGCGGAGTGACGTTGTCCCCATCATTACCGGCCGATGCGGACATTCTGAAACCCGAGTCGGAACAAACGGCGGCGATGATGCGCTTGACTCTTCCCAACTAATCAAACGGTGACCCGGTGTCCGGAACCAACCTTTGTGAGGAGCTGCAGGGGAAAAGGCACGAGGGTTCAGATGTCTGGGAAGGAAGGAGGGTAAGTGTTTGGGCTTTGGGCTCATGCAACATGCAGTTATTTGTTCACGTTTACTTAAAACATGTTTTATTAACCTAATCGGTTGGAAAAGATTGCTCTTCTTTTTCGCAAACTACTCTGGATCCTGGATCAGTGGGCCCGTCACTACGTCTATAAGACCCTCGTATTCCACCTGTATTTCGACCTCCCAGGGTGCACAGCCCCGGGCGAGGGTCCTATAGGGCAAGCGGGTCCCACCGACCGAAAGAAAAATGATCCTAAAAGTCTGGCGGGTAATCGAGTCTTAACGAGCATTCGATGTAAATTACGGACAAAGCTGACGTCAAAAGTCAAGATCATGTCCGAGGGCTCGACGAAAAGTCGGCATGATTCGGACTGATAAATGTCCACAATTGATCTTGACTTGTCGTCAATTAGGCCGTAATTAGGCATGGAATAATCATTAATCCTTGATGACTCAGTGTCATGCTGGGAGTCAGTGTATAATTTGTTCCAGTCAGAGTCAAAGTCAAGGCGCCAGTCAATATCTGGTCAAAGTCCGTGACGGAAAACCGGCGTAACTTCGGCGATTAGGGTCCCCGAAAGATATTGACTTGGTATGCCGACTAAGGCTTGAAAGGAAAGGTCTATACACAGACAGGGCATGACACAGACCAAACTAAAAACCAACCGGGTCTCGGACAAAGTGTGTCACGGACAAGTGCATGGTCGACACAAGGCTCCATGGGATGTTTGGGTAGTCCCGTGCTTGTACCGAGAGGCGTAATAAGACCAAACGGGCCGCGACAGGGATTTCTCCGGGTTAGGGACGTAGTGTGCAGTGTAAGGTCACGTGCGCGTAGTGTGCAAGCAGTCTATCTTCTTTTTCTGAGTAAAATAGAAATTTTTCATGTGTCTTAAAAAGTATGATGCATGATTTTTTTTTGAAAATTTTCTTTTTTTTTTTGAAATTCTTTTTTTTTGAAATTCTTTTTTTTTTTGAACTTTTTTTTTTGTAAATGCACACATAAGCACATAATTCAAAATCCGAGGCAACGGGTCCAACAGTCAAAATTTTGACTTTTTCGAGGCGGCCAAAACAACACGAAAATGTGAAAAATCAACACATACACCACAAATGATTTCAAATGCCGGGACGGAAGCTTGACCCTCAAAAGCTTTTTTTTTTGAAAACAATGATACCAGTACGTGGGATTGTTAAACCACAATTTATCCCCGACTCGTGTTAGGAGGCGATAACGGGAAGTTTAATGGTTTCCACCAATATACCAAATATAATTTTTTTTTAAGATAAAGCTTACTTATCCCCAGCGGAGTCGCCAACTGTGATGATACCCGATTTTTTTTTGAAAATCAAACGGAGTCGCCACGCCATTTTTTTTTTAAGGGCCAAAACTTTGAAAAATGCCCGAGATAAGAGATTTGGGTTCGGAGGTCACGTTACACGCCGGGAAGAACATTAGTGTTCACCCGGAATGCCTCGTAAGATGAGTCTTCCAAGCATTAAAAACCATTTGTGTGTGTGTGTGTGTGTGTGTGTTTTGGCCAAAATAAGTTCAAACTGAAAAATAAAAATTGGGAACTCTTTATTAGACTTTGAACATGTCCCATGATTTTTGGTGTGATTTTTGGGCTTAGTTTTGGGACTCAAAAGATTTTTTTGAAGTTGAAAACCAATTCTGCCAGAATGAAAAAGGCAGTGGAAACTTTAATTTAAAATGGGTTTAAGGGCTTAAAGATCTCAGAATCTGGGGAAACTTTAATTTAAAATGGACCAAAACCTTCTATAAATCTCAGATATGAAATCTGGACTTCCAGAGACTGAGGAACTGACCTTTAAAAGAAAATTTGAAAAAGGGAGTTTTACTCACGCAAAAAATAAATTAAAAATATGTCTGGAAAGCTCTGAATGTTGGCTAGAAAAAGTATTTTGTAGTCAATACCAAATTCCAAGTTTATCTGTGTCCAAAAAATTAGACCATGGACAGAGATCTTAGAAAATTGCTACTGGACAGCAACTTTCTTAAGAAGAAAAACTTGATTTTAAGGGGGGTTTTGCATCCATGCTTGTCCCTATTTCCCTAGGTTTTGATTAGTAGTCACTAGAAATTTTAGTGGTGATCTACTATATCAAACCATCCTTGGGGTACATTAGGACTTAAGCATTTCATTTGCTTGGGAAGGGAAATTTTATCCTTGAAAAGGAAGATTTGATGTGTGAAAATGGTTTTTAGGGTTTTGAAAACTTGTTTGCAAGTAAGTAAAGATACTTTGAAAAGTAATGTTGATCCTTGTGGAGGATCAACCATGGAGATGAACTTCCATGGTGATCTTCTTGGATCTAGGGCAAGAAGATGAACAAACTACATTTTGGAGTTTGAAAATGCATGCATGGATGAGAGAATTTTAAGGTGAGGAGAAGGAGGTTATACCTATCTTCTTTGTGTTTTGTGTTTGAATGGATTCAAAGGCTTGAATGTGTTTAGGGTTTGAATGTGTTTAAGGTTTGAAAGTGTTTAGGGTTTGTGATTTAGAGTTGGTCAAAGAGAAAACAAGTAGATAACAATGAAGTCCTCTATGTTTTCTCTCTAATCCTCCTCCTAAAGGGTGATTTGAGCTTGAGTTAGTGTATGTATGAGAGTATGTATGAGAGTGATTTGAAAGTATTTTGAGTGAGTGGGATTTGGGAAAGATTGAAGAGAAAATGGTGGCAATTCAAGTGAATTCCCACTGTTTTCTCCCTATTTTTCGCCAAGGTTCAGTTGCAAAATGTGTTGTTCCTTCCTTATTTCTGTGACTGAAGGCCTCAATTTATAGGCAACTGGAATTTACATATATGTCCGCGCGGATGGGTTTGTCAGCGTGCACTGTTCATTAAATGCAGCTCCAGGCTTTGGACAGGAAGAATATTTTTTTTTAAAATTCAAATTATGCAGCCAGTTTTGGTTCCAGCAGCTTCTATTTTTGGTTTTTGACCATTTCTTTTGCTTTTTTGATTCTTTTCCTTGGTTTATCTTAAAATGGCAATCCCTAATCTACCCTTGCTTGGTTAGAAATGTTAGGAATTGTTAGAAATGTTAGAAATGTTAAAACTTTCGTTAATTTTCTAACGAAAATACTAACAACTTAAATTGGAGCACTTACAGTATCGCGCGAGACACACCATGTCCCGTGCGAGACAAGGCCTCTGTTTTGGCTATCTAGAATAAAAGCAGTTACCATGTGTTTAAGGTCCTTCATAAGAGCCTTATACATGTTGGCAAGCATAAGGCAAGCAATATCAATAGAATCATCAACATGTTTCTAATGTTGCTCCTTATCTGCCCCTGCAACATTTGCAGCGGGTTCAGCAGGAATGGTTCATCAAGAACGTACAATTTTGCCTAAGAACAATTCTTAAGCTTTTGATCCAATCAGAATAGTATGTACAGTTCTTTTCGAGCTTATCCTTCTCAAGGACGAATCGCAATTCATTGTGTAATGCCATTTCTACAATAAGATATGCATACAATATGAACATATATAAGCATCAATTCATTAACCATCTAAGAGACAAAAAAATGTATTTCATAAATACTCCCACTAAATTATACACCTTCAAATATAAGCATGTATCAAATAATTATAATGGGCTAAGATCCATATTTCACTTGATTTTGGTTTAACTGAGTCAATGCCCGAAATCAAGCTATTTAGGTAGATAACATCAATCATATCATATATGACTCTTAGATCTTTTATGAGATTCTAGACATCATATGTCAACACATGTTTTAATCTCATTTATGCCTTGGGTCAAATCTCATTTGAAAGCACCAATTAAGTTCAACCTTTTTCAAACGTATGAGACACTGAACGATACACCTAACTGAGTCATAACTACATCAACCGTTATCTCATCTTGATCACATATTAAGATATAATGATGCACCTAACTGATTCAAAACTACATCAAAATACCCGAATATTTCACAAGTGTTCTAATCAAGGGGTGACATAAAACTTAAACATTTAAGAAGGTTTTTCCATATAGCAACAAACATCGCATGCTTGTTTATGAAACTTATGTGTACATAACCATGAACATGGGATTTCACATAATATCCTACTTTAGGATCATACCAATAATCATGTAACAAATAACAATTATAAATTACATAATTATTCAATTCTAAAAATTTAAGGATTCAAATAATCATGTTAATCAAATTAAATATGAACATCAAATCCTAAACAAACAATTTGTTTCAGTTTGAGAATTTACTAATCTTTGTTAATCAAATTAACTAGATCAATATCACATTTAGAAGATCAATTACATCAATCAACTATTAATCACAATCATGTTATATCGCATATAATTGTTTTCACAAAACAATACACATAAAATCACCAATCTATATCACATAGCATGTTAAAGCATATAATCCAATTATATCAAGCATGCCAATTTTAACCTAATCATAATTAAACGCGGCTCTGATATCACTGTTGGGTTTTGGGGTTACATGCGAAGCAGAAGATTTAGCAAATAACAAAACCCTAGCCATGAATCCTTCTAACATGAATATATTAAAAACTATGAATATAGATTTACTAACCTTGTTGCGAATTTGTCTTTCGTATCCGATTCGTAATTCATATTTGAATTGTAGACGAAACTTGGATCTTCTTCCTTGTTCTTCCTTGGTGATGAATCAACAATGGTGATTTTCAAGCTTTAGTCGATAAAGCAATCACCCTCTATCGGTAATCCACACGTGAACGAACCAAGATCTTGTATCTTGTTGGATTGCTAGATGATCCGATTGTTGAAACGATTTTCAACAATCAATGGACAAGTCGTCCCCTAACCCCAGATTTCATATTTAAGCCATTTTCAATTCGTTCTTTGTGTCTGACCATTTAGGAATTGTATTTTATGTTGGTAGTGAATTGAAACATCAACCACACAAGACATAAGTGACCTCTAGCTATCCATTATGTCCACCCAATTAAATATAACATCAAAGCTTGATTCCTTTATAGATCAATGTCACAATCCCTTTGTCCACGATGTCATATTGAACATGAGTCACGGTCCACGTCAACTCATATTGTTCAATGCTTTCTCGACTCCGAATATGTTGATAATCCAAGTGGATTTGATCTTTATCAAATCTCTTGAGTACGGCCGTACATTTCATCAACACTGTTCATCGAGGGGCCCAAGCAGACTTCTCTCTTTCAATGAGCGGGATAAGTCCCATCTTGACTTATCATTCTTCCCTACATGAATCCAATTGTGCCAACATAGCCCTTATTGCTATCCTATTAAAGATAGTGTTAGACTACATCAAACATAACCTTCATCATCTGGAAGACGATGATAACCTCAGGTACAAAGGATTCTAATGACATGACTATCATGAGATTTAATCATGATATATATTGACCATGTCATAAATCTCATAAATGGGTCTGTCCAGTACCTTGTTCTCTAACAAGTACACATAAGTGTAATGTGCATCCCCATGCATATAATCATCTCTATGCTTATCCATTATCAACTTATACTAGTTATTCATAATAACTAGGGACACAGATTATTATAATAAATATATAAACATATAATAATCCAAATAAGCAGTCTCTTTAATAAATGGTAAAGACGATTACATAACGGTATTGATTATTAGTCATAATAATAATCAGCCTAGGGCATAACACCAACAGGGTTGTCCTCACTAGAAAAAGGATTTTATTAGGATGTAAGGGTTAAATGTCCGTTTTGGACATATTTTGCTGAACTGTCGATAAGATAGAAATTTTGGGATGTAAATAGTAACAATTAGATTTCTAAGTGCGACATGTTGAGGTTACAACTTGGAAATATTTTTGGTATTTTGGGATAGTATAGTCATATGTTGCATGTTAGTGCTTCAAGATTGGATGAAAGGAAAGAGCTGTTTGATCGCTCATTCTTTTGTACGTATGGTAACATCTTAATGTTACAACCTATGATATCAACTTGAGTTCATAATTCTAATTAAGTGCAAGAAGGTAATCAACATGTACAAGAGACATTGGCCCACCTACGACTTAACTGGAATATGAAAAACGTGCGCCCAGGCGAAGGTGTGTAAACAACCTTAAACAACTTAAGAACGATGTAAAATCTTTAAACCTTAGAAAGGTGTATACCTTAAATCTTGAATGTGTGATTGGAGATATATATTTTTTCTTGTTTTGGACTCATCATGTTGCCATTTGTAAACCATTAGTATAATGTCGTAGTAACTTCGGATTTTCTGCAACTTGACACATCAGCTTGCTACTTTTACAACCTAGACTTGAACATGTTGATCATGTTATCTTTGAGTATCAAATTTTAATAGCCTTGCATAACAGAAATATGGTAGGGGTGGGTGTTAGCTTAGCTAACACCCCTCCGATGCTTAGATTAGTAAGAGTTTGAAAAGTAAAGATTGATTTGACATAACAAGAACGTAACAAATCATACCTAATTTGGAATTGAATATAACTTACTTGAGGTGGATCATATTCCATTTTTTAGGATTTCTCGCACGGTTGACAGGCTATATGCCCCTTTTCCCGCTCCTTCAGGTTGTTCGTTATCACCTTGTTGGTTAGTTTTGACATCATTAACTTGATTACTCCTCAACGTGTTGGCAACTTGATACATTGGTGATAAGTTGAGGGAATGGACTTCATGTTGTGAATCCAAGCCTTCCTTAGAATTATATTATAGGATGATTTACCCAGACTTTTTCCATAGAGTTTCCCCCTTTGGTACAGATTGGTCACTTGATATCTCCGTAAGTATACTTAGTTTTTCAAATGAAACCAAGCAGGATAGACGGACTTTAAATAAGATGTTCAAGAGGAATATCCACGTTCGCCAGGTTATTGTTGTTCATTATGTTGACAGTTGAATAGGAGGTCTCCCAACGCCTGACCCTACACTGATCCGGTTGATCACCATGGTTCGGACTGGAGGAGTTGTTGGATTCTCAGCTCGTTGCCCTTGGTTGTTAGCTTTCCCATGTCGCCTACGTTTTAGGTTTGTCTTCCCAAATGGATGATTTGTCAGACTTCTTGAGCCATCCTGCTTCTTCGCCCAAGTTGTCCAGAGTATGCGTCAATCCTGCAATGTTAATAGAGAAGCAGTAGTCATCAATTCTTGGGTATTGTAATTCATTATCTTCATCGTTCTCATTAGTATTAATAGTATTAACGTTAGAGTGACCAAGTTTAGTTTAGGGTCTGCCCCTATTAGATCTAGGATGAGATGTTCCAATCTTGCCCCCAGAGGATTTAGGAACAGTGCTCTTCTTGTTGGCTTTTTCTTGCATCAGCTTGGCTCCTTTCAACCTGATGAATTTTTTCGCCTTTGTTTTGACTCCTTCTAGTCATTCGCAAGGGGTCATCCCCGGTTCTTCACAGTAAGGGGGAGGCTTCCTTGAGTCCCATCCTGAAGGCTTCAGTTACTGGGGGCATGTCTATGTCAGGGATATCAACAACTTCCTTGTTGAATCTGCTTAAGTAGTCTTTCAATGATTCATCAAGTTGTTGAACTATCCATTCTTCTTAATTCCTGCAACTGCCTAGTCACAGTGTTTCCTCTTGACGAACCAGCCTGAGGATTAAAGATTTCACGTTGCAGCCTGGCGACCATTGTTCATCAACATTGTGGAGGTATCAGTTTGCAGCATCATCTGGCGTCTCCATTCAGCCATCGTATTTGCCAAGCTGGAGACGATATCCAACGGAATTCCTTGTATAGTTGCAACTGGTGTTCCTCCTTGAACTTGGATTGAACTTGTAGTAGAGCCAACATTCTGCTTGAAGTCAGCACTCCGGTAGTGACTCCAGCTGAAGTCATAGCAGATGACATTTCGGTAGAGATCTTGAATCTTTTCAATAATCAAAAGATCAAAGTTCCCACGGACGGCGCCAACTTCTTCTTTATCCATTCCGCCTGCTACTCCATGCTACATCTCCTTGCCATCATGAGAATTCACTTCACCAACATCTACAGCTTCACACAAGAATGCATTCAACATAGCCACTTTATCCTTGATCCTCCATGCACTATGCTTCCTAGCCTCAAATTCCTTGATCATGTTAATCCTGCTCTCCATTACTGCCTTGGTGGCATCAGCCATGAACTTCTCCTTCACCTCCTGCAGCTCTTTGATGTGCTCCTCCTCAATTTTCAGCATCCTAGTGGTAAGACTTACGAACTCTTTATCCGCCTGCTCAGCTCTTGCACTTGCTTGATCAGCTCTTCCACCTTCTGCCCTTGCCTTTTATGCCTAGATCTTGATCTGATCTTCTTTCACTTCTGCTTCTTTCAACAAAAAATCCTTAAACTTCATCACCTATAAGAAAGACATGTTCTCATGTCAAACAGTTAACACCTAGAAAATTTTATGCAAATCAGAAAGGATTTTTACCTTCTCCAAGCAATAGTGCTCACCAACTTTGGCAAATCATCGTCAAAAGCCAGTTCTGCTAGGCTGAGTTATCAACAGAGTCCATCTGGCATGGTAAATCATCAAAAATCCATGTTGGATGGAGAATTATCCTCAAAAGTCTATGTTGGACGGCAAGTCATCAAAAATTCATGTTGGACGGAGAGTCTTCATCAAATTCCCATGTTGGACGGCGATTCATCATCAAATTCCCGTGTTGGATGGAGGTTCTTCTTCAATATTCCCGTGTTGGACAGAGATTCATCATCGAATTCCTGTGTTGGACGGAGATTCCTCATCAATATCCCGTGTCGGACGGAGATTCTTCAGCAAATTCCCGTGTTGGATGGAAGATCATCGTCAAATGCCCCTGTTGGACGAAAATTTTATCATCAATTCCCGTGTTGGATGGAGGTTTCATCATCATTTCTCGTGTCGGACGGAAGTTCATCATCAGTTCCCGTGTCGGACGGAAGTTCATCATTAATTCCCGTGTCAGACAGAGGTTTCATTATAAAATCCCCTGTTGGACGGAAGGTCATCATCAAAATTCCCGTGTTGGACGGGAGGTCATCATCAAATGCCCGTGTCGGATGGAAGATCATCACCGAAATCCCATGTTGGACAGAAGATCATCAAGAGCCCGTGTTGGACGGAGATTTATCATCAACAAATGCCCTTATCGGACAGCCAATCATCATCAGTCAGGTAAGCACAACAAAGGTATGAAAGCATATTTCTACCCTTTTGCCCTGGTTTCCTTCACCCAATAGTCCCTCATTCGAACTACGACCGGCTTGATTCCCACTCAGGATACGTAGGAATCCTTTTTCAAAAGGTCAAGCCATCCAACCACATCGATCATTGTCCAGCCATCCGCCACATTCCCAGCCGCTCACTGAGATTGGGTCCTTCTTATCGACAACCTTACTTCTTCCATAAGTGACGTTGCCGAGGGGCTCTGTAAGTACCCCAATCCAATTCGCGGCCCAATAAAAGTGCCTTTTACTCAATAAAAGTGCGATAGGGAGCGTTTTGGTAAATTTCCGATCCATTTCGAGACTTTCAGGAGCTTTTTATAAGTTTCTCGCTAAGAAAGGACCTACAAGGAATTATTCTGGTTGGACCTGTTGGGAATTAACTCAGGAAGGGTCCAGATTCCGCCACCTGGCACGTTTCTAGAAGGAAAGAGATTATGTTTGTTTGGTCGCACGACACCATAAACCAATTCCAAGGCAATATTAAATAAAGACCTTCTCATTTTGTCAAGGGGAGGCTCACTCTCATTCTCTCTCTAAACGCAAAGTGCTTTCTCTCTCTAATCGTTCTTCGCCAGTCATCTCTCTCAAAACCCAATGGCCGGCGATCCAATTCCCCCCACAACAATTCTCTCTCCCTCCGGTCACGCCCATCACCTAGCTCTCTTCCTCACCGTTCTCCATCATCTCTAAACCCATTCACCGGCTAATCGCTTCCATTTCTCTCTACCTCAATCAGCGCCACCCCCAACAACACCAAACAAAGCCATCGTTACCCTTTTATTCGGTTCTCTCACTTCAATTCTCCCCAAGCCATTGACATTTTTATTCCCCTGTTCCAGATCCTAAACCGTTCACCATCACCGCTTCATCAACAAATTCTGATCATCACACTTACTGGCTTCGGTGGCTCGTTCGTCAAGTAGTTCGTATCAGAACCCCGTTTCCCAATCAGAAGCTCCGATTGATAGTTTTCAGATTGAGCTGAGTAGTTGGCCATTTTCGGAAATTCATTCTCCTGCGATTCCTCCTATCTTCCCCGTTTTCCAGTTATAGTCCCGTAGCTGATTTGAAGACTCTCCATACCGACGTGGTATAGAGACGGTGGATACTACAAGGGTAATGTCCTGATTCCTTTTCTCTCTCTCTATTTTCATGGCATAGTGCAATTTCCATGTTTAATATGCTTGTGGCAGAATCTGAGTATATTGGCCTTGTTACAATTTCAATTAGCATGTAGTATGCTCTGATTCATTTAGATGTTCTGATCGTTGCATTTATCGTAGTGATGGTGTTTGTTTTGTTAGTGATTATATGCGTTGTGCGTGATTTGCTAAGGTGAGTGTGGATCATTATATATCCACATTCATCTGAGCAATTATCTCTTTGAGGTCGTAGGGACCTGTTTCATACATTTATCGTAGTGATTATGCGCGCTCTTGTATTAATGTCGTGTGTTGTGCATGAATTGCTAAGGTGAGTGTGGATTATTCCATATCCACACTCATCTACAAATTGATCTCTCTGAGGTCGTTGGGACCTGGTTTCAATCTTCGCTAATCTCGGATTGTCATTTATTGTCTCTGTAATCCATCGATTGTAAAACCTCTGCAGATGGCATGTTGTGTCACGCGACACAACTGGCCTCCCAGGTCCTGTGTCATGCGACACAACTAGCCACCTGCAGAAGGTTCATTTCAGTTGTAATTTGTTTTATCCTCGGTGTAATCAGGTTGTGGTCTCTTGAACAAATGACTCACAAGTTGTAACTCTCTCAGTTTCATTAATAAAACAAAGCATTAATATGCATTTATACACATATCTTGTCTCACACAATTTAGCACATACATTTGAATGAATTAGATGTTGAACATTGAAAGACTCGTATTATGAGGCATGTTGGGTAAACTCTCGGTTCTTCCCAACACGTAACCTGACCCCCGAACCCATTTTCTCTTTTCAAAAAGGTTTTCAATGTTTCCTTAAAAAGGGCATAACTGTGAATATGGTGCCCAAGATTTGCGGCGTTTATTTATTTTTTTATGTTGAACCGCTTTCTCGTGTAAGGGGTCACCGCCTCATATTGGTTTGAAGACATCCGATTTAAATTGAAAAACGGAGTCGCCACACCATTTTGATTTCCTCAAAACTTTGAAAAAAAGAATTTGGGTCCGGAGGTTAAGTTACCCCTTGGGAAGAACGTTTGGCGTTCACCCAAGGAGCCTTGCCGAAGCAAGTCTTCCACGATCCGACTTTCGTGCTTGCCTTTGTGCTTTCGTGTGTGGGATGTGTTTTGATAAAAGGGGGGGGGGGAATTTGCCAAGTGGTCTTCTGGACGTATAAACCATGGTTTGGTTATCGCTCGGGATTCCTTGGATTTTGATGTGTTCGGGACTTTGATCCCGTGCTCATCTTGGACTTACGATCATCATTTAGTGACTTTTGGTCACATGTGATCGGAATAGGGACACCTCTTTTATAGTCCAAGAATGAGGCTCTTTAGAAAGGAAGGACCTTTGCCCATCAATCCTACATCTTGAGACGATTTGAGCTTGATAAGGACATTTGAGCTCGTCTCAAGTGATGATCGGAGATGTAGGGGCTCAAGTTCATCCTTTTCTAAAGGGATATCCGACTATGGCATCTTTATGTGGAGGAAACGATGTAAAGATATGACCTTTACACCGCTATGCCCCAAGAGATGCTTCAAGTACCAAAGGGACAAAGGGGAAGGGTATAAAGATTGGATCTTTATACTCATCCTACGTCTTTTTATGCCTTAAGAAGGTTACTAGGAAATCCTTGGAGAGAGATCCAACCATGAGGGACATGGGGAAATGCATTTTTAAAGTAAAGATGACATTTTTATACAAACATGTGTAATGAACACTATACATGCTAGGACTAGGAATGTAAAGGGAGGACCTTTATGGCTTTCCTATGTCCTTTAAGAACCATTTAGGTGGACAATCCTTGGAAGCAAGGTCTATGGGAAGGGGATGACATTCATATGAATAAAGATGACATTTTTATATAAAAAAGATGACATTTTCACATCATCATGTAAGCGATCCACCCTAGAACAAGCCATTTGAGGTCTTATTGTTCATCCTTGGGATGGATCCTCCATGAATCCCATGTGATAGGGGAATGGGGGGTATTATGACCTAAATGGTAAAGACTTGATTTTTATAGCAATAAATCACATATAAAGCAAGTAAATAGCAATATAAATAGCAAGGAGCAATATAACAAGAATAACAAGTATATTTCAAGGAGAAGAGGAGGAGAGGTTACCAATGGTTGTGTTCCTCTATCTCTCTTGGAGGTTTCCTAAGGAAGGAGCAACTTTGGAGGGATTTTGGAGAGGAGGGAGGTAATTTTGGGAGGTTTCAGCTCTCTGGAAATTCATGGTTCTATTTTGGCAGAGAAACAGTGCCAAAAATTCTCCCCAAAATGAATAGAGGAGGCCTCTATTTATAGGCAGATTTGTGCTTCCTAATGAAGCCGTGCAGCTGTAACCCTTGGCTAATGAAGCCGTGCGGTCTTATCCATTAGTGACTCAGCTTATTTCTAGAACCATGCAAGGTGGCATTCTAGAAGCTCTTTCCAACGAGGGACTACGTGGAATTTTAATTCCTAACAAGTCCTTCACCCCTTGGAAGGTTTGAGAAAGTTCCCAAATTGCCCCTAAACTTTTGGAAAGTCCGGGAAATTGCCGGGAAACTTAACTGGAAGGCATGAGCCAGATTTGGGTACTTACAGAAGCCCCTCGGCAACGTCACTCGCAAGGCGAGTGGGGTTGTCGATAAAAAAAGGATCCAATCTGGCGAACTGTCGAGACGGATTGGATGACCAAGGTGGTCGAGTGACTGAACCTTTGGAAGGCTACCTACGTATCCCGGGTGGGAATCAAGCCAGATCATAGTTCGGAAAAGATCCGCTGGGGAAAGGGGTGTTATATGTGATGAATTGGCTGAACCTAAAGTAGGCTACCTACGTATCCCGGAGGAATCAAGCCAGATCGTAGTTTAGGACTACTGGGGCATGGCGAAGAGAAACTGGTCCCTTGCTAGGAAGATGGAAGGAAAGTGACCTAGGAGGTCAAATGGCTGATCCTACTAGGGATATGCCAGATGAAGGAAGTGACCAATGTGGTCGGGTATCTAGACCTTTATGAGGGGCTACTTCACCACTGAAGAGTGATGAAGGAAGAGGGTGACCAATGTGGTCGGATGACTGGACCTTTTATGAAAGGCTCATGCACCACTGAGGAGTGATGAATGAAAAGGGTGACCAATGTGGTCGGATGGCTGGACCTTTTATGAAAGGCTACCTACATATCCCGGGGGAATCAAGCCTTGGTCGTAGTTCAAGTCTCTCTAGATAGTTAGGAACATGTCTAGGATCCTTGAGATTTTGACGATTAATGGAGGAGTCACTGTTGAGTATGCTTATTATAAACCCCTCCTATTACTTGATTTGATTGATACCATCACCTAATTTATTTTTTTATATGGACTATAGGACATTATGTAAGAATTTTTACAACTTCAATTTTAGTTAAGTCCATTTTTATAATTCAGTTATTTTGGCTTGAAAAAGATGGCTCTTTAAATTAAAAGGCAAAGACAAAATCAAGTTTGACCGCATATGGATGATATTGACCGCAAAGATTGTTGCAAAGCAACGTATTAACCAAAAGCAATATATTGACTGGAAATCACTCTTTGACCGCATGGAACATATATTGACAGCAAGAAATGGGCTTTTGACCGCATGGAATATATCGATGCCTCAACTTGACCGCAAGAAAACAGCTTTGGCCTCAAGAAATGGACTTTGTTGACCTCAAGCAATGTATTGGGCCACAAAGCAATCTATTGGGCCACAAAGCAACGTGTTGACGGCAAATACAATCTGTTGACCGCATGAAATTGTTTTGACCGTGGTATTGAATTTTGGCCCAAGATAATCCTTGTCCACAAAATACAATGTTACCACATCTCAGTACTTGAAGATTTTGATGTTGGTATAATGGACCACAAGGTAAACCTCAGTGCAAACCGCAGACCATGGCAGACCGCATCACATTCCAGACCGCATGGCTTGCCAGACTGCACATCATCAAATTGAAGATTGAGAATTTAACTCTGATAACAACTCAGAGTTAACTCAGAGAATTTTACCGTTGCAGAATTTGCTCCAAAATTCAAATTGGTGACAGCTGTGATCTATCGTACAAAGGACACGCCAGTACACCACCTTTCCACTAACTCTGCAACATGAAGACAAAAAGAACACGTGCTCCAATTAGACATCAACAACACATTGTCCTTGAAGCTTGCTCAACACGAAATTCCAACGGCTACTTTATTTCCAAGACTATAAATAGACCTTATGATCAAGCCTGAAAAGATACACATATACAAGAGTGCCAGATAGCTAGAGAGCCAGAGATTTGCTGGAGACATCATTATAATCATCAAGAAGTGTTGAAGCTCAAAATCTCCAGAATCCTTCGAATCTTCAAACACTTCTTCATCTTCAAAATCTTTCAAGAATATCACTTACCCAGAAATCTCTCAAGCCTTGTAACCACTCCAGATTCATTAAGCTCTCTCATTTATATTATAAAGAGCTCTTGAATCTTGCACACACACACATACACGGGTTATTGTCTAGGATTTGCTTCATAGAAAAAGATAGTTAGATTTGAGATTGTTTGATTCTCAATTTGTATTTCTTTGTAACAACTACTCAAATCAAATATACTATCTCCCTTAGAAAATCCAAGACTAACCATCTTGGTAGAGGACGTAGATCTTTAATGATTGAACCTCTCCAAATATCGTGTCATTTACTTTCTGCACTTTACATTTCAAGTTCATAAGTTTTCATATTGTTTCTTGTGTTTGATCTTCACTTGCATCCAACTTCATATTGAATTGTGTTTATAGTACAAATCTTCCTAAGCTTATTTTCAACTTTGCGGTGGACCACACTTTCACTTTTGCGGTCGACCACACTATCTTTCAACTACTAAGCTTTTATACTTACAAATCTGCCTAAGCCATTTTCAACCTCGCGGTCGACCACACTTTCACTTTTGCGGTCGACCACACTATTTTTAAATACTAAGTTTTGTACTTAGAAAACTTCCGCTGTGCATTTTACTAAGCTTGAAAGTTGGTTTTTACTAGACCACACTTTCGGCCCAAGTAAGCCAAGGTTGAATTTTCAAAAAGAGTAGAAATTTTTATACAGCTATTCACCCCCCCTCTAGCTGTTTTTATACTCTTGTTGCAACTTTGGGACCAACAAGTGGTATCAGAGCCAAATACCTTTATAAAACTATTCTTTGTTTTTCAAGCTTAACAGCTTGGGTGCCGATTCTTCATGGCAACTTTAAGAGCTATGGCAACGATTAACTATTCACACATTCCTATGTTGGATGAAGATCACTTCGATATCTGGAAAGCTCGAATGCTAATTCATTTAGAGTCAATAGATGAAAGGCTGGTTGACTGTATCAACGACGAACCTTTTGTACCAATGAAAGCCAATCCTGATGCAACTACCAATGCCGAAATTCCTGAAGTCAAAAAGCTGAAGACGGAATGGACTGACGAAGAAAGAAAGTACGTTGCATTGGATAGAAAAGCCAGAAACATCATTTCCGGAACCTTACCAACTTCCACCTTTCAGAAGGTACTCAAATGCAAGACTGCAAAGGAGATGTGGGACTCTATTGAAAACTATCTCGAAGGTGATGATCAATGCAAGGAAAGCAAGAAATTTGAAGTTGAAAGGAGATACAGCAGTTTCAATAGACTACCCAATGAATCTCTACGTCAAACCTACGATCGCTATGTTGAGGTCCTCTACTTCATGGCTGGATCTTCCAAGGCAAATTCAAATGAATGGTATCTCGACAGTGGCTGTTCAAGACACATGGCTGGAGATATCACCTTGCTGGAAGATGTCCGTGAAGAAAATGGTCCATCAGTAACGTTTGGGGATAACAACAAAGGAAAGACAATTGGATATGGAGTCATTCGAAAAGGAAATATCACTATAAAAGAAGTATCTCTAGTCAAAGGACTCAAGCATAATCTTCTCTCCATATCTCAATTTTGTGACAAAGGATTGCACTGCAACTTTACTTCAGCAAATTGCTTTATCAATGATGGCACATCCGGAGTCACTTTGCTCAAAGGGATTCGTAAGAGTAATGTTTATATTATCGATTTTAATTCTGCTTGCAATCTTACTAATCTTTGTTTTATAGCAAAAAGTGTGAGTGAAAATAGTTGGCTGTGGCACAAAAGACTTAGTCATTTGAACTTCAAGTATCTATCTAAGATTGGAAGAGAAAGTCTAGTTCGTGGTCTACCCAAAGTAGCTGATCACCACGACAAGAAGTGCGCCGCATTCCAACTTGGCAAACAACCCAAGGCATATTTCTCCAGCAAGACCGTGCCTTCAACATCAAGATGTTTGTAACTACTTCACATCGATATGTTTGGACCTGTCACCATCGCAAGCATTGGAAGAAATAAATATACTCTAGTTGTGGTGGATGATTACTTAAGATATACATGGGTCAAAATGATGATCTCCAAAGATGATTGTTATGATATTTTGACCTCACTCTTTAGACAGCTCCAAACACAAAAAGAAGATGACATCGTTAGTGTTAGATCAGATCATGGAACAGAATTCAAAGATAATGGTGTAGCTCAATACTGTGACGACCATGGTATTGATCATAACTTCTCTGCTGCTGGAGTTCCACAACAAAATGGAGTTGTGGAAAGAAAGAATAGAACGTTGATTGAGGCTGGAAAGACAATGCTCGCTGAAGCCAAGCTTCCACAATACTTTTGGGCTGAAGCTACCAACACAGCTTGCTTCACTCAAAATAGATCCCTCATCAACAAGACCTACAACAAAACTCCTTATGAACTTTGGAGAGGAAGAACCCCCAACATAGCCTTCTTCAAAATATTTGGATGCAAATGCTTTATTCTATACAATGGAAAGGAGCATCGAGGTAAATTTGCTCCTAAAGCAGATGAAGGTATTTTTGTTGGGTATGCCAACATTCTAAAGCTTTTCGTGTTTTCAATAAAAATAGTTTAAAGATAGTAGAATCTGTTCATGTTACTTTTGATGAACATTCTCTCCTTGAGCCACATTTGGCTCCAAATGTTGCTGATGATTTTGCAGAGCCTAATGAGACAGGTAATCCTCCTCAAAATGCACCTAGTTCAGAAAATCACTCAACTCAAGGAAAACCATCAACTTCAACCGCACCAAATTTTTCAAATCCAACATCAGAAGATGATGCTGTTGAATCTGATCCCATAAATTCCATAGAGCCTATACCTCAACTCACTTACTTTGATGGCTCAAATGATGTACCTATTAAAGATCTTCAACAACAAACAACTCAACCAGACTTACCTCCAGAAATTCATGAGGTTAGAGATCACCCAATTAACAATGTCATTGGTGATTTGTTCTCTGGGGTTCAAACAAGAAGTTCTCACTATGATGAATACACTTCATTCATATCTCAAATTGAACCAAAGAAAGTTGATGAAGCACTCCAAGATTCAAGTTGGGTTGTGGCTATGCAAGAAGAGCTTAACCAATTCGAAAGATGTAAAGTTTGGACTTTAGTTCCAAGACCTAAGGATCAAGGAGTAATTGGTACAAAATGGGTGTTTAAAAATAAGATGGATGAGAATGGAAGCATCACAAGAAACAAAGCAAGGTTGGTTGCACAAGGATATAGACAAGAAGAAGGAATAGATTATGATGAAACCTTCGCTCCCGTTGCAAGACTTGAAGCCATAAGAATTTTCTTAGCTTATGCCTCCTTCAAAAGATTCAAGCTTTATCAAATGGATGTGAAGAGCGCATTTCTCAATGGTGAACTTCAAGAGACAGTCTATGTTGCACAACCTCCTGGGTTTGAAGACAACAAACATCCCGATCATGTCTACAAACTCCAAAAAGCTTTGTATGGACTCAAACAAGCTCCAAGAGCATGGTATGATACTCTATCTAAATTTCTTCTAGAAAAGGGCTTCAAACGAGGTAAAATCGACACAACTCTTTTCATTGCCAAATATTATGATCATACTCTACTTGTTCAAATATATGTTGATGATATCATTTTTGGCTCAACTAATGAAATTTTGTGTAAGCGTTTTGAGAAGCTCATGAAAAGCAAATTTGAAATGAGCATGATGGGAGAACTCACTTTTTTCCTTGGGCTCCAAATAAAGCAATGTGATGAAGGCATCTTCCTTAGCCAAGCAAAATACACTAAAGACCTAATCAAGAAATTTGGTCTTGAAAATGCAAAAGCATATGACACTCCTATGGCTACAGGTAACAAGTTAGACAAAGACTTGAAAGGTAAGAAAGTTGATCAAACTTTGTATAGAGGTATGATTGGCTCCTTACTATATCTAACTGCTAGTAGACCAGATATCATGTTCAGTGTTTGCGTTTGTGCTCGCTATCAAGCAGATCCTAGAGAAGCACATCTTATAGCTGTAAAATATATTATTCATTATCTCTCTGGGACTATTAACCTTGGACTTTGGTATTCCAAAGAACCATCTTTTGATCTTACAGGTTTCTCAGATGCAGATTATGCAGCCTGCACAATTGACAGGAAGAGCACCAGTGGAACTTGTCATTTCCTTGGAAATCGACTTGTTTCATGGGCTAGCAAGAAACAAGCTTCAGTGTCTATCTCAACAACAGAGGCTGAATATATTGCTGCTGGGAGCTGCTGTTGTCAGATATTGTGGATGAAGCAACAACTAGTTGACTATAGCATTCATGAAGGAAATTGTCCAATCTATTGTGACAATACATCAGCCATTGCAGTATCAAACAACCCTGTTATGCACTCTAAAACCAAACACATCGATATCAAATATCACTTTCTCAAGGATCATGTTGAAAAAGGTAACATTCATTTAGAGCATATTGGTACTGACAATCAAATTGCAGATATTCTTACCAAAGCTCTAGACTCCAAGAGATTCGTGTTCTTAAGAGGAGAAATGGGTATGTTAGAACTCAAGTAAAACTTGTCCATATTTTTTAACTAACAATTGTGTGTTTCAAGTTCATGCTCAAAGACAGGTCAATAAGAATGGCTCAATTCTTCACGGTCGACCGTACTAGTCCTTTAGCATGCCAAAATGTTTTATCAATTCTCTAGTGGACTGCTTGCATAAGACTGGACTGCATGAGCCTTTGAATAATTTCTAGGCTTTATAGAAGCCATCAATACGGTCAACCGTTTGGCTCTTAAAGGTCACGTTCAACCGTATCATTCAAGTCATCAGAATTCAAGCCACTTCATTCATGGATGGGTGATTGATAGAAGAGATCTGGCTCATAATGCCCTTGCAAGAATTATGTTAAAAACATTCAAGGGAAGTGAACTCTCTGCCCTCCCTATTGATTGATACCATTAAGGGGGAGAGTATTCACATAACAAAGGCTGTGAAGAATATCATGTCATTGAATGACAAGCACAAGCCAACTTCGTAAGCTACAATTTTTAATCTCTAATTCTGAAATGCGTCATTATGGCTTTCGAAAACTTTATTCATTCAAACTACTTGTTTGTGAAATAATGATTGCATTATTTTATAACTCATGCATATAGCTTATCTTGCACATCTCATACTTATGCATGTTTCATACATTTAGTTTAAATGCATTCATGCACTTCATGTTAACATCATTGAATGAACTAAATGATTATTTCTTCTTCCCAATATGAAATTCTTTTATCTTTATAGGAAGTTAGAAATCTATGACTTAGGCTTAAGTGTGTGCATTGACTTGGGACATGGTTTACCATTCTTAAATTATTTGGACATGTTTTTACCAAGTACAATGAATTAGCCTTTGTCATAGTAGGTAATGGTCTCAATCAAATAGGGGGAGATTGTTGGGTATGCTTATTATAAACCCCTCCTATTACTTGATTTGATTGATACCATCACCTAATTTATTTTTTTTATATGGACTATAGGACATTATGTAAGAAGTTTTACAACTTCAATTTTAGTTAAGTCCATTTTTATAATTCAGTTATTTTGGCTTGAAAAAGATGGCTCTTTAAATTAAAAGGCAAAGACAAAATCAAGTTTGACTGCATATGGATGATATTGACCGCAAAGATTGTTGCAAAGCAACGTATTAACCAAAAGCAATATATTGACTGGAAATCACTCTTTGACCGCATGGAACATATATTGACAGCAAGAAATGGGCTTTGGACCGCATGGAATATATCAATGCCTCAGCTTGACCGGAAGAAAACAGCTTTGGCCTCAAGAAATGGACTTTGTTGACCTCAAGCAATGTATTGGGCCACAAAGCAATCTATTGGGCCACAAAGCAACGTGTTGACCGCAAATACAATCTGTTGAACGCATGAAATGGTTTTCACTGTGGTATTGAATTTTGGCCCAAGATAATCCTTGTCCACAAAATACAATGTTACCACAGCTCAGTACTTGAAGATTTTGATGTTGGTATAATGGACCACAAGGTAAACCTCAGTGCAAACCGCAGACCATGGCAGACCGCATCACATTCCAGACCGCATGGCTTTCCAGACCGCACATCATCAAATTGAAGATTGAGAATTTAACTCTGATAACAACTCAGAGTTAACTCAGAGAATTTTACCGTTGCAGAATTTGCTCCAAAATTCAAATTGGTGACAGCTGTGATCTATCGTACAAAGGACACGCCAGTACACCACCTTGCCACTAACTCTGCAACATGAAGACAAAAAGGACACGTGCTCCAATTAGACATCAACAGCACATTGTCCTTGAAGCTTGCTCAACACGAAATTCCAACGGCTACTTTATTTCCAAGACTATAAATAGACCTTGTGATCAAGCCTGAAAAGATACACATATACAAGAGTGCCAGATAGCTAGAGAGCCAGAGATTTGCTGGAGACGTCGTTATAATCATCAAGAAGTGTTGAAGCTCAAAATCTCCAGAATCCTTCGAATCTTCAAACACTTCTTCATCTTCAAAAGCTTTCAAGAATATCACTTACCCAGAAATCTCTCAAGCCTTGTAACCACTCCAGATTCATTAAGCTCTCTCATTTATATTATAAAGAGCTCTTGAATCTTGCACACACACACATACACTGGTTATTGTCTAGGATTTGCTTCATAGAAAAAGATAGTTAGATTTGAGATTGTTTGATTCTCAATTTGTATTTCTTTGTAACAACTACTCAAATCAAATATACTATCTCCCTTAGAAAATCCAAGACTAACCATCTTGGTAGAGGACGTAGATCTTTAATGATTGAACCTCTCCAAATATTGTGTCATTTACTTTCTGCACTTTACATTTCAAGTTCATAAGTTTTCATATTGTTTCTTGTGTTTGATCTTCACTTGATCCAACTTCATATTGAATTGTGTTTATAGTACAAATCTGTCTAAGATTATTTTCAACTTTGCGGTCGACCACACTTTCACTTTTGCGGTCGACCACACTATCTTTCAACTACTAAGCTTTTATACTTACAAATCTGCCTAAGCCATTTTCAACCTCGCGGTCGACCACACTTTCACTTTTGCGGTCGACCACACTATTTTTAAATACTAAGTTTTGTACTTAGAAAACTTCCGCTGTGCATTTTACTAAGCTTGAAAGTTGGTTTTTACTAGACCACACTTTCAGCCCAAGTAAGCCAAGGTTGAATTTTCAAAAAGAGTAGAAATTTTTATACAGCTATTCACCCCCCTCTAGCTATTTTCATAATCTTGTTGCACCTTTGGGACCAACAGTCACCTTATTGACAATTAATGGTGATTGTCACCTGATTTGACAATTAATGGAGGTTGTCACCTGAAGAAACTAAAGCTTACGTCGCCATCGAGGAGATAGAGGTAGCTAAAGTTGGAGAAACTTGAGCGTACTTCACTATTGATGAGATAGAGGTAGCTAAAGTTTGGAGAAACTGAAGCCTACTTCACTATCTAGGGGATAAAGGTAGCTTAAGTTTGGAAAACTAAAGAGTACTTCACTATCTAGGAGATAGAGGTAGCTAAAGTTTGGAGAAACTGAAGCGTACTTCACTATCTATGGGATAGAGGTAGCTAAAGTTTGGAGAAACTGAAGCGTACTTCACTATCTATGAGATAGAGGTAACTAAAGCTCAGAGAAACTGAAGCGTACTTCACTATCTATGAGATAGAGGAAGCTAAAGTTTGGAGAAACTGAAGCGTACTTCACTATCTATGAGATAGAGGTAGGCTAAAGTTTGAGTTCTAACAATTCGGAGGATGTTACCTAGCATTATTCCGTTATAACGGAAGTAACAGAGGCGCTTCGAGAGGAAAGTTTATTCTCCTTAGAGATAACGGATATCCTTGGGAAACAGCGTTACTCTGGTTAAGAGATAACGAGAATTGTATGCCTAAGTGGAAAGTCCAGGGGCAAAAGTGTAAATTCAGGACAGAGCGGATGAAGCCGCCCGGCGAGAGATGGGGAAAAAGAGGCCGTCCGGCTAGAAATCTAATTTCACCAGATTATTTAAACAGCATTGAAACGAGCAGAGGCGCCATTGCTGCCTTGTTTCTGCCGAGGAGAAGAGAGAGAGTAGAGAGAGAATTTTCAAAAAATTCTTCAATTCCCTTGTTTCTTTGGCTTAAGATGAATCAAGAGGGGAACATCATACCTAGGCAATCACGGAGGAACCTGTCGAAAGCCGCGAGGAAGAGGAGGAGGGAGTTCATTCGAACCGAACGAAAGTATGACTTCAACACGCCTCCTTCCGAGCTCTATCCCGGTAGGAGGGAGCACAAATCGATGAAACCACAATCTATTGGGGTAAGCATTCTTGATTTGCTTGATTTTGTCAATTTTGATTGAATTTTGATTGATTTAGGGCTTGACCCGATTTTTAGGAATTTTTTGAATTTTCCTATGATTTTTGTTGATGATTTTGGGAATTTGATGATTAACCTATGAGGCTATGGGCATAAATGAACATGCATGTGCAGTTTATTTGAAAAATATGAGAATGACTCATTTTTTTCAAAAATAAAGTGAGAAAAATAATGTATAAAATGTGACGGAGTTCTTGCATGTGCTAGAACTAGGTCAATTTCTGATCATGGTTGGGAAAGCAAGATTTTGGACGATGAAAAGGATTCATGCATGCCATTTTGAAATATTAATGCTTATGTGCAAAAAACTTGGTGAAAGTTGGACTATTGTACTTAGAAGAGCAATGTGCTTGAGATGACGTGCTTCAAATGATGAAGTACACGCTTTCTAGGCAAAGGATGCTAGAAATCTCTTATGAATGCTTTTCTTTGAAAATATGTGCACTTTTGAATATATGCATGCTTTTGAGATGAGATGAAGGACTGACACATTTTTTGTTGTGTTTTCCTATAGGAGAACAAGTCAAGGGGACCTTCTGAGGTGGCTATGAAGTTGTGGGATAGGATGCCCAACTTCGAGAAGGATGGGGTGAATCCCAAGCAGCTGGTGATGGCTACCGGGGTCGATTCTTTCGTTGACGCTATCAGCAGAGGTATCCATGTGACCTCTAAGAGCAAGGGGCTGGTCCAGGACCTTTCAGAGTTCTGGTGGGACACCACCCACAGCTTTCATCTTAGCTGGGGAGAGATCATGGTGACTCCGGTTGACTTCACTGCTATCACTGGCTTACAGTTCACTGGGAGGCCTGTGACCTGGAGAGATCACATCACTGTAGCCGAGTTTAGAGCTCTGGTGGGATTTGACCTCCATCCTAAGGGGCTTGGGATGGAGATGAGGTATGTTGAGGTGGCGGTTCTGGAGTATATGCAGGGGTTTGCCGCCAATGAGGTGACTGCCCACCAGCTCGCGAGAGCTTTTCTGTGGTTGATGCTGTCAGTCACCATTTTTGCAAATTCTGGGACGTTGGCAATGCTTTTCCTGCTTGACTCTTTAAAGAATTTGGATGAGGTTGGGGCGGTCTCTTTGGGTGAGGTTGGATTGGCTGAGCTCCATTTCTCTTTGGACTTGTACAGCCGAAACAAGGCTGCTTCGTTGGATTGTTTTTCTTTTGCTCTTGAGGTATTCTCACTTTTCTTTTCTCTCTTTTACTTTTTCTATCCTGAGATTTTATGAGAGAAATGACCCTTTTGTTACAATTTCAATTAGCATGTAGTATGCTCTGATTCGTTTGGATGTTCTGATCATTGCATTTATCGTAGTGATGGTGTTTGTTTTGTTTAGTGATTATATGCATTATGCATGATTTTCTAAGGTGAGTGTGGATCATTCTATATCCACATTCATTTGAGCACTAATCTCTCTGAGGTCGTAGGGACCTGTTTCATACATTTATCGTAGTGATTATGCGTGCTCTTGTATTGATGTCGTGCGTTGTGCATGAATTGCTAAGGTGAGTGTGGATTATTCCATATCCACACTCATCTGCAAATTTATCTCTCTGAGGTCGTTGGGACCTGGTTTCTATCTTCGTTAATCTCGGATTGTCATTTATTGTCTCTGTAATCCATCGATTGTAAAACCTCTGCAGATGGCATGTTGTGTCACGCGACACAACTAGCCTCCCAGGTCCTGTGTCATGCGACACAACTAGCCACCTGTAGAAGGTTCATTTCAGTTGTAATTTGTTTTACCCTCGGTGTAATCAGGTTGTGGTCTCCTGAATAAATGACTCACAAGTTGTAACTCTCTCAGTTTCATTAATAAAACAAAGCATTAATATGCATTTATACACATATCTTGTCTCACACAATTTAGCACACACGTTTGAATGAATTATGTGTTGAACATTGAAAGACTCGTATTACGAGGCATGTTGGGTGAACTCTCGGTTCTTCCCAACACATAACCTGACCCCCGAACCCATTTTCTCTTTTCAAAAAGGTTTTCAATGTTTCCTTAAAAACGGCGTGGCGACTCCTAAAAATATTTTATTTTTTCGGCGAGCGTACATTCAATAAGTTATTACGAGTATTTCCATAGGAATTTACAAGTTGCAACAGTAAGAGTTCAACTTGAAGGAAATATATTTCTGAATATATCTTCAAGTTGTAAGGCATACGCCTTTCTAATGGTACAAAGATTTTGCATCTTTCATAAAGTTGTTTAAGGTTGTTACTCCTTCGCCTGGTCGCACGCTTTTTGAGTTTTAATTAAGGAGTAGGTGGGCCAACAAGTCATGTACATGTTGATTACCCCCTTGCACTTAATTAAAGCTACAGACTCAAGTTGAAATCATCAGGATGTAACATCGACATGTTACCATAAAAGCATAGGTTTTATATCTTTCAATCTTTCCCCAAAAAGATCAACAACCTGATCCTAACTAATATATTCAAAAAGCCACAACTTGGTTTCAAAAACACGTAAACTACCCAAAAAGGTTTATGTCTCAACAAAGACACCATAATCCATTACAACCTAAATAGATTCACAATCTAAAGCGAGGACAAACCCTCAGCAAAAATATCAAGTTGTAAAACTGTAAAAGTTGTTTTTAGAGGGCTACCCCTCAAATATAAATCAAAATAAAACGTAAAATTGTCTTTTGAAGTTGGTAAACACGTACCTAATCTTCACTTCTCTTTCTTCTGCTCCTCTCGGGCTTTATCAACTTGTCCCTCCTTGCTAGCATCTTGAACCTTCGAACTCACTTCCCCAACATCAAATGCCTCGCCTAGAAACGCATTCATCATTGCAACCTCATCTTCAATGCTCCACTTGGTGTGCTGCCCCATCTCATACTCCTTGATCATTTCTATCCTACTATCCATTACTGTCTTGCTAGCATCAAACATGAACCTCTCCTTTGCTGCCTCCAATTCCTTCACATGTTCATCAGAGGCCTTTGAAACCTCCTTATTCAACTTAGCAACATCATCAGCGTAAACCTCCACCTGTTTCTGAGCTTGTGTAGCCCTAAGTGTCTCGAACTTGACTCTTTTATCTAGCACCTTGATCCTATCCTCCTTTACCTCCACATCCTTAATCAAGTTAACCACATGATTCAAAGTCTGCATATATATAGAGAGCCTTAGAATTCTATGTAAACCACTTCGAATACAGGAAAAGAAGAAGAAGCATCGTTACCTTCTCAGCATAAGCTACAATATTGTCAACATCCTTCTTCAATACCTTCACCACTTCAACCTCATCCAATTTTCTCTTTTTCTCAACCTTGGAACTTTCCCCTTTTGAAAGGGTTGGCTTACTGTCTTCCTTCTTCACTCCAAATTATGCTCTAATCACGGACATGATATCCTTCACATCAAAACCTGCCTAGGGACAAGAAACTGCAAGACAGAGAAGCCAGTCAACTAAACAAACGAAAAGGCAAGTAGAAATAAATAAGAGAACTTACCAAACGACATCTTGTGAGAGCACTCTTCTACCAGCTTGTCAGACTCTACTTCTGCCCCCGCACTCTCAGAAACAAATGCGACTCGTAAAGGAACAAACTTGCGGGATTCTTCAGGTAAAGCACTTACTTTTTGGACAATCTCTAGAGAATCATCCAACTTTGGGAAAAGATCACACAATTTGGAAACCACAAGAAGCAAACAAGGGTTAATCAATTTGAGTAAATCAAACAAGGTGAACAGGTAAAAAGTTTTTGAACCCTCACCTTCTTTCTTCCATTCGCAAGCCACCTTTTCACCACATCCTATAGTGTCTTTTTTTCACAAAAAAAGAACCTATTCTTCCAACCTGTATACGAATCCAGAGAATCAACTATCAAACTAAGAGCCTTACTCTTCACCCTAAAGCCAAACCTATACTGAAATTACCCGGATCCCGCGAACTGCGGCGAGCGGTTCTTTCGAATGGACTTCACTTGGAAAAGAGAGTTGCCACGCCGTTTTGTATTATGAGCCCAAACTTTGAATATGGCTTTGAAAACAAGGTCATTTTTATTGGTAGCAAAATCTTGGAAAAGGCTTTGAAAATGAGACATTTTGATTGGTAGCCAAAACTTGAAAAAAACTTTTTAGGACCAGAGATTGTTAGGTTCGGAGGTCACGTTACATTTCGGGAAGAGTATGTTGAGATCACCCGAAATGCCTCATATGACGAGTCTTTCTACCTTTCTCGAAAAGTGTGCATGTGTGTGTGTTCGTGTTGCTTTTGAAAAGGAGCTTGAATGACAAGCGTTAATCTTGGTTTGAATGACAAACGTTGATTTTGAGTTTGTTTGAAAAGAGAGTTTTTGGAAAGGAAGTTTGAATGACAAACTTCGGTTTTGAATCGGGCATTATGATGTTACCCATTTTGATGATAGCGATGGCAAATAGAAGACGATCAACAAGTCAGTTTGTGACTCGTATGTTTAAAGTAAATGCGATCAACAAATCAAATGGTTTGGACTGTAAATGACAATATTGAATTGACAGTATCAATGAACCAATCGGTTTGGACGGAAAAAGTGCGATCGACGAGCCAAACGAATCGGACTTGTAAAGTGCGTAAAGTAAAGAGATATCAACGGATCAAACGATCCGGACTTGTAAAGAGCATAAAATAAATAGCAATATCAATGGATCAAACGATCCAGACTTGTAAATGACAATCACGAACCAAACAGTTCGGACGGTAAAAAGTGCGATCAACGGATCGAACGATCCGGATTGTAAATGAAATAAAAGTAAAAACGGGACTGAAACGTCGTTTTAACCCGAAATTACTTATCTTATGGGAGAGAAAATGATTAGGGACTAAAGTGTATCGAGTCCCGTAGACGGCGTTAAGACTACATTTTGAGAGTGAGAGTTTACCAAATTTGGTGTTGACTCTTTGGCTCAGGAGGGTGTATACGGGATACGAAAAGGTGTTTGAAAGGTGTTTCGGAAGTGTTTGGGCATAGTTTCCCCATTTATTTGGTGTTTAGAAACCTAGGGATTTGGACAGCGTTTCGACTTGGGTCAGTTTAGCTTGTGTCAGAATCCACCGACGAGTAGCACGAGGGCCCCTGAAGAGTAGAGAATTCTGTCGACGAGTAGCATATGGGCCCCCGAAGAGCGGAAGAAAGTCAATCCTTGTTTGCTTGGGGTGAAGAGGGAGTGAAAATTGTGTGTTTTGAAATGAAGGGGAGGGGGAGTATTTATAGGAGGGAATTACTTGGAGGAGGAGAATTAACTTGGAGGGGAAGTAATTTTCTTGGAGAGGAGGAAAGGTTGCTTAGCCTGGTGGTTTTTTACCCTGTAAAACAGTCTGTCCGGACCTTAATTCAATTTGGGGACATTTTGATCATTTGGCCTTGAGTTTGACACGTTTTGGAAATCAGTAAAATAGTCCGGCCGGCCTATTCCTCAAATTGGCTATTTTTCCTGATTGAACTAGTTATATGCGTAGATCTTGTTCTCTCGTTCGATTTGATATGTGGTGGGCCCAAAACGGAGTTCGTATGAGAGAGTTATGACCTCCGGAAGGTCGAGACGCTCGAAAATGGCAGTTATATGTGGTGGGCCCAAAACGGAGTTCGTATGAGTACGCTTTGATGTCGGGATGCACGGGGCAGTCCCGGGATGTCTCGTTGACTCGAGAACGGGGAGCTTAACGGGTTCCGGTTAACCTGGAAATGGTCAGTTAACGGATTCCGGTTAACTTTTAACGGATTTTGGAGATCCGGATTTGGGTACTTACAGTAGCCCCTCGGCGACGTCACTTTCGAAGGAAGTGGGGTCGTCGAAAAAGATAAGGTTCCCAAATCGGGGAGATGCCTTATGGAGAGACCTAGATGGTCAAATGACTGGACCCTTAGCGAAAGGATTCCTACGTATCCCGAGCGGGAATCAAGCCGATCGTAGTTCACGTGTGTGAGGGTAATTTGTAGGGGCCTCGACCTGTGAGGAATGATTAGGGAGATGGTTTGAATCTCATGAGGGGGATGGTTGAATCTCACGAGGGAGATGGGTGAATCTCACGAGGGAGATGGTTGAATCTCACGAGGGAGATGGGTGAATCTCATGAGGGATATGGGTGAATCTCACGAGGGAGATGGTTAAATCTCACGAGGAAGATGGTTTGAATCTCACGAGGGAGATGCTTTTGAAAGTTCCGGGTTCAACGGAAATGCTTTTGAAAGTTCCGGGTTCGTTGGAAATGTTTTTGAAAGTTCCGGGTTCGACGGAAATGTTTTTGAAAGTTCCGGGTTCGACGGAAATATTTTTGAAAGTTCTAGGTTCGACGGAAATGTTTTTGAAAGTTTTGGGTTCGACGGAAATGTTTTTGAAGGTTCCGGGTTCCACGGAAATGCTTTTGAAAGTTCCGGGTTCGACGGAAATGCTTTTGAAAGTTTCGGGTTCGACGGAAATGTTTTTGAAAGTTCCGGGTTCAACAGAAATGTTTTTGAAAGTTCCGTGTTAGACGAAATTTTTTTGTTGTGCGGACTTACCTTGACGACCGCTGAAAGGAGGTGGTCGGGCTTACGATTGACAGTCGGGGAGAAGATTCGTTGTACGGGCTTACAGTGATTGCTGTGGAAATGAGATGGTCGGGCTTACGATGACTGCCGGTGAGAAGATTCATTGTACGGGCTTACAGTGATTGCCGTTTGTCTTTTGTCCACTGGGGATAGGGTGTTTGGAGGTATTTGACTGTCTACCTTAATTAAAAGATGGCTAATCTTACATAAAGATGGGTAATCTTACGAAAAGATGGGTAATCTTACGAAAAGATGGGTAATCTCTCTAAGAGATGGGTAATCTCACAAAAAGATGGTTAATCTTACGAAAAGATGGGTAATCTTACGAAAAGATGGGTAATCTTACGAAAATAAGGGTAATCTCTCTAAGAGATGGGTAATCTCACGAAAAGATGGTTAATCTTACGAAAAGATGGGTAATCTTACGAAAAGATGGGTAATCTTACGAAAAGATGTTGTGTTATAAAACTTAGGGAAGATCTCAAAAATCATGATATATCTTATGAGGGAACGCAAAAGGCTTTACGAAGGAATAATGGTAAGGGTCTCACGAAGAGGATCTCACAAAGAGGGAATGGAAAAGGTTTTACGAGGAAATAATAGGAATGGTTTCACTAAGAAATAATGGGAGAAAGTCTCACGAGGAGGTATCGAGGAGGGTCTCGAGAGGCAAAGTCTTGGGAAGGAATCTCGCGGGGAGATGAAGAGATGAAAAATCTCAGGAGATGATCTCACGTAGAGGTAACGGAAAGATCTCACGAGGAGGTAACGATAAAGGATCTCAAGAGGAGACAATCAGAAAGGATCTCACAAGGAGATAACGAGAAAGGATCTCACAAGGAGATAACAGAAGAGGATCTTACGAGGAGATAACGAGAAAGGATCTCACGAGGAGATAACAGGAGAGGATCTCACGAAGAGATAACGAGATGCAAAATCTCGGGGGAAGGATCTCGCAGGGTGATGACGGGATAGGCCTAACGAGGAGGTAACGAGAAAGTATCTCACGAGGAGATAACAGGAAAGGATCTCACAAGGAGATAACGAGAAAGGATCTCATGAGGAGATAATCGGAAAGATCTCACGAGGAGGTAACGAGAAAGGATCTCACAAGTAGATAACGGAATGATCTCATGAGGAGATAACGAGAAAGGATCTCACGAGGAGATAATCAGAAAGATCTCACGAGGAGGTAATGAGAAAGGATCTCACGAGGAGATAACGGAAGAGGATCTCACGAAGAGATAACGATATGCAAAATCTCGGGGGAAGGATCTCACAGGGAGATGATGGGATAGACCTAACGAGGAGGTAACGAGAAAGGATCTCACGAGTAGATAACAGGAAAGGAACTCATGAGGAGATAACGAGAAAGGATCTCACGAGGAGATAATCGGAAAGATCTCACGAGGAGGTAACGAGAAAGGATCTCACGAGGAGATAATAGGAGAGGATCTCACGAAGAGATAACGAGATGCAAAATCTCGGGGGAAGGATCTCGCAGGGAGATGATGGGATAGGCCTAACGAAGAGGTAACGAGAAAGGATCTCACGAGGAAATAACAGGAAGAGGATCTCACGAAGAGATAATGAGATGCAAAATCTCGGGGGAAGGATCTCGCAGGGAGATGATGAGATGTGAAGTCTCGGGAGAGGATCTCACGCAGAGATGACGGAAAGATCTCTCGAGGAGATAGCGAGATGCGAATCTCGGAAAGGAATCTCACGGGGAGATAGCGAGATGCAGAATCTCGGAAAGGAGTCTCACGGGGAGATAGCAAGATGCAGAATTTCGGAAGGAATCTTATGGGGAGATAGCGATATACAAAATCTCGGAAGGAATCTCACGGGGAGATAGCGAGATGCAGAATCTCGGAAAGGAGTCTCACTAGGAGATAGCGAGATGCAAAATCTCGGGAAGGAATCTCATGGGGAGATGGCGAGATGCAGAATCTCGGATAGGAATCTCACGGGGAGATGGCAAGATGCGGAATCTCGGGAAGGAATCTCATGGGGAGATGGCGAGATGCAGAATCTCAGAAAGGAATCTCACGGGGAGATGGCAAGATGCAGAATCTCGGGAAGGAATCTCACGGGGAGATGGCGAGATGCGGAATCTCGCAAAGGAATCTCACAGGGAGATGCGAGATGTGGAATCTCGGAAAGGAACCTCACGGGGAGATGGCAAGATGCGGAATCTTGGGAAGGAATCTCACGGGGAGATGGCGAGATGTAGAATCTCAGGAAGGAACAGGGAGATAGCGAGATGCAGAATTTCGAAAGGAATCTCACGAGGAGATAGCAAGATGTAGAATCTCAGAAAGGAATCTCACGGAGAGATTGCGAGATGTAGAATCTCGGAAAGGAGTCTCACAGGGAGATAGCGAGATGCAGAATCTCGGAAGGAATCTCACGGGGAGATAGCGAGATGTAGAATCTCAGAAAGGAATCTCACGGGGAGATTGTGAGATGCAGAATCTTGGAAAGGAATCTCACGGGGAGATTGCGAGATGCAGAATCTCGAAAAGGAGTCTCACGGGGAGATAGTGAGATGCAGAATATCGAAAAGGAATCTCACGGGGAGATAGCGAGACGCAGAATCTCGTAAAGGAATCTCACGGGGAGATGGCGAGATGCTGAATCTCGAAAAGGAATCTCACGCGGAGATGACGGGATAGGCCTAACGAGGTCGGGTATCCTTTTGAATGGGTATTTATGCTGAACGGTGGTGGGAACTGGTCCAGGTAGTGCAGTGATGTCGAGGAATGCTCCTCTTATCAGATTAAACCTGAGTCCTCTGAAATGCTGGAGGTTCTGTGCCAGCTTTCCCATCTTTTCTATAGTCTATGTACTGACTTATTTCTCATCTTCATCAGTTCCACTATCAGTTCCTTTAGTTCTGCTATCGGTTCCTTTGATGAAGTAATGGGCGAGGTCGAAACTGTAAGGTCGGAGGTTGGGTGTGCCGTAGGAGGTTCTCCTTTTGCGGGCTGCTGCTTTCGTGCTGGCGAGCCTCTTATTTTTCCTGATGTCAGCTGGTGTTGGCATATAACCAAGCCTCTGGACTGTAGTGTGGTCCTTGACTTCGATGACTTGGTTTTGGCCTTGTAACCTTTTGCCGAGCCCCAGTACTGGGATGAAGTTCATGAGTTTCATCATCTTCATGGCGGGAGGGATTTTGTCCCAAAATAGTGGAAGGTCCACACTGCATATTGGATCTTGGAGGTCTCCAAGGTGAACCCAGTTAATGCCATATCGTCATCATGCTTGATCTCTAACACTGGAATGCCGTTGGTGCTGGTCCCCTCGGTGACGCCGTCCGCCGCATCGTTGTCGCTCGTTGCCTTGTATGAACTCGATACACTGGTGAAGGGTGGATGCCACGCCGTTTATTTGATGCAGCCAGGGTCATCCCAGGATGGCTGTGAAAGTGATAGGAATGTTCAACACTTGAAATTCGGTGGGGATCATCCGCTTACCGAACCAGATGTTTAAAGCAGCAACCCCGAGAACTGTGCGGGAAGTAGAATTATAAGCTTTGACAGTGTGGACTGAAGGCTTCAAATCTGTGGGCTTGATGTCAAGCAGGTCCATCATCTTGGCTGGCAAGACATTCATTCTGGAATCTGAACAGTGATGCAGAGCGGCTCATTGTGGTCAACTCCAAATCTTGGTAGGTCCAAATCTGTAAGGGTGATGATATTTCCATAGTGGATGTTGCTGATCATCTGGATTACTTCTTCTGGAGTTGTGTCCATGGGGACCATGGTGCGGGCCAAACTTTCCTCTAGCTTGAGCTTGTGAGGGTATGAAGATGTGAGCAGGGACCACAGGGGAAATTTTCGCCTGAGTCTGCTTGAGCTGAGGGAGGATCAGGTCCTCCAACATTTGAGAGGCAGAGGTTTTGGTGGTGCCTCCCGATTGCATTGAGGTTTGATAAGTTGAACTTTGGCTGATCCTTCTGGGGATTATGCTTCTTGTTGGCAGTAAGGTTGCCGAGATTGGGGACTTTATTGTGTCATGATGCCTGAACTGTGGTGTCAGCAGGATATTTTCGCTTTCCCACCCCTGTAGGTTTGAAGCTGTGCTGTTTGAAGGAAGGGAAGACTTGCTGGAAAAAACTGCCCTTGCATGCTATTATTGTCTAGAGGTGTCATGAGGATTCAGATTCTGATCTGTCTAAGTTGTATCTAAGAAGCCCCAATTATGAGTAAAACTACAATGCCGAAAGATGCTTCTGACAAGCCCCAGAAATCGGAACTCAAAGTAAACCCTTGGGATGAAAAAGCTCTCTTCGTGTGGCAAAGCCCCAGTCTGAAGAAATGACTTGGTGAAGCCCTAGTTTGAAGGAATCGCTGGTCAGCTGTGGGGATTCTAGAGTGAATCTGATGCAGCCCCAATCTGAGTTGAACCTCATGTGGCTTAATGAGGCAACCGTCCTTGATTTTTTTCGATTGGTCAACCAAAGTGTATAAGATGTGGCTTGTAATGTATACGCGCAAGGATGTATTTTAGAGAAGTGGGAACAAATCCCAATTTTATGTGGATGCCTAGTTTAATGTAGGTACCAAAACTCACTTTGGGTTTGACTCTTTTGGGAGAGTATGAGCGTAGAGAGGTTTGGAGAAGTGTATGGAAGCTCTTGCTGACAGAAAGACAGTGTTTAGCTCTATTTTTCCTATTATCGTAAAAAAAGAAGACTTGTCGAGACATCTGAAAACATGTTTTATCCATAATGATCACAAGATTTCTTTAAACCCTTTGTTAATGTTCAGGTTGTTCAACCATTAATCCCGATATGAACAAATGTCTTGATTAACCGTGAGAAAAAAGTCAGCTGATGTCGCGGATCAGAGTTGGCTGTGTGTGAAAGAATGGTCTGTGTATAGGGGAGGTCATTGATGAGACCAGATTTATGGGATTTGTATGTGTTTATGACCGAACCATTTCTGGTTGCCTACGTTCCCCTCAGTGTAAGGAGCTCAGGTTGCCGTAGTTCTGGCTGAACTGTGTTTTGGCTTTGGGAATAGGGTATGAACATTTGTGGTCCTTTTGGTGAAAAGGCTCGAATGGGATGTTTGGATGATGAGGTACGGGCCTCGAGGTGATTCCTTGACAAGTCGTTGTTGACGGCTTCTTCCATGATTCCATTGCTTCTTGATCAGCGTCTTTCACCGGGGGAGAAAGAATTCGAATGTAGCGTAAGGGCTTATGATGTGTTTTTGCCTTTGCTTTGACCGCTCCATTGTTATTGACAACCTCCATTCTTCGAGCTTTAACTTTGTTTGCCCATCTATCAAGCTTTTGATTGGCGGTGCTAGGTCCTTGGCCTCACCTTTTTTTTTTTGAAGTTCTTGTTTGAACTTTTCTCTCTCTTTTTTTTTATCTTTTGAAGTTCTTGTTTGAACTTTTCTCACTTTTTTTAAGTTCTTGTTTGAACTTTTCTCTCTCTCTCTCTTTTTTTTTATGTTCTTGAGGACGAAGGCAATCTATTGCTTGAACTTTCTCGATGCGCACGAGGGCGAAGGCGAGCTCCGAGGTTGTTGTCGACATGGGGTCAATCTTTCGAGGTTGAGTGACCTTTTGTTGTTCCTTGATGTTGCCGCCGTCGTTGACTTGGTCAAGGTGATGGTGGGGACGTATTTTGGGAAGTGTATGGCTTGATGGAGGCCTTTGTGAGGTAAGGAAAGTGTATGGGGAGGGCACCAGTCGACTTTCTCACACCGATTAATAAGAACATTAGTTATTTCCAGAGTTTATTGGTTGAGCAATGCAAGTGATCATTTAGGATATAACCATTTCATTAGTTGTAATGTAGGTTTGCAAATAATGTCTCCAGTCTAGCAAGAAAAGAAAAAGACTATTTTATAGAAGAATAAGATTATCTACAATGTCAAGGAGGACTTGATTAAAGAGGAAAGTACTAGAACCTACGACGGTTGACCAAAAGACAGTTTACAGATCTCGAGGATAGGTAGCCCCTATTCTAGCTGCTCCTTTGTAGCTGGACTGCCAGGACGCTCAAGCTTTCCATCTTCTATTAGATATTGAATTGCTCACCTCAAGACTGTGCAGTTGTCGGTTATTTGACTGTGATACTGGTGGAAAGCACAATGCTTGGTTACATCCCAGTTAGCATCGGAGAATTTGGGCCGGTAATTTTCCATAGGTTCGAGGAGACCTTGCTTCTTTACATGATCAAATATCTCTCTCAAGGGCATTCCAAAATTTTCATAGTGTCGTCGTTGTCTCGGGGGTCCACTGCTTCTTTGTAGTGCTCCATTCTGAATGTAATGGACTGTTCCGGTGACCTCCCTCCCTTTGTCTGGGGCAGATATTGGATCGGGCAGGGCTGCCTCGTAGTGATAAGAAGAGGCTGGACTCGGAGCCGACATTTCTTTCAAGTCTTTCTTGAACTGGGAACCTGTGTTGACCATGGCTCGGAGATCTGGGAAGAAGTGGTGGCTGATGAGAATTCTGATGGATGGCCTCAAGCAGGACTTGAAGATCCGCATCTGTTCGTCTTTGGAAATAGGCTCCATGATTTCGGAAAGTTTCCAGCTCCATCTTTTGTAGAACTCCCCAACACTTTCGTCTACCTTCTGTTCGGTGGTGATTAAGTCTTCACGACTTGTTTCCCATTCCAGGTTGGATCGGTACCGTTCAAGGAAGATGTTGCTGATCTGATCCCAAGTATGATGATCTACGGGCTTGACCCTTAGGAACCACCGTAACGTTGAACTCTTGAGAGTGTGCTGGAAATGGTCGGCCATTTGCTGGAGGGTTGCTCCTTTTGCTCTCATGCCGAGAACATAAGTGTCAATATGTGTCTGAGGGCATTTAGTCCCGTCGAATCTATCCATTTCTGGCATTCTGAACTTGGCTGGGAGAGGTGTGACCATTCCCTGATCTGTAGATCTGAGTGTTTCTTTCTTCAAATTGCCTATGCTGGCTTTCAGATCCTTCAATTGATCGACCATCCAGGCCAGGGTTGGGTCCAATGGTGGACTATGAGGCTCGGGACCGGGTGCTGCTATATGAGAGGCAGTAATTGGAGGTGGGAGGCTTGATATATGTGGATGTATGGTGGCCTTTTCTGGGTTGTATCGGGGTTTTGCCCCATTATTTTGAGGTTCATATATAGGCAACGGGTTGAACCCGGGAGGATACTGGAGGATGTTGGGAACTGTTTGAGATGGCCCAGCGCTGCGCTAGTTGTATTGAGTGATGGGGGTAGAAATAGCTTGACCGTATATGATAGGGGTGCCTTGGGAGGTGGCAACATGAAGCCTTGGTCGGCTATTTCCTTGGTTCGAAGGAATCCCGTAAGTTGGCGGGGGAGGAACCTGGTTGAAGGTTTGAGGAGTTGATCGGGAGGGCTCGTCATCCTTGATCAGAACAAAAGTACCGTCGGGCTGGGGGGATAGCTGCTATACCTCGCTCATTCAGAAGATGTACCACGAAATTCTGCTGATCATCTTTCTGCCTTTTGTGAACCTCACAGGCCCGGATGGCTTCTTCCAGTGTCATATCTATTACCGGTGGCGGGGTTCTGTTCCCGTCGCGATTTTTCGGTGAGTCTAACATGTCGGAAAGTCTGGCTGAGGGAACTGAGGGAACTATGGAACAGTCTGATGCTGCCGTAACTGTAATTCTGGTGAGGCACTGATCCGAAATTCTGAACCACTCTCTGTTTGCTGCAGGGAACGAAAGGTATGGCTTAGTTTTCGGAAGGGGTATTTGGCTCAAGGCTTTAAGGCTCGTGCGACTGCATTTACTACTTAAGTCTACTTTAAAACACGCTTTCTAATGATCCTCACTAGTCGGAAAAGATTGGACTTTGAAAGGTTGAGATCAAAAATTGGACCGTGCAAGGTCGAGATTTAAAGTTTTGATCGTTGTTGTGGGTAAAATTCAGGATTGCTACATCTTGAGTTGTTATCAGCATGTCGACATCTTCACACTCGTAGACAAGGTAAAAATTATTTACTTAATTAATTCATTATTTATTTCTGTTATATTTAATTACAGGGATAAATAGAACGTGGGAAAAAACATGTTCAGTAGACTCCTTTCAACGGTTTGCAAGACCAAGTCAAGATGAAGATAACATGCCGAAATTATAGGGAAGTTTGTTAGGATTTTATCTTCAGTTATTTTATTTTCTATTTATAAGGTCATGGCTGGAAACACACGACACAACACAGAGACACAAGCATTACACACACACAGCTCACAAATACTTTGTAATCCGCCATAGCTTCATACTTTGTAACTCAGTGATAATAATACAATTGTTTGGGAAGGTAGGTGCTCATAATCACCTCCCGAGGTTTTGTGCCGGCGAGATAGTTATCTCAAGGGTTTTCCTCATTACATGATCGAGCCATCCTAGTTTTATTGTTACACCAATTTCATTCCATTGCACCCTCCATAGCTTACTTACAAATTCTTTCATTATTGACTGTTTTTTGCCAAAACAGTTTGGCGCCCACCGAGGGGCCATTGGTTTTTTAATTGGTTAAATTTTTTTACGTTTCTACTATGTCTACCCAACCTATGACTTCCGCCGTCACTAAAACCATTCCTAGTAGTGTGAATCCTCAAACCATAGTAGGTCGACAACCGGAGGTCAAGAAACATTGCCTCCTTCTCCCCCTGTGAATTCTGGCAAGAAGCAGATGTCGCCATCCCCTGATCTTGAGATCAAGAGCATGCTCCTTCAGATGAAGAATCAGCTGGATCGCCAACAGAATAGCACCTCCTTGATAGCCGAAAGCTTGATAAATGTGCAAAGAGACCAGGAGTCACTCTCCAAAAGAATGGATGCTGTCTCTCCTTACCGTCCTAGAGCCCTTGATTTCAACATTGGGGACAGCTCTTAAACTTTCAACGAATTCCTTCCAATGGCTTCATCTGTGAGGATGCCGACATCTTCTCCTCCCATAACGACTTCTGTGGCGATGTAGTCACCCTTAGCTACCGGCGCCTACAGGATGACTTTTCCAGAAGGACCCATCTTCACTAATAGCACCGTTCTGACATCCTCAGCAGATAATGCTAATCCTTTCATTAATTTCAATACTAGTTCTACTTTAGACAATACTGCTTGTACCACTAACCCTTTTGCAGGAACCTACATTGCAAATCAGCCTCAGGAATTGCGAGATATGATCATGAATGTGCCAGGTGTCTCCCCACCTATCCAGCAGGTCTCCCCAACATGTTACAATCAGTCCCGCTTTACTCCAACAATTGCGCATGTCGACATCCCGAAAGGATTTAGCGTTCCTGCCATGAAATTGTATGATGGAAGTTCTGATCCTGAGGAGCATGTCGCCCATTACCAAGAAAAGATGGAGATCGTTCGCATCCCGCTCCAGTTTTGTGAGGCTTGTTTGTGTCGAGGGTTCGGTTCGACGTTGGTAGGACCAGCATTGAAGTGGCTGATCCGTCAACCTCCTGGTTCTATTGGCTCGTTTGCTCAGCTTGTCAACCTGTTCAATAATCAATTTTCTTGCAGCCGGCAATTTGAAAAGCTCACCAGTAATCTTTACCGTATCACTTAGCAACCCACTGAAGCCTTAAAAGACTTTGTTAACAGGTTTAATAAAGAAGTCTTGGAGATCCCCAACTTGGACATGGCAACAGCTGCAGAAGCTTTCAAAATGGGCTTGAAGAAGGATTCCCCTTACTATGAAGATTTGGTGATGAACCCATGCAAGAAGATGGAAGATATTCGAAATCGAGCCCAAAGATTTATCAGGCTGGAAGAGGACAAGGCGCAGCAATCCAAGAACCCTAACAAGGCTTCATCATATGACCATCCTGACAGGAAGATAGAGTCGTCTCGCCAAAGATAGAGCAGATCCAGACCCTACCAGAGAAATGACCATAATAAAGTCAATTATGTGGAAGATGATGGAGATGATGATGATTTTGAATCTCCTAAAATTTCTGATTATTGTTTCTCTGTTGATGTTTCAGGTATCCTGTGTGCAATGAGAAATCTTGGAGATAAAGCAAGGTGGCCTCAAAAGACCGACAAGTCATCCGACTGGAAGGATAAATCCAAGTGGTGTGCCTATCATGAAGATTTTGGACATCTTACCGAAGATTGCATCGCCTTGAGGAGAGAGATTAGTTACCTGTTGTCTAAAGGACATCTTAAAGAGCTCCTTGGGAACCGCAAGACCAAGACGGAGAACAAAGAGCCCGTCACAACCAGGCCACTATCTCCTCCACCGTTAACAAAGGTAATCAACGTTATTAGTGGTGGTTCTGATATTTGTGGTACTTCTTATTCTACAGCTAAGAGATTCTCCAAGCAAGCTAAGGATGAGAAACCTGAGAGATCCTCCAAGATGTCGCAGCTCACATCCCAAGATGTCTTCTCCTTTGAAGAAAGTGACAGGGACAACGTTATGGACCCACATCATGATGCCTTGGTCATTGCACTCCAGATTGCCAACTGCAAGGTCAGACGTATCCTAGTAGATGGGGGCAGCTCTGTGAATCTCATTATGCTGGATGCTCTGAAGGAAATGAAGATCCCTGAAGACAGCATTGTAAAAAGAACCTCGGTGCTCGTAGGTTTCAGTGGAGAAACCAAAAGTACAGTGGGTGAGATTACACTTCCAGTTTACGTCGAAGGTATCAATTCCATGGAGAGATTCTGCGTGATTGATAGTGCAACGTGTTACAATGTGATTCTGGGAAGACCTTGGATCCATGGAATGAAGGCTGTGCCATCCACCTATCACCAATGTGTCAAGATGCTGACACCTTGGGGAGTTGTCAAGGTTTACAGCGATCAACAGTCAGCTAAAGAATGTTATATGACTTCCATGAAGGTGTCAACAACCCCTAAGATGACATAGCGATTACAGAGAAAGGCCCGTGAGGTTCTGGAGGCGAAGGAGCATGACTTGAAAGAGATACTCTTAGACCCCTCAAACCCAAATCTCAAGGTGCTGGTTGGCCAAGATGTTCCGGCAGAAATCGAAGAAGACCTTATCAACCTCTTGAAAAGCAGGATTAGAAGCTTCGCCTGGAAGAATGAAGATATGACAGGCATCAGCAAGGATGTCATCACCCACAAACTCAACATCGATCCATCCTTCAGAACGATCCATCAAAAGAGAAGGAAGTTTGCACAAGAGAGGAACATAATCATCCAGGAAGAAGTGGACAAATTGCTCAAAGCTAAGATGATCAGAGAGGTCGAATACCCAAGATGGCTAGCAAATGTGGTGGTGGTAGAAAAGAAGAACGGAAAACGGAGAGTTTGTGTCGACTTCACAGACTTAAACAAAGCTTGTCCCAAAGATCCATTTCCCTTGCCACACATTGATACTTTGGTAGATGCTACTTCTGGACATGAAGTGTTGACTTTCTTGGATGCATCTTCAGGATTCCAGCAAATCCAGATGGAGCCATCCGACCAAGAGGACACCGCCTTCATCACCCCAACAGGTATTTATTGTTACATTGCAATGCCTTTTGGACTAAGAAATGCAGGTGCTACATACCAGAGGCTAGTCAACATGATGTTCAAAGAGCAGATTGGGGACACCATGGAGGTATACATCGACGATATGGTGATAAAGTCAAAGAAAGATGAAGATCATGTTCGGGATCTTACTCAAGCATTTGATATCCTGGATAAGTTCAACATGAAGCTGAACCTATCAAAGTGCAATTTTGGCATGAAGTCCGGGAAATTCTTGGGGTACATGGTGACGCAGAGAGGGATAGAGGCAAGCCCATAACAAATAAAAGCCATCATCAATCTAACGTCACCCAAATCCATAAAAGATGTTCAAAGATTGACAGGGAATGTGGCAGCATTGAATCGATTCATCTCAAAATCCTCAGACAGATGCAAGCCGTTCTATGACATCTTAAAGAAAAATTCCAGGTTCGAGTGGACTAATAAGCATGAACAAGCCTTTCAAGATTTAAAGTTGTACCTATCAACACCTCCATTACTTTCAAAGCCTCAAGAAGGTGAGTCATTATGTGTTTACTTAGCTGTCTCCGAGACCGCAGTTAGTGCCGTTCTGGTCCGTGATCAAGATGGCGTCCAACAGCCAATATACTATGTAAGTAAAACATTGCTCGATGCGGAAACCAGGTATTCACACCTTGAAAAGTTAATATTAACTTTAATTTCTGCTTCAATTAAGTTAAGGCATTATTTTGAAACACATATCATTGTCATTCGTACTAACTATCCAATAAAAAGTGTAATGAGAAAACCAGAAATGTCAGGAAGGATGGCCAAATGGTCTGTTCAACTAAGTACCTATGACATCAAGTATGAACCTAGAACAGCAATAAAATCACAAGCACTTGCAAACTTTGTGGAAGACTTTAGTCCAAGCATGCAACCAGAAGTAGAACTTGAAGTCCAACAACTCCAAGATGGGGACATCCTAAGGAAGTGGACTCTATTCACAGATGGTGCTTCTAATATGAGGGGCACAGGGCTAGGTGTTGTTCAAAAGTCACCACAAGGGGACATCATACCCCAGGCCATTAGTTGTGATTTTAAAGCCACCAATAATGAAGCAGAATACGAAGCCTTAATTGTGGGCCTGACCGTAGCTCTAGACATGAACATTAAAGCAATACAGGTATATAGTGATTCATTATTACTTGTAAATCATTTTAACGGTTCCTATGCAGAAAAAAATGCCAAGATGACAGCTTATTTGGGCATTGTGAAAATTTTGGCAAGCAAATTTCAAATCTTCTCTTTTGAACAAATACCCTGAGAGGAGAACTCTCAAGCATATGCATTGGCCAATCTTGGATCAGCTTTCAAGAGCTTATCTCAGACCAATATACCAATCATACATATTGACATCCCTGCTGTGGAAAGGTTAGAACTATTATGCACGGACGACGACATCCCAGATAGTCAGATAGAGATATCTTGGACGACGCCAATAATTAAATATCTTTAAGATGGTACCATCCCTGATGAAGAAAAGAATGCTAGAGCATTCAGGGTAAGGATTTCAAGATTCGTATTAATAGATAATATGATGTTTAAGAAATCATTTGCAGGTCCATATTTGAGATGTCTTGAAGCTGACAAAGCCAATGAAGTCTTAAGAGAGTTACATGAAGGATCATGTGGTAACCATTCTGGGGGCAAAAGCTTATATACAAAGGCTCTAAGAATGGGTTATTACTGGCTAACGATGAGCCAAGATGCTGCCATCTTTGCTAAGAAATGTGATTCCTGCCAGAGGCATAGCGACATCTTACATCAGCCTGCAGAATTGCTTCATCCAATCCTCTCTCCTTGGCCGTTCATGAGGTGGGGAATGGATATAGTGAGAAAATTTCCTAAAGCTCCTGGAGGAAAAGTATTCTTACTTGCTATGACTGATTATTTCTCTAAATGGGTTGAGGCTGAATCCTACGTGCAAGTTCGTGATAAAGAAGTCATATCCTTCATTAAGAGATATATATTTAGTAGGTTTGGCATCCCCTCTAAAATAATATGTGACAATGGCTCTCAGTTCATTAGCAAGAAGATGCAGGATTTTCTTGCTAGGTGGGGAGTAAAGATGGTGACATCCTCACCTGTGCATCCTCAAGCTAATGGCCAGGCAGAATCAAGTAACAAAATAATCATCAATAACCTAAAGAAGAGGCTAGATCAAAAGAAAGGAAGATGGGCAGAGGAGCTTCCATTTGTCCTTTGGGCAGATAGAACCACACCAAAGAACGCGACAGGCCAAACCCCTTATTCCTTAGTATTTGGAGCAAAAGCAGTCATTCTGGCAGAAGTTGTCGTCCCCACTGCCAGATTCAAGATGTTGACACCCGAGCAAAATGATGCCAACCTGAGTCATGATCTAGACACCATTGACGAGCTAAGAGACTTTGCCAAGATCAGGATTACAGCATATCAATAGAAGATTGCTAGATCCTACAACAAAAATGTTAGATTACGAAAATTCCAAGTTGGTGATCTAGTCCTACGAAAGGTGTTTCAGAACACAAGAGAGCCCAATGCTGGAAAGATGGCTCCCAAATGGGAAGGGCCATACCTAGTAGATGCTGAAGCAGGCAAAGGCTCCTATTGGTTGTCAACCCTTGAAGGAGCAAGGATTCCCAGAAGCTGGAACGCCGTTCACCTTAAATCCTACTTTAAGTAAGTTTTCGTGATTACTTTACCATGCATATAAACTCAAGGTACGATCCTTACCATTTTCTTTTCAAATAAAATTATTTCATTTTTCTATTTTTGTTGAGTGATTACTGATTTAAGCATCGAAGGGGCGTTAGCTAAGCTAACACCCACCCCTAACATGTTTCTGTTTTGCAAGGAAACAAGAAGCATTTGAATAAAACTCATTGGTTAACTAAGATGTTAGTATCTTCCCAAGAATTTAACATCTTAAATTAGGTACGAACTATCTCTTACTCTTTGTTTAAAAAGTATTTTTATAGTTATAGCGTTCTTTTACTTTCTGTTATCAAATAAAATGTGACATCAGAAAAGATGTCGAAATCTCTCATTAACTTGTTATTTTGCAAGAAGTTGACATCTTAAATTAGAAGTCTCCAATTCACTCCAAATCCTCATGAAAACAACTATTTTGAGACTGGCCATCTCACCTCTGTTTAAGGTACTTAATCCCTTCAAAGGTTTAAAGAAATTACTTTCTTTCATCGCATTTGGGTTTAAACACCCCGCCTGGAGCGCACGATGTCAACCTTGATTGAGGTATGTGGTGGGCCCGTATGTTTAATATATACGAATTACCCATCTCCACTCAATTAATGAGTTAGACCCTAAGATTTTTACAATTGGTTATGACACATAAGTGTCATCTAAGAACAAACGGTTATTGACATTTACATGTCAATCTAAGTAATTGCAAAGGATTTCTACATCCACTCGCAAGTTGTTACCATCTACGAAGAGGTTAACATATCAACCTCCTAAAATTATTTTTCACAAAGATACTTGGGGAAAGTTTTTTACCAAAACCCAAGCAAAAATTTTCCTATAGAAAGCATAAAAGTGTTGGACCAGCCCAACACTTAAAAAGCAAATTGTCTTGACCTTTATGGGCCGATTACAAACCAAATTGTCTTTGGGGTGCAGCCCAATTAAAACCAAAGTTTTTCAAAACCAAAAAAGTTTTTCAAAAAGAAACATTTTCTTATCTCCTTCATGGGGTGGCTACTTCCGCTGATGTTGTTACTGCTCCTTCTTCGAAGATATCAACATCCTTAGCTGCTGAAGATCCTTCTCCTACCTCCTCTCCCTTAGCATCCAAGGCCTTCAAGAGGGAACGTTGTTGTTCAACATCCCACTCTTTATGCCTCCCAGCATGAAACTCCTCCATCATTTGAACTTTGATCTCTATCATGCTTCGGGCCGCAGAGGCCATCATGTTCTTCTTTAAATCTTCTATCTCATGCAGCTGGGTGTCTTGAAGGGAAGACATTCCTGTCATCAAGCTTTCCACCTCCTTCTGTAATTCATCATTCTTCTTAGCCAAAGCTTCCCTTTGTTTCTTTACCTGAATAACTTCCAGCACCAACTTCCTATTCCTTTCCTCAAGACTGCTCATTTTCATCTTAGCTGCATCAATGCCCTGCAAAAAGCCAAAATTTTGAGATGCATTGTTCGAATAAAAAAACTCCTTTAAAAGACTCTATTTTTCAAGAAACTCACCGCTACAACCCTAGTAAGTGCCTCCTCTGCATCAGCCAAGCCCGTTTCCTCCACATTTATCACCTCCTTGGAACTGCTCTTCCTCTTCTTCACCCTGGCTCCTACAGATGGTGCCTCCATCTCTCTTTTAGGCACCAGCATTTGATTGCTTGCCTGGGTTTGCCCCACGAAATCTTGAAGATCCTTTAGAGAAAAGGCAGCGGTAGACTTTGAAACTGTCAAAGAAAGTGCGCTGTCAGAAGAAGGCAGAATCCAGATACACAAAGAAAAGATTTTTCATAAGACAAGATTCAAAGATCTTACCAATAGACATTTCGGTAGATGGTGGTATCTGTAGGTGTTAGTTCCCAAGGCCTATAGAGATAGACCTTTATGTAATGTCATTGTTCATTTATATATGAGATTGTTTATTTGATTATTATATGTGTTTGCATGTTTAGTTATAATAATCGTGTCCCTAGTACTTATGAAGCACTAGTATGAAGTCTAATGGATAATCATGTGATGATTATATGCATGGAGATGCACATTAGATTCATGGGTACTTGTTAGAGAACAAGGTACTGGACTTGACCCATTATGAGATTTATGTCATGGTCATATGTCATAATTAAATCTCATATAGTCATATCATTGATATCCTTTGACCTGAGATTATCACTGTCTTCCGCTTGATGAATATCATGTTTGATATAGTTTAACGTTGTCTTTAACCGGATGACAATAAGGGCTATCATTGGCATGGTATGATTCTTGTTGGGAAGAATGATAAGTCAAGATGGAAATTGTCCCTCGTAAAGAGAGATGTTTGCTTGGCCACTCGTAAGTAAGATTGATGTAGTGCATGGCCATGCCCGAATGAATTAATGTGATTAATGTCATTCGATTAATCAATTTACTTAGTAACGAGAAAGCATTGAACAATATGAGTTGACGTGGACCATGACTCATGTTCAATATAACATCATGTGACAATGGGATTGTGATATGTTCTATGTAGGAAAAATGAACTTGATATTATATTATTTGGGTAGGCGTGATGGCTTGCTAGAGTCCGCTCATGTCTTATGAGGATCGATGTGATCAAACTCATTGCCAACATAATATAGTCCTATGGGGTCACACGCATCGAACGAATTGTCAAAAATGGAATTATGGATTCTGGAGTGTTGGGCGACCGCCCAAGGTGCTATGGGCGACCACCCATGTTATTTGAAAACTGGGCATTGGAGACTGTCTAGATGGGCGACCCCCCTTGTCCTTATGGGCGACCGCCCATGTTGGTTTTCGAATAAGGGATTAAGCTCTGGACACATGGGCGACCGCCCATGACCTTATGAGCGACCGCCCATATGGGTTTTCGGAGGATGGGATTAAGCTCTGGACACATGGGCGACCGCCCATGTCCTGATGGGCGACCGCCCATGTCCGCTGAATGCTGAAACCGTTTTTTCCCAAGGTTTTTAATAGGGCATAATATTTATTGAGTATAAATAGAATCCCTCTTCAACCCTAGCAGCCAGTCACGAATTTTGAGCTTTGAGAAAGACAAAATAGAGAGGTTTTTCAATTGTGAATTGAAAAACATCACACCAATTCCATAATACATATAGATTGAAAAGGTTTCAATCAAGGGGTCTAGCAATCCTCCTAGAAAGAGTTCTAGGGTTCGTTCATCGCGTGGATACTCGTAGAGGATCTTCACAAATCAAGATCTCTCGTTCGTGGTTCAAGCATTGTTGATTGAAGATTTGCTAATTCTTCAATCTGGAGTTAGAGCACGTATATCAATGACAAAGGCACTCGAGGTTGGTAACCCTAATTCATACTTCTTAATTATTCATCTAGAACGGATTCTAGGGTTTTGGGTATTCGAGTTATTTGCATTATTCCGCTGCGCATGGACCCTCGAAACCCAACAGTGGTATCAGAGCATCGTTCTTGATGTTTAGTTAGATAATCATGATAATTGTGTAATGTGATTATATGGATTTTCATGATAAATATGATTTAGAATGTGAAATTGTATGAGTTTTGCTTATGGAGTAATTGTATATAGTGATATACCATGATTATGAAATTGAAATTTATGATTAATATGATTAATCTAGGTTATGGGATGTCAATTTCATTAATATGATTAATGTGATTAATCTAGGATATTTGTGATGTATTACTTGGTATATGGGCTGGACACCAAAACCTTCCCCACAGGCACTTCGATGGAAGTGTGGGATAACATTGGAGCATGTGGCCGCGTACTAGTAATTACTGAACAAATGTGATTTATGTTGTATCATTCCATGTTCATAATTATGCTCATATAGTTTTTCATGAATCAACCATGCCATGTTAATTGATAAACATGAAAAATTGAACCTTCTTTGAAATTTTGAGTTTGTTTATGCTACCCACTTTAAACACTTGTGAGTACACGGGTAGTTTTATGTAGGCTCGCCATAGCGAGGTACATTAATTCTATCCTTGTATGATCAAGATGAGCAAATAGTGATTGCTATACGTTTAAAATGGTTGAACTCAATAAGGCTATCAAAATAGTGTTGGGCCTAAGGCATAAGATGAGATTGAAACATGTGACATATGATGTCCATAATCTCATAAAAGATCTAAGAGTCATATGTAGATATGATTGATAAATGTTATCTACCTTTTTAGTTTAATTTTGAGCAAATGTGCCATAGTCGACTTGAAATTAAATTAAAGTTGGGTCTTAGCCTATTAAATTATATTATGCATGTTTGTATATGAAGGTTATATAATTTAGTGGGAGTATTTGTGAAATACATTATTTAATCTCTTAAATGAAATTGGTGCTTATATATGTTTATATCTTGTTGCATATCTTTGTAGATCAATGGCTGCTAACACTAATCGAATTTGTCATCGCGATCGCTCCCGAGAAGGACAAGTTAGAAGAGAATGGCAACAACTATGTGGATTGGATCCGCCGTTTGAGAATTGTTCTCAAACAGAAAGGAAGTTGTACATTCTCGATGGACCCATTCCACCCGAGCCCGCCGCTAATGCACCTAAAGTTTAAAGGGACCAACATAAGAAACATGTGGATGATTCTATAGATGTTGGTTGCCTCGATGTCAAGCTACTATGTGTAAGGCCCTTCGTAAGGACCTCAGACACATGGAAGCTTATGATTTGGGAAATCATTTAAAGGAAATGTTCCATTGCAAGCACGTCAGAAAGGTTTGACACTACGAAGGCTCTTCATTCATGCAAGATGATTGAAGGACAACCCGTCGGGCCTCATGTGTTGAAATGAAGGGTCACCTCGAACATCTTGAGAGGCTTTGGGTATCCTATCCAGCTAGAGTCGCTACGGATATGATATTGCATTCACTCCCCGAAAGTTATAATCGCCTGTTCCGAATTATAACATGAATGGGATGAATAAATCTCTGTCCGAATTGCATGGGATGCTAAAGAATGCGGAGAACAATATTACCAAGAAAACCAATCAAGTGTTGATGGTGAACAAAGGAAAAGGGTTCAAGAAAAACAAGGTTAAAGCAAAAGTTGCTAAACCGGAGGCAAAGGTTGCCGTTGTTGAGAAGCCTCAACCCAAATCCCAAAAGGATGTGGTATGCTACCATTGCAATGAAACTGGGCATTGGAAGCGTAATCGCAAAGCTTATCGTAGAAGGGTCAAGAAGAAGGGCAATGTGATTGCCACGACTTCAGGTATCTATATGATAGATGTTCTACTTTCTACTTCTAGTTCTTGGGTATTAGATACCGGATGTGGATCTCACATTTGTCTAAATGTGCAGGGACTTAAGAATAGGAGGTCGCTCAAAGAGGGTGAAGTAGATCTACGGGTTGGAAATGGAGCAAGAGTTGCTGCATTGGCCGTAGGGACTTACGAAGTCACTTTACCTAGCGGATTAATTTTAGTTTTAAATAACCGTTATTATGTTCCGGATTTGAGCGTAAAACATTATTTCTATTTCATGTTTAGACAATGAGGGTTACAATTTTCTTATTGCGAATAAGAAATTTTCAATTTATTTGAATGACATGCTTTATTGTGTTGCTCATTCTTTTAATGGCCTTTATGTCTTGGATGTTGAGAATAATGTTGATAATGTCTATCATGTTAGTAAGAAATCCAAACCAAATAATGTGAATGACACATATAAATGGCATTGCCGTTCGGGCACATAAACGAGAAACGCATCTCTAAACTCCACAAAGATGGATATTTAGACTCATATGATTATGAATCATATGATGTTTGCGAGTCTTGTTTATTGGGCAAGATGACTAAAGCACCTTTTACTAAGAGTAGTGAAAGGGCTAGTGATTTGTTGGCTCTCGTACATACTGATGTATGTGGACCAATGAATAGCATTGCTAGGAGGATTTCGGTACTTCATAACGTTCACTGATGACTTATCAAGATATGGCTACGTCTATCTGATGAAGTACAAAAGTGAAGCATTTGAGATATTTAGAATATTTCAAAGTGAAGTACAAAATCAACTTGGCAAAACTATTAAAACACTTCGATCCGATCGAGGTGGTGAATATTTGAGCCAAGAATTTGACGATCATCTGAAAAGTTGTGGAATTGTTTCGTAACTTACTCCACCCGAACACCACAATGGAATGGTGTGTCCGAGAGGAGAAATCGAACTCTATTAGATATGGTTCGATCGATGATGAGTCAAGTGAACCTTCCTATTTCCTTTTGGGGACATGCACCGGAAACAAAGCTTTCACACTTAACAAGGTCCCTACTAAATCGGCTCCTAAAACTCCACATGAGATGTGGCATGGAAGAAAGCCTAGCTTATCTTTCATGAAGATTTGGGGATGTGAGGCTTATGTAAAGAAATTGGTTTCTGAACATAAACTTGCACCTAGATCTGATAAATGTATTTTCGTTGGTTATCCTAAGGAAACGAAAGGATACCTATTTTACAACCAATCCGAGAACAAAGTGTTTGTTGCTCGAAATGGTGTCTTTCTAGAGAAAGAGTTTCTCTCTAAAGAAACTAGTGGGAGTAAAATTGATCTTGAAGAAATTCAAGAACCTGAAAATGACATAGAGCCAATAGTAGAGACGGAACCAAATTCACAAGCTGTTGTGGAACCGGTTCAAGATACACAAGTTCTTCGCAGATCGGATAGGATACGATCCGAACCTGAGAGATATGGATTTCTCATGACGGAAAGTAATGAAGTAGAAATCATTGAGAATGATGAACCTACTTCCTATCAAGAGGCGATGTCCACTCCTGATTCGGACAAGTGGCTAGGAGCCATGGAATCCGAAATCAAATCCATGTACGATAATCAAGTTTGGAACTTGATTGATCCACCCGAAGGTGTAAAACCATAGGGTGTAAGTGGGTTTTCAAAAAGAAAACCGACATGGATGGGAAGGTACATACTTATAAGGCTAGGCTAGTTGCTAAGGGGTATAGGCAGATTCATGGCGTTGACTATGATGAAACCTTTTCGCCCGTAGCAATGCTTAAGTCTATTAGAATCCTAATTGCCATAGCCGCATATTACGACTATGAGATATGGCAAATGGACGTCAAAACAGCGTTTCTTAACGGAAACTTACTTGAGGATGTATACATGATACAGCCTGAAGGGTTTATCGATCCAAAGGGTTCTAACAAAGTGTGTAAGTTGCAGAAATCCATTTATGGATTGAAGCAAGCTTCCCGGAGCTGGAATCTACATTTTGATGAATCAGTCAAAGAGTTTGGCTTCATCAAAAACGAAGATGAACCTTGTGTATACAAGAAAATAAGTGGGAGCATAGTGCTATTTCTGGTGGTGTATGTCGATGACATCTTACTCATTGGAAACAATGTTCCTGCACTTGAGACTGTAAAGTCCTGGTTAGGAAAATGTTTTTCAATGAAAGATATGGGTGAGGCGGCTTATATCCTTGGTATCAAGATCTATAGAGATAGATCAAGAAGGATGATTGGTTTGAGTCAGAGTACATATATTGACAAGGTCCTTAGAAGATTCCGCATGGAAAATTCTAAGAGAGGGAACTTGCCAATGGGACACGGCATTACTCTTAGCAAGACTCATTGTCCTAAGACAAATGATGAGCGAAAGAGGATGAGTGATATACCATATGCTTCGGCAATTGGGTCTATCATGTATGCCATGTTATGTACTAGACCCGATGTCTCGTACGCTCTAAGCGCAACGAGTAGATACCGCCCGATCCCGGTGAGAACCATTGGATAGTTTGTCAAGAATATCCTTAAGTACTTGAGAAGGACTAAGGATGTATTCTTGGTATTTGGAGGAATGGAAGATGATCTAGTTGTAAAGGGTTACACAGATGCAAGCTTCCAAACCGACAAAGATGACTATAGATCGCAGTCTGGTTTTGTTTTTATGCTAAATGGAGGTACTGTTTGTTGGAAGAGTTCCAAGCAGAGCACTATTGTTGATTCTACAACAAGTCGAATACATAGCAAAGATCGGATGCGGCTAAGGAGGCGGTTTGGATCAAGAAGTTCGTTAGTGACTTAGAAGTCGTTCCGAGTATCACTAACCCGATAGAGCCGTTTCAGGACAATAATGGTGCTATTGCCCAAGCAAAAGAACCAAGGTCACATCAGCGATCCAAACACATTTTGAGACGCTTTCACCTCATTCGAGAAATCTGTGAAAGGGAGGACGTCAAGATATGCAAGGTACCAACGGATGACAATATTTCGGACCCTCTCACCAAGCCTTTGCCACAAGCTAAACATGATGGTCATGTTAGGTCCATGGGTATAAGATACATGAGTGACTGGGCCTAGTGCAAGTGGGAGACTGTAGGTGTTAGTGCCCTAGGCCTATAGAGATAGACCTTTATGTAATGTCATTGTTCATTTATATATGAGATTGTTTATTTGATTATTATATGTGTTTGCATGTTTAGTTATAATAATCGTGTCCCTAGTACTTATGAAGCACTAGTATGAAGTCTAATGGATAATCATGTGATGATTATATGCATGGAGATGCACATTAGATTCATGGGTACTTGTTAGAGAATAAGGTACTGGACTTGACCCATTATGAGATTTATGTCATGGTCGTATGTCATAATTAAATCTCATATAGTCATATCATTGATATCCTTTGACCTGAGATTATCATTGTCTTCCGCTTGATGAATATCATGTTTGATATAGTTTAACGTTGTCTTTAACCGGATGACAATAAGGGCTATCATTGGCATGGTATGATTCTTGTTGGGAAGAATGATAAGTCAAGATGGAAATTGTCCCTCGTAAAGAGAGATGTTTGCTTGGCCACTCGTAAGTAAGATTGATGTAGTGCATGGCCATGCCCGAATGAATTAATGTGATTAATGTCATTCGATTAATCAATTTACTTAGTAACGAGAAAGCATTGAACAATATGAGTTGACGTGGACCATGACTCATGTTCAATATAACATCATGTGACAATGGGATTGTGATATGTTCTATGTAGGAAAAACGAACTTGATATTATATTATTTGGGTAGGCGTGATGGCTTGCTAGAGTCCGCTCATGTCTTATGAGGATCGATGTGATCGAACTCATTGCCAACATAATATAGTCCTATGGGGTCACACGCATCGAACGAATTGTCAAAAATGGAATTATGGATTCTGGAGTGTTGGGCGACCGCCCAAGGTGCTATGGGCGACCGCCCATGTTATTTGAAAACTGGGCATTGGAGACTGTCTAGATGGGCGACCGCCCTTGTCCTTATGGGCGACCGCCCATGTTGGTTTTCGAATAAGGGATTAAGCTCTGGACACATGGGCGACCGCCCATGACCTTATGAGCGACCGCCCATATGGGTTTTCGGAGGATGGGATTAAGCTCTGGACACATGGGCGACCGCCCATGTCCTGATGGGCGACCGCCCATGTCCGCTGAATGCTGAAACCGTTTTTTCCCAAGGGTTTTAATAGGGCATAATATTTATTGAGTATAAAGAGAATCCCTCTTCAACCCTAGCAGCCAGTCACGAATTTTGAGCTTTGAGAAAGACAAAATAGAGAGGTTTTTCAATTGTGAATTGAAAAACATCACACCAATTCCATAATACATGTAGATTGAAAAGGTTTCAATCAAGGGGTCTAGCAATCCTCCTAGAAAGAGTTCTAGGGTTCGTTCATCGCGTGGATACTCGTAGAGGATCTTCGCAAATCAAGATCTCTCGTTCGTGGTTCAAGCATTGTTGATTGAAGATTTGCTAATTCTTCAATCTGGAGTTAGAGCACGTATATCAACGACAAAGGCACTCGAGGTTGGTAACCCTAATTCATACTTCTTAATTATTCATCTAGAACGGATTCTAGGGTTTTGGGTATTCGAGTTATTTGCATTATTCCGCTGCGCATGGACCCTCGAAACCCAACAGTATCTCCTTGTCCTTAGAGGTTGCTATGGCTTCGAAAGGTTGGAAAGATCGCTCCCCCTCTGAGAACTCCAATAACCTTTTCACCTTCCCAATTGTCTCAGCAGATGGAGGGAAAAGCTTAGCCCAATCGATAGCTGCAAAAACAAATAAAGAAAATTACAACAGGTAAGTGTGGGAAATAAGGGAAAATTGAAGTTTGAAAGAGGGATACCTTCCCTATTCCATTCAGTCGCCAGAAAATCTCCTTCTTCCAAGGAATCCTTCTCAACAAAAAAGAATTTTGATTTCCAACCCCTATCATTCAAGGTTATTTTCAAAAACAGAGGCTTCATGCCTGACCTGGTCTTAAGAAGGTATCTCGTGGAACCAAAAGTTTGGAGCTCATACACAAAGGCCAATTTCTTCAAACCTATGTCTAAACCGAATACACGGTTTACCCTCAGAACACAAGAAAATACCCTCCAAACCATGGGCATCAGTTGAGTAAAAGCCAGGTTAGTTTTTCTAAAAAACTCATTTATCATTGCAGGGAAAGGATAAGAAAAGCCTAGAGTGAAGGGGTATTCAAAGAAACAAACCCATTTTGGAGAAACAAAATAACACCTAAGGAAACATCAAATGGCCTAAAGATGACAGAATCCGGGAAGCAGTGACGATCTTTGACAGATTCAATCAATTCATTGTTAAAAACACAGATTTCCTCATCTGGTTTTACTAACAAACCTTTGCACGAAAAACCCCCATCCTCGTTTGAACTCAGAGGGTTTTTTGCCACCTTACCCTTTTTTGATTTAACCATTTTTTGAAAAAGCAAAAGGAAGAAAAAGTGAGGGAAAGATTTTACCTTCAAGAGAGAATCACCGTCGTGAAGAAGAGGATGGATGAAAACGATTGGAAAAAGTGGAGAAGAAAGTGAAAAGCAACTCGGTTAAAAACCCTAGATCTTTGGGGTGGTTACGCTAATTAAATGGGATTAACTCCTCAACCGCCACGTATCTCTTCAATTAATTAACCACAGAGCTTCTAGAAAGAAGTAGAAAAAACTGACCTTTTAAATTCATTTAAAAGACAGTTTTTTGGGGACAATTGTTGTGGGTAAAATTCAGGATTGCTACATCTTGAGTTGTTATCAGCATGTCGACATCTTCACACTCGTAGACAAGGTAAAAATTATTTACTTAATTAATTCATTATTTATTTCTGTTATATTTAATTACAGGGATAAATAGAATGTGGAAAAAAACATGTTCAGTAGACTCCTTTCAACGGTTTGCAAGACCAAGTCAAGATGAAGATAACATGCCGAAATTATAGGGAAGTTTGTTAGGATTTTATCTTCAGTTATTTTCTTTTCTATTTATAAGCTCATGGCTGGAAACACACGACACAACACAGAGACACTCGCATTACACACACAGCTCACAAATACTTTGTAATCCGCCATAGCTTCATACTTGTAACTCAGTGATAATAATACAATTGTTTGGGAAGGTAGGTGCTCATAATCACCTCCCGAGGTTTTGTGCCGGCGAGATAGTTATCTCAAGGGTTTTCCTCGTTACATGATAGAGCCATCCTAGTTTTATTGTTACACCAATTTCATTCCATTACACCCTCCATAGCTTACTTACAAATTCTTTCATTATTGACTGTTTTTTGCCAAAACAACCGTGAAAGGTCGGGATTGAATATTTGAGATCGGACCGTGAAGGTCTCGATTGGAGATCAGAGATCGGACCGCGAAGGTCGGGATTAACTTTTGAGTTCGGACCACGAAGGTTTCGATTGGAGATCGGAGATCGGACCATGAAGGTCAGGATCGACTATTTGAGATCGGACCGCGAAGGTCTCGATTGGAGATCGGTGATCGGACCGCGAAGGTCGGGATCGACTACTTGAGATTGGACCGCGAAGGTCTCGATTGGAGATCAGAGATCGGACCGCGAAGGTCAGGATCGACTATTTGAGATCAGACCGCGAAGGTCGGGATCGACTATTTGAGATCGGACCGTGAAGGTCTCGATTGGAGATCGGACCGCGAAGGTCGGGATCGACTTTTTGAAATCGGACCGCGAAGGTCTCGATTGGAGATCAGAGATCGGACCGCGAAGGTCGGGATCGACTATTTGAGATCGGACCGCGAAGGTCTCGATTGGAGATCGGAGATCGGACCGCGAAGGTCGGGATCGACTATTTGAGATCGGACTGCGAAGGTCTTGATTGGAGATCGGAGATTGGACCGCGAAGGTCGGGATCGACTATTTGAGATCGGATCGCGAAGGTCTCGATTGGAGATCGGAGATCGGAACGTGAGGGTCTCGATTGGAGATCAGAGATCGGACCGCGAAGGTCGGGATCGACTATTTGAGATTGGATCGTGAGGGTCTCGATTGGAGATCAGAGATTGGACCGCGAAGGTCGGGATCGACTATTTGAGATCGGACCGTGAAGGTCTCGATTGGAGATCGGAGATCGGACCACGAAGGTCGGGATTGACTTTTTTTGAGATCGAACTGCAAAGGTCTCGATTGGAGATCGGAGATCGGACCGCGAAGGTCGGGATCGATTATTTGAGATCGGACCGCGAAGGTCAGGATCAACTATTTGAGATCGGACCGCGAAGGTATCGATTGGAGATCGGACCGCGAAGGTCGGGATTGACTTTTTTTTTGAGATCAGACCGCGAAGGTCTTGATTGGAGATCGGAGATCGGACCGCGAAGGTCGGGATCGACTATTTGAGATCGAACCGCGAAGGTCTCGATTGGAGATCGGACCGCGAAGGTCAGGATTGACTTTTTTTTGAGATCGGACCGCGAAGGTCTTGATTGGAGATCGGAGATCGGACCGCGAAGGCCGGGATCGACTATTTGAGATCGGATCGCGAAGGTCTCGATTTGAGATCGGAGATCGGACCGCGAAGGTCGGGATCGACTTTTTTGAGATCGGACCGCGAAGGTCGGGATTAACTTTTGAGATCGGACTGCGAAGGTCCCGATTGGAGATTGGAGATCGGAGCGCAAAAGTCGGGATCGACTACTTGAGATCGGACCGTGAGGGTCTCGATTGGAGATCGGAGATCGGACTGCGAAGTTCGGAATCGACTACTTGAGATCAGATCGTGAGGGTCTCGATTGGAGATCAGAGATCGGACCGCGAAGATCGGGATTGACTATTTAAGATCGGACCGCGAAGGTCTCGATTGGAGATCGGAGATCGGACCGCGAAGGTCGGGATCGACTACTTGAGATCGGACCGTGAGGGTCTGGATTGGAGATCGGAGATCGGACCGCGAAGGTCGAGATCGACTATTTGAGATCGAACCGTGAAGGTCTCGATTGGAGATCAGACCGCGAAGGTCGTGATTGACTATTTGAGATCGGACCGCGAAGGACTCGATTGGAGATCGGAGATCGAACCGCGAAGGTCGGGATCGACTACTTGAGATTGGACGCGAAGGTCTCGATTGGAGATCGGAGATCGGACCGCGAAGGTCGGGATCGACTTTTTGAGATCGGACCGCGAAGGTCTCGATAGGAGAGTGGATATCGGACCGCGCAGGTCAGGATTAACTTGTGAGATCGGACCGCGAAGGTCTCGATTGAGGGTTGGACCGCGAAGGTCGTGATTGACTACTTGAGATCGGACAGTGAGGGTCTCGATTGAGGGTTGAACCGCGAAGGTCGAGATTTGAGATTTGAAATCGGACCGTGAGGGTCTCGATTGAGGGTTGGACCGCAAAGGTCGAGATTTGAGATTTGAAATCGGACCGTGAGGGTCTCGATTAAGGGTTGGACCGCGAAGGTCGGGATTGACTACTTGAGATCGGACCGTGAGGGTCTCGATTGAGGGTTGGACCGAGAAGGTTAGGATTTGAGATTTGAAATCGAACCGTCAGGGTCTCGATCGAGGGTTGGACCGCGAAGGTCGAGATTTGATATTTGAAATCGGACCTTGAGGGTCTCGATTGAGGGTTGGACCACGAAGGTCGAGATTTGAGATTTGAAATCGGACTGTGAGGGTCTTGATTGAGTGTTGGACCGCGAAGGTCTCGATTTGAGATTTGAAATCGGACCGTGAGGTTCTCGATTGAGGATTGGACCGCGAAGGTCGCGATTTGAGATTTGAAATCGGACCGTGACGGTCGCGATTGGGGATTGGACCGGAAGGTCGCGATTTGAGATTTGAAATTGGACCGTGAGGGTCACGATTGGGGATTGGACCGCTAAGGTCACGACTTGAGATCGGGCCGAGAAAGGTCGCGATTTGAGGATTGGACTGCTAAGGTCACGACTGGAGATATCGGACCGAGAAAGGTCGTGATTAAGGGTTTGACCACGATGGTCACGATTGGAGTTATCGGACCGAGAAAGGTCGCGATTGAGAGTTGGACTGCGAAGTTCGAGATATGAGATATTGGGAACGACCTTCGGTCTCAACTTTTATGTTTGACTTGTGAGGGAGACCGGCGTAAAAAAATATACACTTGGGCTTTATGACACATACTAAGCCAAAAACAAATCGGGGTCTTGGACGAAGTGTGACACAATGAGTTCATGGCTTACACGAGCTAGGATGGGCTATTTGGGATGACCCAGTGCGCGCTCGAATGGTGTCTGGCAGACGAACCGAGCTGCAACTAAACGGTCATCCCGGGTTACGGGTCGTAATGTGCAGTGTACCGAGGCAGCAGTGCAAGTAGTGTGCGGTCACTAAATTCTTTTTCTTAGTAAAATAGAGATTTTCAGAATGTGTTTTAAAGAATTTATGCGCAGTTCAAAATATATCACATAAATCAAATATGAACGGAAATGCATGAACATGTTATGATTTTGAAAGAGATGAAAAGCAACATCTTTTTTTTAAACAGTCCATGTTTTGAAATCGTAGCTGTTTGAAATTTCCTTTTTGAAAAGAAAAATGAGAAACACGAATCCTAAAGAAAACACACACGCACACAAAAACGAGGAAGGGTAAATGAAAGTTTGACCCACAAAATGTTTTTAAAACAACGGCAGTTTTGAAAAACATGTTAAGTCCCCAGCGGAGTCGCCAACTGAAATTACCCAGATCACGCGGCTGCGGCAAGCGGTTCTTTTGAATGGACTTCACTTGGAAAAGAGAGTCGCCACGCCATTTTGTATTATGAGCCCAAACTTTGAAAATGGCTTTGAAAACAAGGTCGTTTTTATTGGTAGCAAAAACTTGGAAAAGGCTTTGAAAATGAGACGTTTTGATTGGTAGCCAAAACTTGAAAATAAACTTTTTAGGACCAGAGATTGTTAGGTTCGGAGGTCACGTTACGTTTCGGGAAGAGTATGTTGAGATCACCCGAAATGCCTCGTATGACGAGTCTTTCTACCTTTCTCGAAAAGTGTGCGTTTGTGTGTTCGTGTTGCTTTTAAAAAGGAGCTTGAATGACAAGAGTTAATCTTGGTTTGAATGACAAACGTTGAATTTGGGTTTGTTTGAAAGGAGAGTTTTTGGAAAGGAAGTTTGAATGAAAAACTTCGGTTTTGAATCGGGCATTACGATGTTACCCATTTTGATGAAAGCGATAGCAAATAGAAGACGATCAACAAGTCAGTTTGTGACTCGGATGCTTAAAGTAAATGTGATCAACAAACCGAACGGTTTGGACTGTAAATGAAAGTATTGAATTGATAGTATCAACGAACCAAACGGTTCGGACGGTTAAAGTGCGATCGACGAGCCAAACGGCTCGGACTTGTAAAGTGCGTAAAGTAAAGCGATATCAACGGATCAAACGATCCGAACTTGTAAAGAGTGTAAAGTAAATAGAAATATCAACAGATCAAACGATCCGGACTTGTAAATGACAATCACGAACCAAACGGTTTGGACGGTAAAAAGTGCGATCAACGGATCGAACGATTTGGACTGTAAATGACATAAAAGTAAAAACGGGACTGGAACGCCGTTTTAACCCGAAATTACTTCTCTTACGGGAGAGAAGATGATTAGGGACTAAAACGTATCGAGTCACGTAGACGGCGTTACGTCTACATTTTGAGAGTGAGAGTATACCAAATTTGGTGTTGACTCGGGAGGGTGTATACGGGATACGAAAAGGTGTTTCAGAAGTGTTTGGACAGAGTTTCCCCTTTTATTTGGTGTTTAGGAACCTAGGGATTTGTGCAGCGTTTCGACTTGGGTCGGTTTAGCTTGTGTCAGAATCCACCGACGAGTAGCACGAGGGCCCCCGAAGAATAGAGAATTCCGCCGATGAGTAGCACGAGGGCCCTCGTAGAGCGGAAGAAAGACAAGCCTTGTTTGCTTGGGGTGAAGAGGGAGTGAAAATTGTGTGTTTTGAAATGAAGGGGAGGGGGAGTATTTATAGGAGGGAATTACTTGGAGGAGGGAGAATTAACTTGGATGGGAAGTAATTTTCTTGGAGAGGAGGAATGGTTGCTTAGCCTGGTGGTTTTTTACCCTGTAAAACAGTCCGGCCGGACCTTTATTCAATTTGGGGACATTTTGGTCATTTGGCCTTAAGTTTGACACGTTTCGGAAATCAGTAAAACAGTCCGGCCATCCTGTTCCTCAAATTGGCTATTTTTCCTGTTTGGACTAGTTATATGTGTATATCTTGTTCTCGCGTTCTATTTGATATGTGGTGGGCCCAAAACGGAGTTCGTATGAGGGAGTTATGACCTCCGGAAGGTCGAGACGCTCGAAAACGGCAAATCAAATCCCGGAAGACCCCGAAAAGTGCGTTTTTTGGGGAAATATGTACTTTTACGAGTGATAACATGTCTTGAGTACGCTTTGATGTCGGAATGCATGGGGCAGTCCCGGGATGTCTCGTTGACTCGAGAACGTGGAGCTTAACGGGTTCCGATTAACCTAGAAAGGGTCAGTTAACGGATTCCGGTTAACTTTTAACGGATTTTGGCGATCCGAATTTGGGTACTTACATATACGTACCATGAGTCTTAATATCACAGTAACAAGCGAACTCCTCCAAACATCTTGCCTAAACAGCCTTTCTGCAGAATACAACCGTCATTCTCATATCTTTCCGGAAACGTTACCACGAACCAAGTCAATGATCGTCAAGGAGTCATTTATCAACTGAATTACCTTCAACTTATCACGGATTTTGAGGAGAAAAGAGTGGGAAATGGTAGACTCGGTACAACCATTATGTTCATGTTATTTAAATAGCATTAGATCCACCCATGTATGCACACACTCACTAACACTCACACACACATACTTTGTATTCACACTTCAGTTTACTCTCTATCATCACAAGATCAATAAAACTCCATTGTTCTGAGATTTTGTGCCGGCGAACATGTTGTTCAAGGGCTTTCCTCATTAAATATTATGTTTTTACATCTTGAATTAAGGTGATCATAGTCCATGGTGCCCTATTGTCTTCCTTGGGGCCAAAGTGCTTAAATTTGGCCAAAACATATGCATAAATTTGTCTCTGAAAAGTAGGAAGAAAATAACAAACTATTGCAAGGCGTAATTTCAAGATGTAAGACGTAAGGCCAAGGCGTATTTCCAAGATGAAGTTAATCCAGGATGTGAACTCAGGTTGTACTATCAAGTCGTAAGCTCAAGATGTAAATCCAGGATGCTGAGTTTTCTTTCCCAAATAACCATCATTCTCAAATAAGAGACTCTCCAATATGCATCAATAATATTTGGAGCGCCCAAAATTAAGACTTGATAAATTCTCAAGTCATTTTGCATCGGGTTAATTGCAGTTTGGTTACCTATATTTTATCACTTTTTGCAATATGGTTCCCAACAATGTAAAAATTGCAACCTCATTACCAACATTGTCAATTTGTTGCAATTCAATGTAAATCCAGTTAAAAACTAACTTTCGTTAACAATTAATGACATATGGCTAACACATGAATAAATGAGGGGCAAGATGGATATTTCGCATGGACATAATTGCAATTTGGTTACCTATGTTTTGTCAATATTTGCAATTTGGTTATAATTATTATTATGATTATTATTATTATTATTATTACAATTATTATTATCATTATTATTATGATTATGATTATTATTATAATTACGATTATGATTATTATTAAGATTATTATTATTATTGCTATTATTGTTGTTATTGTTATTATTGTTATTATTATTATTATTATTATTATGATTAGTATTATTATTATTATTATTATTATTATTATTATTATTATTATTATTATTATTATTATTATTATTATTATTATTATTATTATTATTATTATTATTATTATTATTATAATTATTATTATTATTATGATGATGATTATTATTATGATTATTTTTATTATGATTAAGATTATTATTATTATTATTATTATTATTATTATTATTATTATTATTATTATTATTATTATTATTATTATTATTATTATTATTATTATTATTATTATTATTATTATTATTATGATTATTATTATTATGATTATTATTATGATTAATATTATTATTATTATTATTATGATTATTATTATTATTATTATTATTATTATTATTATTATTATTATTATTATTATTATTATTATTATTATTATTATTATTATTACTATTATTATTATTACTATTATTATTATTACTATTATTATTATTATTATTATTATTATTATTATTATTATTATTATTATTATTATTATTATTATTATTATTATTATTATTATTATTATTATTATTATTATTATTATTATTATTATTATTATTATTAAGATCCATCTTCATCCAGCCACACCCTTCTCAACCTCCCCGAAGAAGATGAAGAAACCACCACCACCACCGTCCCCCTCCTCTCATACCACCCAATCCTTACCCCTCCCTAACCCACTACGCGTCTCCTCCCCACCCCACCGCTGTAAGTGCTCCAATTTGAGCTTGTTAGAATTTTCGTTAGAAAATTAACGAAAGTTATAACATTCCTAACAATTCCTAACATTCCTAACATTTCTAACAAAGCAAGGGCAAAGTGGGCATTGTTATTTAAGGATAAACCAAGAAAAGGAATCAAAAAAGTAAAAGAAATAGTCAAAAACCAAAAATAGAAACTATTTGGAACAAAAGCGGTATTAATTTGATTTTTTTTAAAAAATATTCCTTGTGTCCAAAGCCTGAAGCTGTAATTAATGAACAGTGCACGCTGACAACCCTATCCGCGCGGATACCTTTGTCATTTTCAGAGGGCTATAAATTAAGCCCTCCAGTCTCAAAAAAAGGGAGAGAGAACACAATCCACAGTTGCACCTTGGCGAAAATACTTGAGAAAATAGTGAGAATTCCCTTGAATTGTCACTCTTTTCTCTTGATTATCTTCCCAAATCTCACTCACTCACTATCATATTCAAAGCCTCAAACACTCTTACATTCAAAGCCAAAGCTCCAAAACACAAAGAAGATAGGTATAACCTCCCTCTTCTTACCCTAAATCTCTCATCCATGCATGCATTTTCAAGCTACAAAATGTAGTTCATTCATCTTCTTGTCTTAGATCCAAGAAGATCACCATGGAAGTTCATCTCCATGGATGATCTTCTACAAGGATCAACATTATTTTTAAAGTGTTCTTACTTTTTTCCAAAGAAAACACATTTTCAAAACCCTAAAAAATCATTTTCATACATCAAATCTCATTTTCAAAGGATAAAATTCCCCTTCCCAAGCAAATGAAATGCTTAGTCCTAATGTACCCCAAGGATGGTTTGATATAGTTGATTCACCACTAAAATGTCAAGTGATCACTAATCAAAACCTAGGGAAATGGGGACAAGCATGGATGCCAAACCCCCTTTAAAACCACATTTTCTTTCTTGAGAAGTTGCTGTCCAGTAGCAATTTTCTAAGACCCCAATCCATGTTCTAAATTTTTGGACACAGATAAACTTGGAATTTGGTGTTGACTACAAAACACTTTTTATAGCCAACATCCAGAGCTTTCCATACATATTTTTATTTTATTTTTTTCGTGAGTAGAACTCCCTTTTCCCAATTTTCTTTTGAAGGTCAGATCACCAGTCTCTGGGAGTCCAGATCTCATATCTGAGATTTCCAGAAGGTTTTGAGTCCTCAAATATTCTCCAAAATGAAAAATTCGTTCACAGAAATCTTATTTGAGGTGTTTGGAACAACTTTTATTCTCTGAGTTTTCTCAGATTATGAAGTTTTGAAGCCCTTAAATCCATTTCAAAATCAAGAGTCCACTGCCTTTTTCATTCTGGCAGAAGTGCTCTTCAACTTCCAAAAATCTTTTGAGCACCAAAACTCTACCCAAAAATCACACCAAAAATCATGGGATCTGACCAAAGTCTAATAAAGAATTCCCAATTTTTACTTTTCTGAGTTTCAACTTATTTTGGCCAAAACACACACACACACACACAAATGATTTTCAGCTTGGAAGACTCGTTTTACGAGGCATTCCGGGTGCACACTAACGTCCTTCCCGGCGTGTAACATGACCTCCGAACCCAAATCTCTAATCTCGGGCATTTTTCAAAGTTTTGGCCCTTAAAACAAAAATGGCGTGGCGACTCCGTTTTCCGGTTTTATTTGGTTTTTCAAAGAAAAGAAAAATCGAATTTTCCCGCGAATGGCACATCATCACAGTGGCGACTCCGCTGGGGACAAATGAGCTTTTAAAAAAAAATGGTATTTGGTATATTGGTGGAAACCATTAAACTTCCCGTTATCGCCTCCTAACACGAGTCGGGGATAAATTGTGGTTTAACAATCCCACGTACCGGTATCATCGTTTTCAAAAAAAAAAGCTTTTGAGGGTCAAGCTTCCGTCCCGGCTTTAAAAATCATTTGTGTGTGTGTGTTGATTTTTGCACATTTTTCGTGTTGTTTTGGCCGCCTCGGAAAAAGTCAAAATTTTGACTGTCGGAATCATGTCCCTAACTGTCGGAATTCTTGTGCTTATGTGCTTATGTGTTCATTAAATTTCAAAAAAAAAATTCAAAAAAAAATTCAAAAAAAAAATTTTTCAAAAAAAAAAGAAAATTTTCAAAAAAAAATCATGCATCATATTTTTAAGACACATAAAAAAATTTCTATTTTACTCAGAAAAAGAAAATAGACTGCTTGCACACTACGCGCACGTGACCGTACACTGCACACTACGTCCCTAACCCGGGGAAATCCTTGTCGCGGCCCGTTTGGTCTTATTACGCCTCTCGGTGCAAGCACAGGACTACCCAAACATCCCATGGAGCCTCGTGTCGACCATGCACTTGTCCGTGACACACTCTGTCCGAGACCCGGTTGGTTTTTAGTCTGGTCCGTGTCATGCCACGTCGTGTATAGACCTTTCCTTTCAAGTCTTTGTCGGCATACCGACTCAATATCTTTCGGGGACCCTAATCGGTCGAAGTTACGCCGGTTTTTCGCCGCGGACTTTGACCAAGATATTGACCGGCGCCTTGACTTCGGCTCGGCGGCACAAATTATACACGACTCCCGGCATGACACCGAGTCATCAAGGATTAATGATTATTCCATGCCTAATTACGGCCTAACTGACGACAAGTCAAGATCAATCGTGGACATTTATCAGTCCAAATCATGCCGACTTTACTGTCGAGCTCTCGGACATGATCTTGACTTTGACGTCAGCTTTGTCCGTAATTTACATCGAATGCTCGTTAAGACTCGATTACCCGCCAGACTTTTAGGATCATTTTTCTTTCGGTCGGCGGGACCCGCTTGCCCTATAGGACCCTCGCCCGGGGCTGTCCACCATGGGAGGTCGAAATACAGGTGGAATACGAGGGGCTTATAGACGTAGTGACGGGGCCCACTGATCCAGGATCCAGAGTAGTTTGCGAAAAAGAAGAGCAATCTTTTCCAACCGATTAGGTTAATAAAACATGTTTTAAGTAAACGTGAACAAATAACCGCATGTTGCATGAGCCCAAAGCCCAAACACCTACCCTCCTTCAATTCCCAGACATCTGAACCCTCATACCTTTTCCCCGCAGCTCCTCACAAAGGTTGGTTCCGGACACCGGGTCACCGTTTGATTAGTTGGGAAGAGTCAAGCGCGTCATCAGCTTCCTCGTTTGTTCCGACTCCGGGTTTCAGAATGTCTGCGTCAGCCGGTAATGATAAGGATAACGTCACTCCGTCCTCCAAAATCCCTCGATGACGGACACAGTGGAATCAGTTGGTAGAACAGATGAGACTTCGACATGAGGCTCAAATTAGCGACCTTCTGGAGGTTGTCGCAAGTCATGGTTTGACTATCAGTATCAATTCCGATGGCACCTTCACCGTGGAAGAAGACGAGGATGCCAATCCCACTCTCAGTCGCCCTGATTACTCCAGGATGCCACCACCCACCTCCTATGGTACCACTACCAGAACCCATGCTCCTCGGTCTTCGGGTCGGCCCGGCTCCCAACCACAGACCACTGGATCCATGCAGCCCGACGGCACAAATCAGTTCACAGTTCCTCAGTGGGGACAAAGTCAGTACGGAATGTCTTCTCATGGTTGGGGGTACCTCGGAATGCCACAGCAAATTGGGATCCCGCCTCAGTTAGGAACCGATCAATCCGGACCTTCACAGCAACAGCCACAGTACGGAATGCCGCCACAGCTTGGTTCTGGGCCACAGTCAGGAGCCCCTCCTCAGAATAGTACTAGTTCAGCTGCTCCTCACACAAATCCGTTCCTCACTCAGACTTCTATGGGTTACCAAGCCTCCATCCCAGTTTCATCAGAATCACCGGGACCGCAGCACCCCGGGTTATACACCATCGCCTCGGCCCAGCCATGCATTTCAACGATCGGGGACGGCGGCCGCACCTAAGCCTACTTATGGGCCCCACTCTGGAAATCCAAGCTATCCGACTACAGCAGGACTACCTCCACCTACTTTGCCAGTTGAAAATCAACAGCAGGCCGCAAGGTTCTATCCCTTCGCCCAGGCTCCTACTCATGCTCCCCCGGGCAATTTGGGCCAAGGACAGGTTTTCACCTACGTCCCCGGATCGGCCGTTCCCTCCACCAGTCTGCCGCCAGTGGTAGCTCCTCTCTCTAACTCATCCACTAGCTTGAATGCCATGGCTCCGCCACAAGACCCTCATCTGGCCTGGTTCATGGAGCAACACAAGGAAATGAAAGCGCAGATCGTCGAGTTGACCGCTAAGAAATCTACATTTCGGCCTACCGACCCGGACTCCATTGTTCCTCTGCCCCACAAATTCGTGATGCCAAATCTAGACCTCTTTGATGGTACCGCATGCCCGAAAACCCATTTGGACACATATACCTTGGCGATGAAGGCCAAAGGATGCACTAATCGCCGGTTGGGCTGACTATTTCAGTCTATCTTTGAAGTCCAGTGCCTTAAAGTGGTTCTTTCGTTTAAAACCCGAAGCCAGGACTACGTGGGACCCGATCACTAATGCCTTCACAGAAAAGTATAAGGCCAACTTGGAATGGGAAACAAATAGAGTTGACACAAACAACAGTGCAGCGTCCCGATGAGAATGTTGGGGACTTTTACAAGCGGTGGAATCTGAAACTCAGCGAAATGGCCATCCCTCCTTCCGAAGAGGAACAACTGGACATCTTCCAGTCATGTCTGAAACCCCATCTGAGAGCCTCCCTCAGTCACTTCCCGTACTCAGACTTACGGGCCATGGTTAACTCCGCAGCTAAGTTTGAAAAAGCTTACAATCGGCCATTCTTTGCACCCGCTACGAGATATCGGGCTCCTCCTGCAAACACCACCCCTGCCTCCTGCTAAAGGCAAAGAGATGATTAACTATGCGGGACGGGAATGCAATAACACAACTCCTTTTGCTCCCGAGAAAACCGGTAGAGCCCGGACCACGGGTCATGAACCTCGAAAACTTTGGAATGCCTCTGAATGACATCTTTAGGGGACTGGTGAGAGAAGGCTTGATGCGGCCTTTGGAGAATTTCCAACCCAGAAATCCGAATGCTCCCGTGGATACTACAAAATATTGTGCTTTTCATCAAGCCCATGGACATCTAACAGACAATTGCTTCACTTTGAAGAAGGCAATCCAGGGATTGATAGAGAAAGGAAAGTTGGAAGGCCCCGAAGGGCCTAATACGATCAAAAATCCTACGCAAGGAACCATAATCGAGGTGAATATGATTGAATGCGGAGAATCTTCGCATGCCCGGGAAGATGCTTGATGAAGATCCCCAAATACCCGTGGCCAACCTCGTCGAGGATCCCGAATTCGGATTCCCCTCGGCCTTGAGGATATCGAACGAATCAACCCACCTTGGTCTCATGTCGAGACTCCTTGCAAAAATACGAGGCCCGCTATTTCTCGGATGAAGGGAAAACCGATCTTGAAGAGTAGGGTACATTAGGTCAAAACATGAAAGAACCATTTACACAAGATGGTTAGAGCGATCCAAGAAAGATTGAACAAGAAAGCTTCAGCGGGCGCCTGCATCAGGGGCTTATTAGCAAAGAAGCCGAAGAACATCTCGGAGCTAGTACACTCCGCAAACCGGCTGTGGAGAAGTTGAATACGATCCCGAAGGCGGTGGCGAAGAATCGGAGGAGGAAGAATCCTTCTACATTCTACACGGTGTCAAATACGTGCCACCCCTCTCACTCTTCCCCCAGCTTCTGGGAGGAGAAGCCGAGTCACAATTACCACTTCCGGGAATGGGAGCATATGACAATTTCTGCGGCCGCACGCACCCATATTCCCTAACGGGTTTGATCGGCGTTCCCTCTCGGTCGAAATCCCGGTAATATGGGAAGATGATTCCGATGACAATATGATGATGATGATGACGAGAGCGAAGAGTTAAGCGAGGCCCCCATCCGTAATCAATGCTGGAACAATCGGGCGGAAATGAACCCACGGGAGCCAGACACAATGGTTGGTTGTCAGCAAGCGACGATGAAGGACCACCGAGAAAATGCAAGTCAAATGCCGGTAGGGATGGACCCCCAAGAGCCGCACCTCGTAAGATGCACCGGTCGGTGTCCGGATACTTCGGAGGATGAGGGACAACAAAGCCCGTGCCCAGATCCGTACATATCTAAAATCCTAGAACACAATCTTCCTTATAAGAACCTCGACCGTGAATGGAAAGGGTTTTCAACTAATCCAGTCGAGAACGGAGGGTTTCAACGACCAGAAGATGAGGAATTCGTAAACGTCATCGGATCTTTTTCTTCTTTCCCGAGAACGGATGGCATAACAACCGTAAGGGTCACAACCGGGCCACTTGAGCACAGTGAGTGCCTGCAATCATTGAAAAGGGTTATCGATCTGAACGTCTCCCCAGTGGCTTTCATACCTATGGATCCACATGACGCCTTCCTAATTGCTCCAATGCCCGACAATGGACCCCGGGTGCTCCTTATTTGGACACAGATCTATCGAGCTGCTGCATCGAGCTCCGAGGGGGAACGTTGCCTATCCTTCACTTGTGGCTGCCCTACTTGCAAGGGTGAAAGAAAAAGGATGTATGATGAAATGGAGGCCGATAGCCATAACTCTGTGGGCCATCCAGGGGATGAAATCGAAAAGCCGCCGAGTCCCGACAATAGCGACTCTTGTTGCATGATAACTATGAGCAAGGCAGGCTATGGGAACGAATCTGAGGACGCCCTAGCTCTGTGGGCCATCCAAGGGGCAACAACACAACCCTGCACTCAAAAGCCTGTGACTTGGGAAGCAGCTATAAGGGCCGCCCAGAAGAGGCTAGTACAGCTCGGCCCTCACCGTTGCTAGACTCCGTCGTAACCAAAGGACCGATAGCCAAAAAGGCTCCCCGTTGACCTTAGCGGCATTGAAGAAATCTAGTCAAGAAGCAACCGATGAGGAAGTTAACCTGTTGACCCGATCCGGGCAAATCTTCCAAGGGAATCCCAAGGCGTATAAGAAGGCCACGAGATCAAGCACTGGGGAGAATCGTCGCCCTATGCTAAGACAGCCGAAGCTCCCGACCCCGAAAAGGAGGACCCCGTGCTCACCCAGCTGAAGCAAACACAGCCAACATCTCTATGGTCCCTGCTCACCTCATCCTATCCCCACAAGCTAAAGCTGGAAGAAAGCTTAGCCCGCACCTTGGTCCCTATCGATGCTACTCCCGATGACGTGGTACAGCTGATTGGAAACATCCACTACGGGAACATAATCACTTTCACAGATCTCGACCTCCCTCAATTTGGGGCTGATCATAACGAGCCTCTCTTCATCACAGTCCAATTGGATGAACGACGCCTCCCTCGGGTCCTGGTTGATAATGGGTCCGGAATGAACATTCTTCCAGCAAAGATCATGAGCCTACTTGACATCAAGTCCACAGATTTAAAACCTTCCTCCCTCACAGTCAAAGCTTATGACTCGACATCTCGAGCAGTCCTTGGAGTTGCTACCTTGGACCTCTGGTTTGGCCAGAAATTGATACCTGTGGAATTCCAGGTTATTGACATCCCGATCACTTTTAATGCTTTATTGGGAAGGCCTTGGCTGCATCAGGTCAAAGGGGTTGCCTCAAGCCTCCACCAGTGTGTGAAATTCATTTCGAATGGGGACCTGACGACCATTTACGGGGATTTAGTCACCTTGGAGGGAACGGACACAGGTGGAATACCAATTCTGGAAATCAAACATGACGAGGAAGGTCTCATGCTAACAGGCTTCACGGTCGAGACTCCCAAAGCCCAAGTGTGCAACATAGATCTGACAATCACCCGGGATAAAATCCCTCCGGTCTTGAAAATGATGAGAAAGATGAGCTATCTACCTCGGCCTCGATGCCTGGGAAGCACCAACAAGGAACTCACAAGCTCATCGTGGTGAAAGGACAGAAATCTCGCCACGGCCTGGGATATGAGGCCTCCTCGGTGGACACCGCAAAAGGAAAAAGATTTGAAGCTGCCACAGGAAGGGTCCCGGTCGACGACCCTAAATCTCTCCCCTTCAGTCCTAATTTGGCTGACTACTTTGTAAAGGGTCCCACACAACCGGGTAACATCACAGAGCCCACTCCTACAGAAGGGTGGCTGAAGCTACAGGATAGCCTCAACAAGTTCAGGAAAGTCAAAGCTAACCCGGTCTGTAGAATGTTTCTAGACCTACCCAAGATACCCGGGGCTACCACTACCATGAAGAGTGAGTACACTTCCAAAGGCGTGCCAAGCCTAGTGGAACAGTTCGAGAAACTCACAACCATAATTCCTACTGTCCAGGAAGGTCCGAAACCTGAGTTTGAATTAACCATGCCGAAAGCCAAAGCCACAGAAGTCTTTTCAGACGATTGGGATGGTCCGATTATGCAACAGTTATTCGGGGAAGAGATCCAGGTGCCAGACCTGATTGATTTCAGCTCAGTCAAAGAAATGGTAGCGACAATCGAGGGAGGAGAACAGAAACGAGACAGCCCCCGAGTCATGAGATCACTGACGGCAATGCCGCTAAAGAATTGGGAAACTCTCTCAGGCCCGTCCGTGACCAAAGGAGAAATGATCACCAAGCCTGGATTGGTCCCCCGTCCCCTTGTGTCAATCTAGGTAGAGTCCTCCGAGTCCTTCATGGTCAAGATTAAGTCTCTAGAGTCGTCCGACGGCCTTACGCCTGAAGACTACGAGTCTATAGCAAATGCTGTATTCCTTTTCGTTCCTAATGAAATGACGAACCTTTCTGAGTATCCCTTAATTGCCACTTTAACTAATGATAAATTAACTAATAATCTAAAAACAGTTAATAACGATTCACTAGATGAAGAAGCAGACACATTAAACGAACAATATATCAAAGAAATCTTTAAGCAAAGTTGTCCTAAAGAGGAAAACCGAGCCCAAGCTGCCGAAGAGATTTTGACGAGTGTGAATTTGGGAACTGCGGAAGAGCCTAAAGAGACGCAGATTGGTAGTTTCTTCGAATGAACTGAAAGGGATGCCCTAATTGAGCTGCTAAAAGAATTCGTGGATGTGTTCGCATGGTCCTATAAAGATATGCCAGGCCTCGATCCTTCCATAGTTGAGCACCGAATACCGCTCGACCCGGAAGTCAAGCCGAAGCGAAGCTAAGAAGAATTAAGCCCGAATGGTCCCTACAAGTGAAAGAGGAGATAGAAAAGATGCTCAGGGCAGGGTTCATCAGGGTCATTGAATACCCTACATAGCTTTCCAACATAGTAACGGTGACCAAGGCCAACGGAAAGATCCGTGCCGCGTAGACTTCGAGAGACTTGAACAAAGCCACCCAAAAGACGATTTCCCCTGCCAAACATCGACATTTTGGTAGATTCCACGGCCAACCATGAAGTTAAATCCTTCGTCGACGGTTTTGCCTGTTACAACCAAATCAAAATGGCGAGAAGAGGATCAAGCCAAAACGGCCTTCACAACCCCTTGGGGCACCTACGCTACACGGTCATGCCGTTCGGACTAAAGAATGCTGGGGCTACGTACTGCAGGGCGCCTACAGCCTCTGTTCCATGACATGATCCACAAAGAAATTGAGGTCTATGTGGACGACATGATAATACACTTCAGAGGATCGAGATGGCCAACACTTTGTTGATTTGAAAAAATTCTTCGGCCGCCTCCGAGACCACAGCATGAGACTGAATCCAGCCAAATGCACCTTCGGTGTAAGACGAGGCAAGGTGCTAGGATATATGGTGACAGTAACGGGGATCGAAGTAGATCCTCGAGAAAATCAAGGCAATAGTTGAAATGAAGCCACCCCGACACCGAGAAGTGAAATCCTTCATGGGAAGACTGCAATACATAAGCCGCTTTGTAAATCAGCTGACCTCGATCTGCGAGCCGATCTTCAAGTTGATGAAGAAAAATGCCTACACAGAATGGACTCCAGAATGTCAGCTCACTTTTGAACAGATCAAGGCATACCTCGTGAATCCCCCGATTCTTTGCCCACCACATCAGCAAAAGCCACTATTGCTATACCTAACTGTCACTGATACAGCAATTGGGGCTATGCTAGCTCAAGAGAAGAAAGATTCCAAGGTCGAAAATGCCATCTATTTCGTAAGCAGAAAGCTCCAAGGAAGCGAACTCAATTACTCTGCTTGCGAAAAGACTTGCGCAGGTTTGGTCTGGGTAGTGGGAAAGTTGAAACACTACATGCAGTCTCACCCGATACATCTCGTCTTAAGGTTAGACCCCATCAAATATCTGTTCGACAAGCCTTCCATCTCTATGAGGTTGGCAAAATGGTCATTCTTTTTGGCTGAATACGACATCACTTATGTTTCAAGGAAATCCGTAAAAGGATGCATAATGGCGGAACATTTGGCCGATTTCCCAAGTGATGAGTCTCGAGGACCTGAACCTCAATTTCCCGATGATGGAATCTTTGCTCTAGAAGGAGAAAATCGCTGGCAACTCTTCTTCGACGGGGCGTCAAACAAAAGGGGGAACGGAATAGGAATGCTTCTGGTCGATCCTACCGACGAACACACCCCCATAGCAGTAAGGTTGAACTTCGAGGTCACCAACAACGCTGCTGAATACGAAGCTTGCATAGCCGGGTTGGAAGCCGCCCTTGAAAGAAATATCAAGGAATTGGAGGTGTATGGTGACTCGCCCTCATCATCAATCAGGTCTCTAACAAATGGAAGACCGTGGACCCGGGTCTACGTAAATATCACACTTACATGGAAGAGCTAGTAACTCAATTCAAGGAGATCGGCTTTCATTACTTGCCCAGAGATCGCAACAGATTTGCAGATGCTCTGGCAACGCTAGCCTCCCTCGTTGAAATACCCGAAGGGAAGTCCGTCAAACCATTCAGAGTCGGGAGAAGAGAAAATCCCGCTTATTGCTTTGAAATCGAAGCAGAGGCCGAACCGGCCAGTGATCCCTGGTACACTCAGATCTATCAGTACCTGAAGAACGGAGAAGCCTCCTTCAAAAATGAAGATGGGGAATATAAAGAAGGAATCAAAGCGAAAAGTCTCTCACCCACAAGCGGCTCGCCTCCCATTATGTTCTTTTGGGAAACATGCTATACAAGAAGCGTTATCAAGGCCCCCTCCTGTGATGTATTGGCAAACAAGAGGCTACCGAACTCATGAAAGAAATACATGGTGGTACCTGCGGCCCTCACATGAATGCTCAAGCTCTGACGCAAATCATACTGAGAATGGGGTACTTTTGGATCTCCATGGAAGCCGACTACATCCAGTTCGTCAAAAGCTGCGACAAATGTCAGCGATACTCAAATCTTAATCACTTGCCTCCTCACGAGTTATACTGCATGACAACCCCCGGGCCTTTCGTCACTTAGGGAATTGATGTCATAGGCAAAATCACACCATCAGCGAACGGCCACGAGTTCGTCCTGGTAGCCGTGGACTATTTCACCAAATGGGTTGAAGCAAAATCCTACAAAATCCTCAACTCAAGGAAAGTAGCCCTCTTCATCAAAGAAAACATCATATGCAGATACGGGTTGCCAGCCGAAATCATCTCAGATAATGGATCCCACTTCGAAGGGGAATGTGACAGGTTGCTGGCAGAATTCCGAATAACCCGTCACAAGTCATCTCCTTACAGGCCCCAAACCAACGGAGCCTTCGAAGCAGCAAACAAGACTCTGGAAAACATTATCCGGAAAATGGCTGTCCGAGGCAAAGATTGGCCCGAAAAGTTACACCTGGCACTCTGGGGCTACAGAACATCCGTCAGAACGGCAACAGGGGAAACACCGTTTGCCCTTACATACGAAATGGAAGCCGTACTCCCAATCGAATTGGAAATCCCCTCACTCCGTGTGCTGTTGGAAAGCCAGATCAACGAGGTCGAATGGCTCCAAAGTCTCCATGATGAATTGGCCATACTAGATGAGCGCCGATTGAAAGCAATGGAACACATCCGAGCCTACCAAGGGAGAATGGCCAGAGCCTTTGACAAGAAAGTAAAGCATCGGGAGATCCGAGAAGGTGATCTCGTTTTGAAAGAAAAGCCCCCGGTCCGTGTCAACCCGCTTGGCAAATGGGAGCCTGTCTGGGTCTGGCCATACGTCGTCCAGAAGATCTTCTCCGGAGGAGCCATGAAACTTGCAGACCTCGACGGAAATCCTTTTGTACACCCAGTGAATGGTGACAAGCTGCGCAGATACTACGCGTAAAACAAAAAAAAAGAAACAAAAAAAAAGAGTGCCAAAAGAGTAATACCCAACTGGGTTGAAAACCCGAAAAGGGCGGCCTAGGTAAAAAACAGGGTTGCACCAAAAAAGACAAACAAAAACAAAAAAAACAAAAACAAAAAAAAAATCGACCAGGTTGAACTACGAAGACCTGAGCTCCTCAAAATGAGGGGAACGTAGGCAGCCGGAAACGGTTCGGTCTAAAACACAAATAAAAGTCATACTCTGACATCAATACAATTGATCAGACCATGAAAGCGTCTCGAAAAACTCTGAAGCAATTCAAATATTCATTACAAGTTAAAAACTTTTTGATGAGTCTAAGCCCGATTCATTCTTACAACTGGCAACCTGCTAAAAGAAATTAAGATACATAATCAAACTAATGTGTCTGCCATGACAAGAAAGGGATACTCGGAAACCTCAAGGTCACTCCAAGCCACTCGTAGTGGCCTCTCCCCTCTTCTTCCCCCTTCGAGTCTTCTTCTTCTGAACAGGAAAAATGTCGGTCTTCCTCCTACCAAGCTCTGGTATAGGAACAGGATCTATCAAACCAGCCTCTGTCAGGGCCTTAGTAGCCCTAGCGTCATCTCTCATCTCCTGTAGCCGGGCTGGTAAAGTAGGAGTCCTCCTCTCTTGTCTCTTGACATAAGCCTCATAGTCGGTCACGGCGTCTCCGCTCCTGTCGCGAGGGTTGGCCCTCGCCTCGGCCCTCCTCCTCTCGAAACCGTCAGGTCCTCCGCACCCACAATTGCCTCACACCGTCTCAAAATAGCAATCTGAGTCTCTCCCAAATGCCTCTCGTACCAATCCAGGTACCAAGTGGTCAGGAACACCGGTCTCGGACGCCTGAGGATAACCCGAGGAGGAAAGACGTCATACCTCCATGCTCGGGAAAGAAAGGAAAACACCGAAGGATCATCCATAGAAACAGGAGCCACCACCCTGGTGGCTATATCATCAAAGTCCTCCAAAGGAACCTGCTCCAAGCCGAACTGTCTCAGAACCAAGGACGGAATATAGAAGCTGGACTGAGAAAGCCCCGGAAGCATGACCACATGAGACCCGTCCTGAAGCACTCTGCGAGTCTCCACCCGCCGACAAGGCACTGACCATTTGATATCTTCTGTCGGGCGACCAGCCATCCAACGCTCCCATAAGCCCTGATCATCAAAATCTACAACAACCCCTCTCCTGGCGAATGTCCAAGGCTTGATCATATCAGGAGTTTCCCGAAGAATCCCCAAGCGCTCCATCAGCCACAGAGTCAAGAGGAACGGGCTGCCCCCGTGCATATACCGTCTCCCGTGCTTGCCCTATCGAGAGCACGGAAAGTCTCCCCCAAGATCAAAGGTACAACATCTCTGCCCAAGCGACAATGAACGACTACATCCAGCAGAGACCGATGACAGATCCCAAAGGAATAGACCATGAACAAGGTCCCGAACATGCAAAGTGCAAAGGCGTCCCAATATGCATCATCAAGCAAGCCTAAGCCCCTAAATCTATCAGGGAGACCGGAAATATCAAAATGATCGGGACCACAGATCATACCTTGCGCTTCCTCCGGGGAAAGATGAAGGAGGTTGCACAATCTGTCAACGAAAGAAGCCCCTCCAGGCAAAGGAACCGCTATCTCCTCCACCTCCGGGCCACCAAGCAAAGCCCGAAATTCTTCCACGGTCGGAACAACCTCATTGTAAGAAAGGCAAAAGACATGCCTTCTAGTATCCCAAAATGATGAAGAAGCTCTCAAGAGGTCGTAGTCCGGAACCAATTCTTTGAGGGACCATAAGCACTTCACCTTGTACCTTTCTTCAAAGAATAACCTCCTTTCATGCATAATCTCCCGAGACCACTCTTTGAACTTGGTGAAGAATTGCATTTGAAAATTTTGGGACAATTTGGGTGGATTTCTCATACTCACAATTCTCTCCATGGTTTTTCTCTCCTTCTCCCCGAAAATGGCTGTTTGAACTGATGGTTGAAGAAGGTATTTGAATTTGAAATAAAGTGAGACCAGATCTGAGGCAGAATTAAAGGACAATGTCAGATACAGGTCCTGTCCGCGCGGATATGATTGTCCCTTAAAAAAAAAATCTTTGCAACAGTCCAAACTGCTGCAACAAAGGAATATTTTGTCCTAGCCAAAGCCTGTCCAAGCCAGTCCATGCACCAAACATCTACACCCTTACCAAAAAAACCTAGGCTCATGCAACATTGCATTCATACTGCATTGCATTCATAAAAAATAAAATCCTAAACTATTACATTCCAAAAATAAAAGGAGTGTGCAAAAAAAAAAATCAAATAAAAAAAAAAGGGGTAGGTAACAATAATCCTAAATTATTACATCCAAAAAAAAAATGTGCATAAAAAAAATAAGCTGTATCTCTACAAATCTCAAATCTCAGAAATCAACTCAATCTCAAGTAATCAATCGGAGTCCCCAGCGGTCGACGTCTGCCCCCGGTCCCTCTTGCGACTCGGGCCCGCCTCCTCAGGAGCCATGAAGATCTCAGGCTCAGAATCATCGTCCTCGTCCCCGGAAGAAGGCTCATCAGGACAAACCGGCACGCTCTGATAGGGCAAGCCAAGATCTGCGAAATAATCATATCCGAAGGTGAAGGCGTCGGACTCCTGGACGTGCGAAGAAGATCCACCATGCTGCCAGACGTGTCCCTGCCCGTAAGGATCCCCGAGAATGACGTGGTCCGAAGGTAGTACCGCGCGAGGATCAAGGAGAGGAGACAGAGGAGTCTCGGAAGAAGTCTCTGAAGGAATAGGGGAAGCCTCCCGCCTGACAGGCGCCGGCCGTGGTCGCCTCGCTCTAGCCTGAGGAGCCCCACAAGCAACCATCCTCCTGATAAATCTCTTAGCCCCGATCACTTGTTTCGTCAGCTTCTCAACGACCACCTCCGAAAACTGCACGAAAGCAAAAGCGTCGAAACAGGTTGAAGCGAAAAATGATGACAGAAAGAAAAGAAAAGACAAAAGCAAAAGAAAGAAAGGTGGAAAATAGAAGCCGTACCTTCATACCCTGACGAGGCCGTAAGCTCATGGAAGCCGCTCAGCCGAGGAATCTGCACCCTCAATCGGACCCCATCCTGGACATATGAAAAGTCCGTCCGAGGGTACCGCGGGACCCCTAACCCCTCTCTATCCAGAACCTGGGGCGTCCTCAGCCTCCTCAAGACAAATACTAGATATGGCTCAATCGCCACAAATGCCGAGAAGTGCTGGCCGGCTCGGTAATCATCCCAGGTCGCAGATCTATCACTCGGGTGCATCATATCGGCGGGAGGCTCCACCGGTGTCATCAAAGGCAAATTCACGCCATGCTGGCGCGTCACCCTCTCTCCCAGATAATAGACGTCGCAAGTCAGACCTCTCAGAATCCTCCGCCACACGCCCATATCTCGGCGCCCTTCACCGCGCCACCTCGAAACGATCCCAGGGATAGAATATCATCCCCTCATCCGTCTCAGCCCCCGTCAAGGGCAGGTAGTCCCCATATCTGAGAGTCGTACGCCCCCTGGAGCTTATCTTCTCCCGGGCATGCTTGGACCAAGAGCGCATGGCCGGATACGCCCCAACGTACTCCGCCGGCTGTCGCCACATCGTGACGTGAAAGAACTCCTATGCCCATACCTGCGAAAGGTAAAGATCAAATCAATCCAGTGCAAAAGAAAAGTGTGTGCTCAAGGAAAGAGGGAAAGCAAAAAAGAAAACTTATACCTCCAGAGCAAACTCGAAGCAGTATAAGGAGCTCACAGCCTTCCGGCTGTATCTATCAAGAGCAAAGTAAAGCTCTGCCAGCCCGGCCTCTCCCCAAGAGACATCTCCAGCCATCTCCACATCCTCCAAACTCCTCAGCAAAGCAAACACCGCCGTCCCCTCGGCGTGTCCAAAAAGAGTGCTCGAGAAAGCAAACCATAAAAAGGCCCTAGTAATCTGCTCAACGCCTATCCTCTCATCCCCAGCCTCGTAGCTCCCGATGATCTCCACAATCTTCCCATAAACCACGGCGTACTCCATCCCCATCCCCTTTTTGGGAATAGGGATAAAGCCCAGAAGAGCCTGCAGGTCCACATCGCTGTTGCCGTCCCGCCACTCAATGCTGCGTCCATTGAAGGACAGACCCGTGATCGCAGCGTAGTCGGAAGGCGTAACCGTAGCCTCGCCCCAGAAGAAGTGAAATGTGTGGGTCGCGTCCCACCAATGCTGCGCCAAAGCAAACATCGAGTGCCCTTGCTCTTAGGGAACTTACCCAACCCCCTCAAGCACTCAATGAACTTCCAAAGCCCGGTCTCAACGACAATCTGTCTCGGACTGATCAAAGCTTCTCAGCCCGCATTCGGAAGCCGGTCCCACAGGTCAACTACAGACTTCACTGATCCTCGAGTCTTCATCTTATTCAACTGCTCCGTCACGTAGTTGTTTCCACCCTGCAATAAAACAAAAAAAAAAAACGAAAATGTCAAAAAAATTTTTTTTGCATTTGCATTAGCACAAAAAAAAGAAAGCATATACATGCATCATTCATCACAAAAGTTTTGAAGAAAATTCGGCAGCATAACGGCATGCAATGAACCCAGCCCCATTTTTCTCAAAAAAGAAGCAGTTTTCACCAAATCCCAATCAATTCATTCATAAAAATAAATAAATAAATACAAGGAGTCAACGGAAGTAAAAACTCCGTCCCATTTTCAAAAAAAAAAAATGCATTCATAACATGCATATCATCCGTCATTTCAAAAAAAAAAAAAAAAAAAAAAAAAAGATCCTACATTCATACATCCACACAAGGAGTCAACGGAAGCAAAAACTCCGTCCCATTTTTCATATAAAAAAAAACATGCATATCATCCGTCATTTCAAAAAAAAAAATCCTACATTCATACATTCACACAAGGAGTCAACGGAAGCAAAAACTCCGTCCCATTTTCATAAAATAACATGCATACATGTCATTCATGGAATCATCATCTCATTGCAAAAAAAAAAAAAATCATCATATCAACATTGCAAGAATCCTACATTGCAACAAAAGAAGTCCGTCCCAAATTCGGGAAATCATTCATCATAGTCTCATATTTCAAAAAAAAAAAAAATGGCGAAAATGCCAATTCTTTTTCCAAGCAAAATGCACATTTTGAGTTACCCATATACTCATTACAACATGCAAAGCATCAAAATCAAGATTCAAAGCCAAGAACATCAATCATTCGAATTTTCAAAAAAAAAAAAAGAAATCAAAAATCACCCAAAATTCAATTTCAAGCAAAAATCGACAAAGGGAATGAAAAGATTCGAAGTATACCGTTCGGAGACTCGGATCAGAAGCCCAATGTTGCCAAGCATCGGGGTAATGCTCCTCCGTAATCGATTGCGAAAGAGCGTAATGCCTCCACATTCGGACGAGCTCCAATCGTCTCTCTGCGACCGGGCCACGTCCTTGGCCTTGAAAAGCGCCTTCCCCGCGTTCCATTGCTCGAAAAATCAAAGAAAATGAAGGATTTTCGAAGCTTTCTTGGCCAAAAATGGTGAAATCCTCGGTTTCTCTCTCTTTCTCTGCGTTCAAATGCGAAAACTGACTGGGGAAGAGGAAGGGCGTTGGCCCCTCATTAATACCAATCTGATTCTCAACCCTCTCCGCGCGGATAGGTTTGTAAGGGTCAAAATGACCCTTTTGCCCTTTAAAATTTCAGGACTCTGCAGTTCAGTCCTCAACTTAACAGAGTTAACTAGAGTTAACCAAAGTTAACCAAAGTTAGCCCCCCTTCTTAAAAGAGTTCAACGGCAGTCAAACGTAAGACCGATCTCCCCGAGGAAGATAACGAGATCCCGTATCTTTCATCAAAATCATTCCCCGGCAGTCAAACGTAAGACCGATTTCCCCGAGAAAGATAACGGAATCCCGTATCTTCCATCAAAATTATCCCACGGCAGTCAAACGTAAGACCGATTTCCCCAAGAAAGATAACGGAATCCCGTATCTTCCATCAAAATTATTCCACGGCAGTCAAACGTAAGACCGATTTCCCCGAGAAAGATAACGGAATCCCGTTTCTTTCATCAAAATCATTCCCCGGCAGTAAAACGTAAGGCCGATTTCTCCGACGAATACGTCTGATTTTCCCCAGCAAAGGCTAACAAAATCCCCAGCAAAGTTAACGGAATCCCAAAAGCCAACGAAATCTCGAGTAGAACTCGAACTACGAAAGGTCTTGATTCCCACTAGGGATACGTAGGTAGCCTATCATTAGGTCCAGCCCCTCGACCAAAACGGTCACCCTCTCCTTCGGCAGCAGACAAAGTCCACCGAAAGGCCATTTCACAATCAAGGTCCGAGGCACCTAAAATGCCATCATCAAGGTTTGAGGCACCTAAAACGCCATCATCAAGGTTCGAGGCACCTAAAAAGCCATCATCATCCAGGTCCGAGGCACCTAAAACGCCATCATCAAGGTTTGAGGCACCTAAAAGGCCATCATCAAGGTTCGAGGCACCTAAAACGCCATCATCTCCAGGGTCAAAATCCCGAAATACGACTGGCTTGATTCCTCTTAAGGATACGTAGGTAGCCTATCATTAGGTTCAGCCACCAGACCAAAAATGGTCATTCCTATCCCCGGCAGAGCGGATAGCCATCAGACCGAAAATGGTCATTTCTTATCCCCAGCAGAGCGGATATACAATTTCAGCCGTCCGACCGAAAATGGTCATCTCTTATCCCCAGCAAAATTTCTCTCCAGCAACCGACTGCAGAACTCGTTAATCAGGTTCGAGGCACCTAAAACGCCATCATCTCCAGGTTGACGCCTCAAAATAGTCATTCCAGGGTCAAAGACCCGAACTACGGCCGGCTTGATTCCTCTTAAGGATACGTAGGTAGCCTATTAAATAGGTTCAGCCACTCGATCACTTGATCATCCTGCCAAATATGGAGCCTTACTCTTATCGACGACCCCGCTTCCTTCAAAAGCGCCGTCGCCGAGGGGCTACTGTAAGTGCTCCAATTTGAGCTTGTTAGAATTTTCGTTAGAAAATTAACGAAAGTTATAACATTCCTAACAATTCCTAACATTCCTAACATTTCTAACAAAGCAAGGGCAAAGTGGGCATTGTTATTTAAGGATAAACCAAGGAAAGGAATCAAAAAAGTAAAAGAAATAGTCAAAAACCAAAAATAGAAAGCTACGGAACAAAAGCTGGTACATTAATTTGATTTTTGAAAAATATTCCTTGTGTCCAAAGCCCGAAGGCCGTAATTAATGAACAGTGCACGCTGACAACCCTATCCGCGCGGATACCTTTGTCATTTTCAGAGGGCTATAAATTAAGCCCTCCAGTCTCAAAAAAAGGGAGAGAGAACACAATCCACAGTTGCACCTTGGCGAAAATACTTGAGAAAATAGTGAGAATTCCCTTGAATTGTCACTCTTTTCTCTTGATTATCTTCCCAAATCTCACTCACTCACTATCATATTCAAAGCCTCAAACACTCTTACATTCAAAGCCAAAGCTCCAAAACACAAAGAAGATAGGTATAACCTCCCTCTTCTTACCCTAAATCTCTCATCCATGCATGCATTTTCAAGCTACAAAATGTAGTTCATTCATCTTCTTGTCTTAGATCCAAGAAGATCACCATGGAAGTTCATCTCCATGAATGATCTTCTACAAGTATCAACATTATTTTCAAAGTGTTCTTACTTTTTTCCAAAGAAAACACATTTTCAAAACCCTAAAAAATCATTTTCATACATCAAATCTCATTTTCAAAGGATAAAATTCCCCTTCCCAAGCAAATGAAATGCTTAGTCCTAATGTACCCCAAGGATGGTTTGATATAGTTGATTCACCACTAAAATGTCAAGTGATCACTAATCAAAACCTAGGGAAATGGGGACAAGCATGGATGCCAAACCCCCTTTAAAACCACATTTTCTTTCTTGAGAAGTTGCTGTCCAGTAGCAATTTTCTATGACCCCAGTCCATGTTCTAAATTTTTGGACACAGATAAACTTTGAATTTGGTGTTGACTACAAAACACTTTTTGTATCCAACATCCAGAGCTTTCCATACATATTTTTATTTTATTTTTTTCGTGAGGAAAACTCCCATTTCCCAATTTTCTTTTGAAGGTCAGATCACCAGTCTCTGGGAGTCCAGATCTCATATCTGAGATTTCCAGAAGGTTTTGAGTCCTCAAATCTTCCCCAAAATGATAAATTCTTTCACAGAAATCTTATTTGAGGTGTTTGGAACAACTTTCATTCTCTGAGTTTTCTCAGATTATGAAGTTTTGAAGCCCTTAAATCCATTTCAAAATCAAGAGTCCACTGCCTTTTTTATTCTGGCAGAAGTGCTCTTCAACTTCCAAAAATCTTTTGAGCACCAAAACTCTACCCAAAAATCACACCAAAAATCATGGGATCTGACCAAAGTCTAATAAAGAATTCCCAATTTTTACTTTTCTGAGTTTCAACTTATTTTGGCCAAAACACACACACACACACACACACAAATGATTTTCAGCTTGGAAGACTCGTTTTACGAGGCATTCCGGGTGCACACTAACGTCCTTCCCGGCGTGTAACATGACCTCCGAACCCAAATCTCTAATCTCGGGCATTTTTCAAAGTTTTGGCCCTTAAAACAAAAATGGCGTGGCGACTCCGTTTTCCGGTTTTATTTGGTTTTTCAAAGAAAAGAAAAATCGAATTTTCCCGCGAATGGCACATCATCACAACCGCGCCTTTTTTCCCCCTCACTCTCTTCCAACACCGCCTCCGAAGCCTCCCACCTGTCTCAATGCCACCGTCTGCCATCAACAACTCCACCACCGCTGCGCCTTCTTCAGATCTATCAAAATCAACAATGTCCGCTATCAAATGACCTGCAGTCGAACAGACTGGAATTGACAAACTCAAAGGGTTTGCAAGCGGCCAATTTTGAGATATCTAGGGTTTGGGGTGGGGGTCTAAAGCAGGGAAGAGAAGGAAACGAAAGAGGAAGGAAGAGGGGTTATTCAGTATGGTTGCTCTGATTCGATTGGGGGAAGTGAGGGGTAAGGTTTCTACAGCTAATGAGAGAGGGGGAAAGGCGGGGGAGGAAAGAGGCAGGGTTGGGACATAGGCGTTGATGGAGGTCTTAGAGCCGACGGTGTCGACGTTGAAGGTGGTGGAGGGCGGCGGCGAATGAGGCTGATGGTGGTGGCTTTATGCTTTTGTGTGAGAGATAGGGTGGATTGGAAGATGAGGAAGAAGATGGGGGTAGAGAGAGAGAGAGAGACAAAGATGAGAAAGAAGATGGGGGTAGTTATGGAATTTTATAAAGTTATAATAATAATAATAATAATAATAATAATAATAATAATAATAATAATAATAATAATAATAATAATAATAATAATAATAATAATAATAATAATAATAATAATAATGATAATAATCAAATTGCAAATATTGACAAAGCATAGGTAACCAAACTGCAATTATGCTCATGCGAAATGTCGATCTTGCCCCTCCTTTATTCATGTATTAGCCATATATCATTAATTGTTAGCGAAAGTTAGTTTTTAACTGGTTTTGCATTGAATTGCAACAAATTGACAATGTTGGGAATGAGGTTGCAACTTTTACACTGTTGGAAACCATATTGCAAAATGTGATAAAACATGGGTAACCAAACTGCAATTAACCCTTTTGCATCGGACAACATTCCTCAAAATGAATCTCGAGTCATCATTAAAACAAAATAATAGGGTTGCGACAAGCATTTCGCTGCTCCTTTTTTTACGCATCACGGAAGCACGATAGATTCGTGATTAGCTCACTAATCACAAGAGTTCTCAAGCGAAGAATCCTAGAAACACAATAACTAGAATCCATCAAAAATTAACTGGAATCCACCAGAAAATAAAGAGAAAACTCTTCAAATTATCATTCAAAAAACTAATTTTCGGATTACACCACTAGGCCTATTTTATAGTGCCCATAAAATTTGAAAAACAATCCTAAACCTTCTGGAATTACTCCTAACCTATATGGTAACTAAATAGGACTCAAAAACTAGTAAATCTCCTCAAAATCTACTCTAAAATCATCTCTAATCAACCTATTAAAATTAATGACGAAAATAAGAACTAAAACATAAACTAAAACAAATTAAATCCTAAGATAGTAATTTAAATACAAAAATAATTGATATATTTGACTTCATCAAATATCCTTCCTTGGTGCAGATTCCTTCCTCGGTTCCTTCTACATCAGTCACCCATTCTTCAAAAGAACTCGACCCCGAGTTCTCATCCGATGTTTGGCAAGATCCGCCCCAGAAGAACAAATATTTTGAATAAATCAATACCCTTCTCGTCCTCGGAAAGAAAATTAATACTTTTCCGTCCCAATGAAACAAATATTTAGAATTAATTTGTTCCCTAAGCCCGAACCAACGTAATTTGTGTTCTTCCAAAAATAAAAATATACTAGCAATGTCAGCACTCATCCGTCGATCGTTCTTCTCAGCCTCCCCATGATCAACAATAAAAATTTCATCATATTTAAATTCTTGCGTCTCATCAATAAAACCCACAACATAATCAAAAATTGATGGTGTAGACCAAGTAATACCACCCACGTCTTCATTGCTGGGCTCAACTAGGGCATGATCATGGACCATAATATTTGCAGGAATAATTTCACCACATACCTGAGTGACTTCGTCTTTTGCACATAAATCTTCCTCCTGAATTTCCAAATTCTTCTCTTCAACATGTTCTTCCTCGGCTGCACAAAGAACCTCCTCTCCCTTGAAATCTTCGTTCAAAGTGTTTGGATCTGAGGTTGATTTGGCTTCACATATACGCCTAATTGCAGCAGATTTCTTTGCCTCCAATCTCGGAATAACTATATCTATCAAGTACTCAAGTCTGTCAGCATTAATATCAATCTGCCTCCTATACTTTTGCTTAGCCGTTTGTTTGACCTCTGCGTCTTCCAAATCAAGCAATTGATATGCCCTTTGAAGACGTTGATTTTCCTCTTGTCGAGCTAGATCAAGATTATAATTAATTTTAACTAGAAGAGCACAGGTGTTAGCAGTATTACCTCCATTAATGGCCTTCTTCTTCGTTAGATCAACCCTCCTAGGGCGTAGGCCCAGTTCAATCTCCCTGTCTCTCTCGCCACCACGGTTTCGATTAGCACGAGCGTTTGGACCCTGTTGAGTAGCCATCAACGCCTCCATCCGTGTTGTCAACGTAGCAATAGCGGTGGCTAGTCCCTCGAATTCTGCCCTTGTTACTTGATCCCCCATAACGAATCAGTGATGAAAGACAGGATAAATCCTGCTCTGATATCAACTGACGAAGCACGGAAGCACGATAGATTCGTGATTAGCGCACTAATCACAAGAGTTCTCTAGGGAAGAACCCTAGAAACATTAACTGAAATCCATCAGAAATTAACTGAAATCCACCAGAAATAGTAAATCTCCTCAAAATCTACTCTAAAATCATCTCTAATCAAGCTATTAAAATTAATGACGAAAATAAGAACTAAAATATAAACTAAAACAAATTAAGTCCTAAGATAGTAATTAAAATACAAAAATAATTGATATATTTGACTTCGTCAAATATCCTTCATTGGTGCAGATTCCTTTCTCGGTTCCTCCTACATCATTTTTATTCATCAAAGGGATGAGAAGATTATGTTGTTGGTAAAATTTACAAGGTGACAGCTCACGGGCGTGGATGCATAACGTGGTGTGACGTACATTTAAGCTAGAAAGAGAGCACTTACTGTATGGATGATTAACCTTTTATAATGGCCAACTATAATTGCCACTAACCTCAGCAAATAAGTTTGATTCTCCACGTCTCCTTTGGTATGTATAGAATTCTCTCACATTAGTGTATAAGGGCAGTGTGTAATGTAATGGAAAGCCTAAACCCCCACTATTTATTGGGTTCCATAAAAAATTGCAAGATAAATCCACTCATAGTTGCTGGAAGTTTCCTATTAATGGAAATAAATTCAAATGGTTTTGAACAAAAACAGTAAGCCATAATTGTATTTTACTTATGATTAAACTCAAATTTAAACTCCATCATTTTTATCATAATTTTAGATAAGATAGTTAAAATATCAATAGATTCATGGACGTTAATGGACTTGTTCTAGAGACTATCTGATGTATACTATCCCTATTGTGGGGCCCTCTATGTGATTTGGACCAGACAAGTGGATTCACCTGGATAGTCAAACATTAAAGTCAAACCACCTTTTTGATAGTAGTGGCGAGATTCCCTCCAGCAATATGAACATGGCAATACGAACACCCTGGGTGACCTCCTTTTGGCAAGGAAGTCGTCCAAGGTAAGCGTGGAGTATTTTAGACTGGCTAGGTGGGTGAGGTCACTCACTTGGTGACATGGTGACCTCGCTCCCAATTAGTACTCGGCTAATGGTTATCGACAAAGTACCGATCAATTCTGATATAAAAAGATATTCTCCACATATGACAAAGGACAGATTTTGCCTTTTGACGCCCCATGATCCCATTAACAGAACAAGTGAAGATGTATAAAGTATGTCGTATCAACCAAAGGGTGACACATGTTGTTTCACCCTAAAAATTTCACTCAGCGTGTTCTACGTCTTAATCATCCACCTTGAGGTAACGTCTTGATTTACATCTTGGACTAACACCTTGAGTTATTTGTTGTATACTTCCAATTTTTCAGAAATAAAGTTATGGATAAATAATCCACCTCCATGACCGTTTGGGACTCAGTCAAATGATGTCATAACAACCATATCATTAACCAAAGGAGTAACGGCTGCGCATCATCAATAAAAGGCGAGATTCTAGACGAAAGAAGTGGAATTACATTTATGTTGTTACTTCCGTTATCTTTTCAAATATATAAGCTCTCTAGAACGCACATGTATTCACGATATACACTCTACTTTGCACTACTACTGCACTCTGTACTCAAAACCACCAAGCTTAATAAAACTCCATTTTTGGTTAAGGTAGGCTTTTCCTAAAGCCTCCCGAGCTTTTTTTTGGCGAACGATTGTTCAAAGATTTTCCTCGTTACATCCTTGCGTCCATCTTGGTTTGAGAATTATATTCCATTTGTATCTAAAGTTCTTCAATACAAATTCACCTTGTTGAAAATTGTCCAAAACAATTTGGCGCCGTCTGTGGAAACTTTTGGTTTTTTAGATTCCAATCAAGATGAGCAATCCTACTTCAGCAATGTCTACACCCATCATTACGACTGGGGCAAGAACCAACACGTCAAGCTTGCCCATGACTTCTAACATTTATTCGCCCATTGGGTCTGGCGCTGTTATGTCTCAAAGCCAATGGCTCAACCTGGGCTTCTTCCATGACGCTGCCTGGAATTTCGCTAGAAGTTATAAGTACCATGACGACTATGATGCAATAGTTGAAGGACCAGATTGACGGACAGAAATATATCAATCAAATGATATTTAATCACATCGACGAAAAACGACGTGATTTATTGGCTTCATGGCGCGGTGTTCCAATAGTTAGCATGCCGGAGACCTCACCTCTGCAGCCCGTGACTCTTTTCTCAGATGTTGGGCCAAGTGCATGGAGCGGTCAAGCCAATATATCCATGGCCAGCGTTGTTCAGACTGAAAGCACCACTATTACGTCCAACCCGGTTCCGCTATCAACATGTTTTACCTTTGCAACCCCACCTCTTGTGGGGCAAACATGGAGTTTTAATATGTTTAATACTCCTTTCAATCCATTTGTAGAAGAAGATGATGATGAAGATGATACAACTTATCCTAAGATTAGTGACTATTGATTTTTTGTTGACGTTTCAGGACTCCTATACGCCATGGACAACTTGAGTAGTAAGGCAAGATGGCCAAAAGCAGCCGACAAACCTTCACATTTGAAGGATAAGTCCAAGTGGTGTGCTTACCATGAAGATTTTGGCTACATTACCGACAACTGCGACGCTTTGAGAAAAGAAATTAGCTACTTACTTTCAAAAGGGCTCCTCAAGGATTTGCTTGGAAAAAGAAAAGGACGGACCGAGACAAAAGAAGCCGTAGCCGACGCTCCATCTTCACCTCCTCCTGCAACCAAGGTGATCAATTTTATCACAGGCGGTTTCGACATCTGTGGCACTACGTACTCCGCAGCAAAACGTCATGCTAAGGATTCCTAAGAAGATAAGTTGGAGCTACCAACTAGGCATCCAGATCACTCCCCGGGCCAGCAAATCATTTTCGATGATGATGATAAAGAGGACGTCTTGGACCCATATCATGATAGTTTGGTCATCACTTTACAGATTGCCAACTGCAAGGTGAAGCGTATCCTAATCGACAACGGGAGTTCAATCAACTTAATCATGAAGAGCACTTTAGAAGAAATGATGATTCCCCTATCAGAGGTTGTGAGGAACTCTTCCGTTCTAGTAGGTTTCAGTGGAGAAACCAAACAAACAATTGGAGAAATCAAGTTGCCCATCTACGTGGAAGGGATGAACTCTATGGAAAGAATATGCGTGATCGATTGCCCATCCTCTTATAATGTCATCTTAGGCAGACCTTGGATCCATAACATGAAAGCAATTCCATCTACGTACCATCAATGCGTCAAGATGCCAACGCCTTCGGGTGTAATCAAGGTGAAGGGAGACCAGCAGGCAGCCAAGGAATGCTACAAAATGGATATGAAAGCATGTTCTACTTCTCACTAAGCGTAGCTGGTAAAGAAGAGGGTCTAGGGTGTCCTAAGGTCTGTACAGCAAGAGATGTCCAAGATCGAAGATGAGTTAGAATGAAGATGTCAAAACCTACCTGTTGATCGATAAGGCGGTACTGGGGCAAGCCGTCATCCTCGTAAGACGTTCAAGATGGCATAATTATTGTCCTAAAAAGTGCCAGGGGATGTATCTTAAGCATTGTTACATGTAAGTTAAAATTTATTACAATTTTAACGCCAAGGTACGAACCTCTTCCTAAAATAATTTTTATTTCTTTCAAATTTTTTATTCCTTTTATTTAATCAAAACCTCTACTGACTCATGCATCAGAGGGGTGTTAGCCAAGCTAACACCCAACCCTAACATGTTCCTGTGTTGCAAGATGGAAATCTCTCAGCCTTGGATAAACGACATCAGAAGCAATATGTTAAACACTTGGAAGTATTAAGCTTTTCTTGATGACCTAAGGTACACAATCTATTCGAACGCAAAAAGTCATATACAATATACATGGAAAAAACTACGATAGCATTATCGCCTGGGCGCACGATTTGCACACCTAATTTAGAGGGAAAGGCCTCATTCATTTTTCTATATGAATCGCTTCTTCTATCTTTAAATTAGGTTGGGGAACTAAGGTTTGTGACATTATGCATGTCATCTAAAGATCAACCGGTTATAACATCGTCGCATGTTATCTTTGCTTACTAGTCACAACATTGTTACATGTTGTCTTTTCAACCTGGTTATAACATTGGCATGTTATCTAAAGTCATATGGTTGTAACATTTACATGTTACCAACGAACAAAAAGAAGACCTCATTATAAAGAAAAATGATCCAAGCATCACTGAAATAGTCCGGATCCGAGAGGCAGAGCAATCGCGCCCCGGCATCTGGCATTTCCGCTTTGCAGCGTTGTTGGTGGAGGTGTCTCGCTGTGTTTTGCTTTGTAGAGTCGCCACGCCGTTTTTATTAAGCCCAAAACATTGAAAAAGGGCATCAGTTTAAAAAACTGTTTTTTTGTGTGATGAGATTTTGAGTTCAGAGGTCAGGTTACTCCTCGGGAAGAGAATATTAGAATATTAGAGCTCACCCGAGTTGCCTCGTAAAATCGAGTCTTTTGGTACCCCTTATTCTTTCTTTAACTGTTGTGTGTGTGTGTGTGCTTTTAAAAATGCATGATGTATCGGATGTCTACATTGTACACTGCGTATTGAAATGTATTGAAATAGTATAGGAAGGAAGCCTTACCAATGTTGGTTCGTGTCTGTCTTCCGCTGGGGAATAGTGTTTGAGGATGGAATAGTGTTCCGGGATGGACCGGGATTGCTTCGGTATGTGTCGGTTGTCTGCGAGCAGAGTTTCGTCGTGCGTTAGGATCGTCAGTTGCGTTCGAGCAGAGGTTTGGCGTGCGTTGGGATCGCAGGGATCGTTCGGGCAGAGGTTCGGCGTGCGTTGGGATCGCCGGTTTGACTCGGAAAGAGCCTGGACGCCTCAGGAAAGACCAGGCAAGGCCTCGGAGTACCACGAGGGACCTCAGAGTACCTCAAGAGTGCCTCGCAGGAGCGTCGCGGGAGCGCTCGAAAAGGCTTCGAAGCACCACAAGGGGGCTCGGAAGACCTCGGGAGGAATCGAAAGGGACCGGGAGTGCCCCGATGGGTCTTAGAGAGGGAGCCTGAAGGCCTAGGGAGAGAGTAGAAGAGGGAGGTGTGAAAAATGAGGGAGGGAGAGCCCTCTATTTATAGTGTAGGAAAAAAATGCAAGAAGGTCCGTACGGACCTCCCTACTTAATCCAAATTTTTAGTTTTCCTCGATTTGAGGGAATAATGTTGACTTTAAGAGGATTTTTGTAATGATTATGTCTGGTGCAAAGAGGTCCGTACGGACCTTTTTGGCATGCAAAGAGGTCCGTATGGACCTCCCATGCTTTTTTAATTATTTCGGCAAGCTAGTTCTTGTCGAGAGCTTTCCAACCATATATGGCACGTCTCAATCGGAGTTCGTATGAAGGAGTTATGACCTCCGAAAGTTTACCCTTGGTTTTTTTCGTATGCTTGAATGGAGAGCGATCCATATTGGGGTACTTACAGAAGCCCCTCGGTGACGTCACTTATGAAAGAAGTGGGGTCGTCGATAAGATAAGGGTCCTGATCTGGATCGCGTGCTGAGAGAGAAGATGTCCAGGTTGGTCGGACGGCTGGACCCTTTGATATGATTCCTACGTATCCCTGAGTGGGAATCAAGCCAATCGTAGTTCGTGTGAATGTGTGGACGTGTCGGTGTCCTGAGGTGATGTGACTTCTAAGGTCGACTGTGAGGACATGGTGGTGTCCTAAGGTGACATGACAGCTAAGGTCGACTGTGAGGACGTGGTGGTGTCCTAAGGTGACCGTTTAGGTCGGTTGGCTGGACCCTTTGATAGGATTCCTACGTATCCCAAATGGGAATCAAGCCTGATCGTAGTTCGGGTGTGAGGTGATCTTACGAGAAGGTGGGTAATTTCCCGAAAAGGTGGGTAATCTCATGAAAAGATGGGTAATCTCACGAAAAGATGAGTAATTTCACGAAAAGATGGGTAATCTCACTAGAAGATGGGTAATCTCACTAAAAGATGGGTTAATCTTACGAGAAGATGGATAATCTCACTAAAAGATGGATAATCTCACGAAAAGATGGATAATCTCGCTAAAAGATGGGTAGCTCACTAGAAGATGGGTAATCTCACTAAAAGATGGATAATCTCACTAAAAGATGGGTAATCTCACTAGAAGATGGGTAATCTCACTAAAAGATGGATTAATCTTATGAGAAGATGGATAATCTCACTAAAAGATGGGTAATTCGGACGGGATAATTTAAAGACTTTCGGGCTACGGATAATGATTTGGGAGATTTATACGGTCTTCCGGACCGGGTAATTTAAAGCCTTTCGGGCTACGGATAATGCTGGGGGAGGTTTATACGGTCTTCCGGACCGAGTGGTTTAAAGCCTTCCGGGCTGGAGATAGTGATGGGGGAGGTTTATACACGGTCTTCCGGACCGAGTGGTTTAAAGCCTTCCTGGCTGGAAATAGTGATGGGGGAGGTTTATACGGTCTTCCGAACTGAGTGGTTTAAAGCCTTTCTGCTGGAAATAGTGATGGGGGAGGTTTATACGGTCTTCCGGACCGAGTGGTTTAAAGCCTTTCTGCTGGAAATAGTGATGGGGGAGATTTATATGGTCTTCCGGACCGAGTGGTTTAAAGCCTTCCAGGCTGGAAATAGTGATGGGGGGGGGGAGGTTTATACGATCTTCCAGACCGAGTGGTTTAAAGCCTTCCGAGCTGAAAATAGTGATGGGGGAGGTTTATACGGTCTTCCAGACCGAGTGGTTTAAAGCCTTCCGGGCTGAAAATAGTGATTCGGCTGATTTATGCAGTCTCCCGGACTGAGTGATTTAAAGCCTTCCGGGCTGCGGATATTGATTCGACTGATTTATTCGGTCTCCCGGATTGAGTGATTTAAAGCCTTCCGGGCTGCCTGTGGTGAAGTAGTGAGGTTAGTGGTGAGTGGACGTGGTGATGTCCTGAGTTGAAGTTTGTGTGAAGGCGTCTATACCTAAGTTGAGGCTTAGTTCGGGAGTATAACCCTAAGTTAAGACTATTCTAAGGCGTTTGGACCTAAGTGAGACTTTTTGGGGATGTCTACCCTATGCAAGACTGTTTGGGGGTGTCTACCCTAAGTTGAGAGATGGCTAATCTTACGAAAAGATTGGTAATCTTACTAAAAGATAGCTAATCTTACTAAAAGATGGATAATCTTACTAAAAGATATGCTAATCTTACGAAAAGGTGGGTAATCTTTCTAAAATATATCTACCCTATGTGAAGGATGACCAATCTTACCAAAAGATTGGTAATCTTACTAAGAGATATGAGATATCTATCAGGGAGACAGGGGGACGTATCTCACTACGAGGTAACTGAGGAAATATTTAAAGAAATAAGTATGATTTTTTTTTTCATACCTTTGTTGTGTTTACCTGCAGGTGGAAGGGCCTTTGTGAGGTGGAAGTTGAGGATGTGGTATGCCTCTGATGGAGATAATGAGGACGTGGTGCGCCTCTGAATGAGATAGTGAGGATGTGGTGCCGCCTCTGGCTGAGATGATGAGGACGTGGTGGTGCCTCTAGCTGAGCTGATGAAGTATTTGAGGACGTGTGGCGCCTCTGACCGAGTTGTTGAAATGTTGAGGGCGAGGTGGCGCCTCTGTCTGAACTTGCGGTGAGGGCGAGGTTACGCCTCCGTCTGAACTTGCGGTGAGGGCGAGGTGGCGCCTCTGTCTGAACATGCGGTGATGGCAAGGTAGCGCCTCTGTCTGAACTTGCGGTGAGGGTGGGGGCGAGGTGGGGCCTCTTTCTGAACTTGCTGTGAGGGTGAGGTGGCGCCTCTTTCTGAACTTGCTGTGAGGACGAGGTGGCGCCTCTGTCTGAACTTGCGGTGGGGGCGAGGTGGCGCCTCTGTCTGAACTTGCGGTGGGGACGAGGTGGCGCCTCTGTCTGAACTTGCGGTGAGGGCGAGGTGGCGCCTCTGTCTGAACTTGCGGTGAGGGCGAGGTTATGCCTCTGCCTTATCTATGGGGAGGGCTCGATCCATCCCTTGGTGTGCCCTGATTCCGGAAAGGAATGTTGGGGAATAACCATTCTTGGATTCTTTCTTCCGAATTCTTCATTGCGGAAGCCCCAGGTTCTGTCTTCACGTCCCCAATCATCACGGGAATTTGTCGAGGACTTATCCACCATGCTTACCCCGTCATTTCCATGGAAAGGGTTTCCGACTGTGTTGGGACCGCGGGGGCGTTCCAACTTTCCGTCTTCGATTAGCCCTTGGACCACTTGTTTTAGCACGAAGCAATTGTCGGTTGTGTGACCGGGGTAGTTGTGGAAGGCACAGTGTTTGCTCATGTCCATGTTAGGCTTGCGAGTCTTTGGTGGGAAATTCTCAAGGGGTTTGAGAATTTTCCTCTTTACTAGTATCTCGAGGACATGGCTCAAGGGCATCCCGAGGTTATGGAAATGCTGGAACTGCGGTATGCGAGGGGGTTTGTTGTTCCTCGGGGGTGTTTGGTCACGGCATACTTGGGCTCCATTTTGGATGTAACGAACTGCTCTGGTAACTTCTTTCTTCTCGTTTGGAGGTGTTTGGTAACCTTTTTCCTTTTGCTTAAGGAAACTCTTCCCTTGTATCTCCTTTGCATGTTCTACCAACCAAGCCATATGGGGGTCAGTAGGCAGAGGCAGGCTGTCGTCTTCTGGGATAGAGACCGAAGACGGAGGTGGATTAGCTGATGGGATAGCCATCGGGAGTCTCGAGGAGGCAGTTGGGCGTATACCAACCCGTATCCTGGATTATTGAAATTGGGGGCGTGATTGCCCGGACCGCTAAGGGTTGTGTTTGGGAATTGGGGAAATGTTTCATTAGCCCCAAGTGGCAGTCCAGCGGGTGGAAGGTTTGAAATGTTGGGATATCCGCTTGGGATGTCTGTCCCTGGTAAACATTGGGATTTCAAGTTGTGGCTGCTGGGCTTGTATAGAGGCAAAGGATTGAATCCCGGGTATCGAGATGCATTGGGATCTGGCGGAGCATGCACGTACGTGTGCTGTTGATACTGAGCTTGGGGCGTAGGGCCGGAAAACAGATTGTGCTGAGGTTGACAGATCGGAGCCGCTTGACTGAGGCCCGAGTTAAGCTCTGAGCGGGAGCTATTTTGCATTGCTAGGTTTCCGTGGCTTGGCAGAGGTGGGACCTGCTGATAGCTTTGAGGACCCGGGGGAGCAGGTATTTCTTCGTCTTCTATGAGAACGAAGGTCCCATCAGGTTGGGGAACCGCGACGGTTCTGCGACGGCGCATGGCATATTCGATCCAAGCCTGCTGCTCTTCTTGGCGTTTCTCGAGAGCCTTGAAAGCTTGCCAAACTTCTTCCATCGTTTGGAAATTTCCCGGGGGCGGGGTTCCGTTTCCCTCACTGTTATCTGTTGATCCCGCCATGGGGGAGTAGCGGACTGTTCGGACCGCTGAACCGGAAGGGCTATTGGACCTTGTGACCTCGATACTGAAAAGGCGGCTCCCGGGTACTCTCAACCACTCTCGGTTCGCTGGAGGGGGTGACGGGTAAGGTTTAGACACGGGAAGGCCTTTTGGGATAAAAGGGAGAAAGCTCACGTGACATGCGGTTTCCGCTTTTATTTTTTTTTTTGTTGTTTTAATTTACTTAAAACAGTGTTTTCTCAGAATCCTAGGTAGGTTGGAAAAGATCGCTCTTCTTTTTCGCAACTATGCTAGATCCTGGGTCAGTGGAGACCATCTGTGCGGCTATAAGCCCCTCGTTTTGCACCTGTATTTCGACATCCCGGGGTAGACAGCCCCGGGCGAGGGTCCTATAGGGCAAGCGGTTTCCACCGGCCTAAAAGAAAAATCGAACCTAAGGACCGAGCCTGTCATGTTCGTTTTAATGCGTTAGCCATGTGAATAGTGAGCCGAGCCGGCACCTGAGTCAAGATCAGGTCAAGAGTTTGGCATGACCTCTCTTTACCTTGCTTGCGCAAGGGATCTGTGACGTTAGGCATTGGCTGGGTCATATCGTCATGGCTGACGTATTAAAGGCTTGATGACATGGTGTCATGTGGGCATGGATGTATATCCAGGACAGAACATCGTCTGGGTGTAGCTTCGGAAAATCAAGATCAGGTCAAGATTTTAGCATGACCTTTCATCGCTTTTCTTGCGCAAGGGATCTTGAGTTCCGAGCTTCGACTCAGAAAATGGCCGGCATGGGATATGTATCCAGGCTTGTATGACACGGACTGGGTAAAAACCAACCGAGTCTGGACAGAGTGTGACTCAAGACTCAAACGTGCAGGGTTGGCGCTTGGCTAGGATGGGATGTTTGTAATGATCCCGTGCGCGTTCGAGAGGCGTAGGAAGGCCAAACGAACTGCAACTGAGACCACCCCGGGTTAAGGGTTGTAGTGTCCAGTGCATCCGAGGCAGCAGTGCGCATAGCGTGCGGTGTACCGAGGAAGCTGTGCGAGTAGTGTGCGGTCTCTAAAATTCTTTTTCTGAGTAAAACAGAAGTTTTTGAAGAATTTTAAATGTATGTACACAGATGTATATTGATGCATTTTTTTGTATTTTTTTTTTTTGTAAAATAAAAAGTAAAGCACATGCACACACACACAACTGTTAAAGAAAGGGGTAAAATGAAAGTTTGACCCTCATCATCGTTTTAAAAATCTTTTATTTTGTTTAAAAGTTTTTAAAACAAAATGTCCCCAGCGAAGTCGTCAACTGAAATAGCCCGGATCCCAGAGGCAGTGCAATCGCGCCCTGGCATCTAGCATTTCCACTTTGCAGCGTTGTTGGTGGAGGTGTCTCGCTGTGTTTTGCTTTGTAGAGTCGCCACGCCGTTTTTATTAAGCCCAAAACATTGAAAAAGGGCATCAGTTTAAAAAACTGTTTTTTGTGTGATGAGATTTTGAGTTCGGAGGTCAGGTTACTCCTCGGGAAGAGAATATTAGAATATTAGAGCTCACCCGAGTCGCCTCGTAAAAACGAGTCTTTCGGTACCCCTTATTCTTTCTTTAACTGTTGTGTGTGTGTGTGTGTGTGCGCTTTTAAAAATGCATGCTGTATCGGATGTCTACATTGTACACTGCGTATTGAAATGTATTGAAATAGTATAGGAAGGAAGCCTTACCAATGTTGGTTCGTGTCTGTCTTCCGCTGGGGAATAGTGTTTGAGGATGGAATAGTGTTCCGGGATGGACCGGGATTGCTTCGGTATGTGCCGGTTGTCTGCGGGCAGAGTTTCGGCGTGCGTTGGGATCGTCGGTTGCGTTCGGGCAGAGGTTCGGCGTGCGTTGGGATCGCAGGGATCGTTCGGGCAGAGGTTCGGCGTGCGTTGGGATCGCAGGGATCGTTCGGGCAGAGGTTCGGCGTGCGTTGGGATCGCCGGTTTGACTCGGAAAGAGCCGGGATGCCTCGGGAAAGACCAGGCAAGGCCTCGGAGTACCACGAGGGGCCTCAGAGTACCTCGAGAGTGCCTCGGGGCAGGGCCAGAGCGTCGCGGGAACGCTCAAAAAGGATTCGGAGCACCACAAGGGGGCTCGGAAGGCCTCGGGAGGAACCGAAATGGACCGGGAGTGCCCCGAGGGGTCTTAGAGAGGGAGCTTGAAGGCCTAGGGAGAGAGTAGAAGAGGGAGGTGTGAAAAATGATGGAGGTGTGAAAAATGAGGGAGGGGGAGCCCTCTATTTATAGTGTAGGAAAAAATGCAAGAAGGTCCGTACGAACCTCCCTGCTTAATCCAAATTTTTAGTTTTCCTCGATTTGAGGGAATAATGTGGACTTTAAGAGGATTTTTGTATTGATTATATCTGGTGCAAAGAGGTCCGTACGGACATTTTTGGCATGCAAAGAGGTCCGTATGGACCTCCCATGCTTTTGTAATTATTATGGCAAGCTAGTTCTCGTCGAGAGCTTTCCAACCATATATGGCACGTCTCAATCGGAGTTCGTATGAAGGAGTTATGACCTCCGGAAGTTTACCCTTGGTTTTTCCCGTATGCTTGAATGGAGAGCGATCCAGATTGGGGTACTTACAATCACCAGACTTGAAAATACCAAAGAAAAAAAAAGGCAAAAAGGCCCCGCGAATCCGAGATGTTGAACCAACCCAACATCTCCAAAAACCAATGTGCTGACTCTTACGAGTCTATTACAAACCAAAAAATCTTTCATGAGGACATACCCTCATCAAATTGTTTTGGGAATAAAACACATCCCATCCTTCAAGAGAATCTCATTTTGTATTACTATCTTGAGCATCTCCAGCCTGATCGATTTTCTCTTGAACCTTGGAAGTTACCTCACCCGTCTTTTCGTCAAGAATCCTTTGTAAAGCTGCATTTTCCTCTTCTAAATCCCAGTTCGTGTGTTCTCCTGCCCAGTATTCCTTGATCATTTGGATTCTTGCCTCAAAAACTGACTTCGCTGCTTCGTTCATCATGTCATCGCGAAGCATCTCCATCTCCTTCGCATGTCTCTTACCAGCATTGGCAAGTTTGACAACCCATCTTGAAATTTCCTCGTCCTTAGCCTTAATTTCCTCCTTCTTCTATTTTAGTTTCTTGAAAACATCCTTTAGATCTTTCTCATATTCAGCCCTATCCATGTCTAGAGTGTCGCACTTTACTTTCCACATCCTAATTTCCTTGGACATCGTCTTAGCAATCGTCATGGCTTGTCACCAAAAGCAACCAGGATTGGTCAAAGCATGAAAGGATCTTCATATAAAGATCAAAACAACCTACTACCTGATTCTCTAGAACTTCTTCACTCCGTGTTTCCTTTTCTACTTCCATATCTTGTTCATTCCTCTTTCTTTTCATATAGCCTTGTTATCCGCTTCAGGCATTGGAGGCAGACTCCCTTCTACATTCTTCTTACACTTATACTTGGCCATGATATCATTCACTGTGAAGCCCGATCGAGTCACTGCATAGGAGGATATGTTGATACAAATGCATAACATAAGGGAATTCTCAGGGAAAGATTAACAAGAAAAACTTACTGAAGAAACTTTCGGAGAGAAACGGATGAACTTGTGCTCCGGAATAGGGCAAAGATTGAAGTAGACTACGCCTTCCAAGGATAATCTTATGAAAAGAAAAGATTTACCGTAATCTAGGGGAACACCCGGCTAGGAAAGGATTCGAAGAGATTTGTTGCTACTATTAACCATCCGACAAAAGGGCGGTTATAGTCTTCTAGGCCCATTATGACTCTACAACTTCCATTCAACCATCAAAAACCTATTACGTCAATAACTCCTTAGAAGATACGAGTGCACACTTGGCAAAACATTAAGTCTTTCCGTATTCAGCTTGGAAAGCCTCAATATTTTGGGGGCAATTGTTTCACCCCAAAATTTTTACTCAGCATGTTCTACATCCTGATCATCCACCTTGAGGTAATGTCTTGATTTACATCTTGGACTAACGCCTTGAGTTATTTGTTGTATACTTCCTATTTTTCATGAATAGAGTTATGGATAAATAATCCACCTCCATGACCGTTTGGGACTCAGCCAAATGATGCCATAACAACCATATCATCAACCAAAGGAGTAACGGCTGTCCATCATCAACAAAAGGCGAGATTCTAGGCAAAAGAGAAGTGGGATTACATTTATGTTGTTACTTCCATTATCTTTTCAAATATATAAGCTCTCTAGAACGCACATGTATTCACGATATACACTTTACTTTGCACTACTACTACACTCTGTACTCAAAACCACAAAGCTTAATAAAACTCCATTTTTAGTTAAGGTAGGCTTTTCCTAAAGCCTCCCAAGGTTTTTTCCGGCAAACAATTGTTCAAAGATTTTCCTCATTACATCCTTGCATCCATATTGATTTGAGAATTATATTCCATTTGTACCTAAAGTTCTTCAATACAAATTCACCTTGTTGAAAATTGTCCAAAACACCTGTCATATAGTACAAGATGACGTCTGGTGACATCATTACACTTTATAAGGCTATATAAGCCTCCCCTATCTTTGTGATCAAGTAAGCCATTTTTCTACCCTAAACTATCTCAATATTTTGGCAATCATCTTCTACATTGTTCTCAGCTCACGGTGTTGGTTTTATATGTCTTAGGTGGAAGAACTTTGGCTTAGTTATCTCCTCGTGGCAGCGTCTTTGGAGTGGTGGACCTAGCTTAGTTTCTTGGTAGCATCACTTTGGTTCCATTTTCGGGAAAGAAGCCGTTCTTCATCTTCGACCTTTCTTTCTTCGAAACCCAGAATCTTATTACTCTTCTTGATAGTTGGTTTCCCTTCTTGTTAAAACCAAGGATGGAAAACATAGCAAACACCTCTAAGGCTAAAGATATAAGATCCACTGTTGAAATCCAAACCCCTCACAAAAATCATGAGGATTAAACCCATAAAACACACGATTCCTTCATACCAGCTCCCCAAATCAAAGAAACCATACCCCCTCTGGTTCAAAGCAAGGAGAGCTTGGGGATGGAGGAGACAAGGAGCAAACTAGAGGAGAAAATGACGACCAAACCGGAAAGGATGTCGCCATGGCTCATGAGGCCCTCTCCCTGAAGCAGCAAAATGAGTTGCTTCTCTAAGTCCTGGTGAACAATCAGAAGATGGTGGAGATGGGAGAGGCACCTCGCGTGGAGATCATTGGTTATATATGATGATGACCCCTTCCAAGGTGCCTGAACCTAGTCGTGGATGAAATCTAGACGAATTGAAGAGATCAGGAAAGTCAAAAGGTAAGAAGGCTTATTAATATTATGAGTATGAAGACTAAGAGCTGGACTCAGTGTAAAAAATGATAGTACTATTCTTCGAGGGGATCACAAAAAGACAAGATGATGAGCAACACGCAGTCATAGGCGACAAGAGAAGGAGCAGGAGAACGATTGGAAGGCAAAGATCGATAGACAAATCCTAGAACATAAAAAGAGAAAGGAGGGACCAACGAAAGAGAAATTATCCTATCTCTTTCCTTTTTCTTAGAGGATAAGGGAAGGGAAGCCAGATTCAATATTCAGGTAACTAACAATGCTATCGAAAATGAAGCTTGTATAGCAAAACTAGAAGCTGTTTTTGAAAAAAAAATCAAGGAGCTAGAAGATTTCTGTTTGGGGTATAATTTTCATTCAAGTTTGCACTGTCATCATGGCTAGCATAAACCTTCAGCATCTTGAGCATATTATCATATATTGACATCTTGAAGATGCAGGTATGTTTGTTCCTACTTTTCAGGAGATAATTTCACACAAGCCAGATGACTCAGTCAAAGACTATTCAAAGCACATTTCCAACGGCAACGGCTCCTTCTTTTTAGCAATCTTCACCGAATTTATAGGGATTTTTCCGTTACTTGTTAGTTTATTCTTCCTTGGGTATTTAAAGAGAGATAGAGGAAGGTGAAGGGGACGTCATATTTTTGTAACTCTCACAATACTTCCACTTTGTACTCAATACTCAAGCATCAATAAAATTATTTAGGTTTTAGGTAGGTTTCCTAAAATCTCCTGAGGTTTTGTGCCGGAGATCAGTTGATCAAGGGCTTTCCTCGTCACATCTTGGTGTCACGTCTTAAAGTTCTACATTCTTATATTCCATTTGTGCCCAAAATCATTCCACAAAAGTTCAATTTACAAGATCACTGAAAATTGACCAAAACAATTTGGCGCCGTCTGTGGGAGCATTGGTTTTTTAAGTTTGCTAGCAGGTTTCAAGATGAACAATCCCAGTTCTGGTAAAGTGACTCCCAGTGTTTCAACTGGAGTATCCAGAACATCCAGAGCTCAAGAGACTAACACAAATGGGACGTTTATAGGCACTTCCTCAGCTATGATTCCTCAGGAGCTGACCTTTGATTTTATCACCAACAAGACCAACAAGATGGAGTACTTAAAAAATTAAAATGAAACTCAAAAGTACACCAACGAAATGTTGTTCAATGCTATCTCCCATATTCAAGGTGCATCTGCTCAAGTTTCTGGGCCATCTCCAGTGCCAAGCACAATCTCTCCCCTACAACCTAGACATTTTAGTTTCGCGGGAGAATCAAGTGTGGGAGGTTCAAGGAACCGCGTGACGTAGTCGGAGAGCATCATCACCAATCCATGCACTACTCTGCCAACTTCAATTCCATCAGTTCAGATACCATCTTCAGGATTAGCAGGGGGGTTTTCCAAATTATGCATATAACTTCATTAATCCTGATCCTAATCCTAATAACTCTGATGTAGGAAATTTTGTGGCTAGACAGTTGTAGGAGTTAAGAGATATGATTATGAATGTTCCAGGAGTTGCATCCCCCGCACATAAGTCATCTCCAACATGTTACAATGATACCCGTTTTGTACCTGCTATTGCCTATGCTGAATTACCTAAGAGATTTACTGTTCCCCAAATGAAGCAGTACGATGGTACTACTGACCTGTTGGAGCATGTATCCCTTTATCAGGAGAAGATGGACGTCGTCCATATTTCTTTACCATACAAAGAAGCATGTCTTTGCAGGGGCTTTGGATCAACCCTGTCTGGAGCAGCTTTAAGATGCTCATCAATCAGCCTTTAAATATCATTGGGTCCTATGCTCAATTATAGATTTATTCACTAATCAATTTTCTTGTAACATTGGGTCCTATGCTCAATTATAGATTTATTCACTAATCAATTTTCTTGTAACAGGGTATTTGAAAGGCTTACTAGTGATTTATACCGAATAACTCAACAACCTGATGAGACTCTCAAAGCCTATTTGAGCAGGTTCAATAAAGAAGCAGTGGACATACCAAACTTAGACATGTCAACTGCAATCGAAGCATTCAGAATGGGCCTCAAGAAAGATTCACCAAATTATGAAGATATAGTCAAAAACCCGTGCATGAAGCTTGAAGATGTCAGAACAAGAGCCATCTAATTCATACGTCTTGAAGAAGATAAGCTAACCAGAGCAAGGTGAACCACTCCTTATCTATCTTGCAGTTTCAGAAAATGCCGTTAGTGAAATCCTAGTAAGAGAGTTACAAGGTGAGCAACAACCTGTCTACTATATAAGTAAGTCTCTTCTAGATGCTGAAACCAGGTACTCACATCTTAAGAAACTTCTTCTTACTTTAATAACTGCTACAATTAAATTGCGTCATTATTTTGAATCTCATCCTATAACTGTTATAACTAACTTTCCTATAAGAAATGTTATGAGGAAACCAGAATTATCAGGTCAGATGGCGAAATGGTCCATACAGCTTAGTACGTATGACATCCAGTACGAACCCAGAACTGCCATCAAGTCGCAATCTTTAGCCGATTTCTTAGCTGACTTTAGCCCTAACCTACAATCTGAACTGGAGCTGGAGGTACAGCAAATTGAAGGAAATGTGCCTGTAACATGATGGTCCTTGTACACTGACAGTGCATAAAATATAAGAGGAACATGTCTGGGCATAGTTCTAAAATCTCCACAAGGTGGTATCATTTCTCAAGCTGTGGCATGTGAATTTAAGGCAACAAACAATGAGGCCGAATATGAGGCTGTCATTATAGGTTTATCAACTGCTCTACATTTAAATGTTAAACGTATTCATGTCTATAGTGATTCCTTATTACTGGTTAACCATTTCAATGGTTCTTATGCAACTAAAAACTAAAAAATGACAGCATATCTTCAACATGTAAAAATTCTAGCAAGCCGCTTCATATCTTTCACCTTTGATCAAATACCAAGGGAAGAAAATGTAGAAGTAGATACACTAGCCAACTTAGGGTCATCATGCAGAGCCATGTTGAACAATAATATTCCTATTATTTATGTGAAATATTCAGCTATTGAGCAGCCAAAAGATTGTAAGCAGATTGATGATCCAGGTCAATGTATCGATGCCCGAGTTACCGTAGCAATGGATACCCACAAATTCTAGGGCCAAAAGTATCTTAACACAAATCTGAAATCCTAGAACGGATTAAAAATATTTTACCACTCTAGAAAGAAATTAAATTATGATTGAAAAACCATAGCATAAAGATCATGTTATGTTAATAACCAATCCGCAAATCAAAAAGAACTTAGCTACTCATACTCACAATAAAATTACAAAATTAAAATAAGTAAATAAAACCTGAATCGAAACGGATCTTGGAACTGGAAATTATGTTTTTTTCTTTTTCCAGGCAAAAGTGGTATATATTCATGCTGGAACAATTCTCCATTTATAGAAACCCTAGGCTAGGCTGCAAAGCGTGTAACAGGCAGCCAAATCAGGCGCAAAAGCCAGGCCCAGTCCGAGCCCAATTCGCCAAGCTGAATTCACGAAGCTGACTCGTGCTAACGAGTCATTCTACTTGTGTCAACTTGTTCTGATCAATTGCTTTGTTTCCTTTACCAACTGCCAGCCTTGGCCCAGTTTCAGATCCGCCTTGGCCGGCCAGCTCCAGAACTTCCTCGACCACTTGTCTGTGATGTTTGCCCATTTTGGATTCCTTTCGCGATAATTGCACATTCACACTTTAGTCACTATAATTCCAAGCTTTGCACTTTAGTACTTGAACTTTCCAAATTTTCACTTTGGCCCCTGAACTTTATGTAACCAATTTAACTCCTATTTTCACCTAATTGTAGTTTGGTCCCTTCTGTTCCAAGATTTACATTTTGGCCCCTTGAAATTCATAATTTTAGTTTAGTCCCACATTTTCCAGAATTGCAATTTGGTCCCAAAACTTCTAAAGTAGGCTCAAATCTTCGTATTTTCAGCATTGTTGCACATCAACCCCTGAACTATCAAAACACCAAAATATGCATAAAATTCCCAAGGTTTTGAGAAGAAAATAAGCTAGGAACATATCTTTTGGATGGGTAAAACCACATCCATCAATAACCTACAAAATAGAGTTAGTTACAATAAGAGTATAATCAATTTAAAGATATAAAAGGAATCAAATAAACTTGAAATGAAAAGAGTGAGTGAAAGAGATTCTCATTGAGTTTCAAATTGAAAAAGGCAAAGGACATATATATCGTCAGTTATATTCTATTCTTGGGCAACATCAGGATCGGTTGTATCTTTCTTTGACTGATCCTTGTCATTGTCTTCTTTAGGAGTAGCCGATGAGTCAACTGTAGCAGCTTCAGATTTTGATTTCTTGCTGACCGAGGCTTCCTTCTTTTCTCTTTTCCTCTTCTTCTTTTCAGCTTTAGCAGACCGGTCATCTCTTAATTTAATTAGGATCTCATTTTGGGCTTTGACCTTGATTAATTCTATTTGATTATAATTGAGTTCAATAGTCATTTGTATAGGTAACAAGGTTGGTTTGAACTGATATAGCTTCATCACACAGTTGTTTGTTGATATTTGTGGATTCAGTTAACTGCTTGACCAGATGAATTATTGTGGCATCCTTCTCATTCAGCTTCTCAATAAAATTTCCCAAGGCTTTAGCAAATCCATCTTCAACTCTTGACATTCTTCTCCTTTCCTCCTCCTGATTGGACTTACCCAGGTCACGAACAAGGGCAATGTGCAAGCCAACTAGGTCACTAACAATGGTTGTTCGGTTAATGTCAGCAGCAATTTCTTCAGCAGAAGGGGAACTAGGACCATCACCATCACCACTAGGATCTTTCATCGACGGTACAGACGATGGCTCAGCAACCACTGGAGGAGTAGACAGGATGACAAAATCGGTTGGGGAAATGGAGACGGCTAAAGGGGAAGAGATTATGACTGGTGAAGTATGACCGTTTACGATGGCATGACCGATCACAATGGTGTGATCGGTTGGAGGAATATCAGAAGAAACAACATCCTCCACAATTTGGGTTTCCTCAGAGCTGGAAACAGTAGAAAGTGAGACAACCAAAGACATAAAGCCATTATTTTCCATGCTCAAATCAATTACACACTCCATTTCCTTTGCTTCTTCAAAAGCATTTATCATTAGCTCAGCATCTAAGGGAGCCAAAGGAATTGATCTTTGCCTTAACCTGATCAGAGCAACTATCCTTAAGACAGATATCAGTTAATGGGCATAGTGTATATTACTTTGAGGTTCAATGGTACCACTTCTCCTTCTGACCGATAGCCTTGGAACTTGAGGCATAAAAGTCTCCCATATTTCATTCATCATTCAGGTCGAGGTGGAAAATTATGGGTTAGATGCATTAATGTAATTGTAATTGCATATTTTTATTGGCACTTGTTTTGCATATTTAAGTGAGAATCTGAGACTTGTTTGGGCAGCAACCTTGTATATATTAAGAACATATAAAAAATATTTTCTGTTGATTGTTTTTATTTGTTAGGGTAATTTTGTTTTTGTTTAAGTTTTGTTTTACTCGAGGATGAGTAAAAGGTAAGTTTGGGGGTATTTGATGGATGTGGTTTTACCCATCCAAAAGTTATGATCCTAGCTTATTTTCTACTCAAAACCTTGGGAATTTAATGTATATTTTAGTGTTTTGATAGTTCAGGGGTTGATGTGCAACAATGGTGAAAATAGAAGATTTTAGCCTACTTTGGAAGTTTTGGGACCAAATTGCAATTCTGGAAAATGTGAGACTAAACTGAAATTATGACGTTGAAGGGGCCAAAATGTAAATCTTGGAACAGAAGGGACCAAACTGCAATTAGGTAAAAATAGGAGTTAAATTGGTTACATAAAGTTCAGGGGCCAAAGTGAAAATTTGGAAAGTTCAAGTACTAAAGTGCAAATCTTGGAATTATAGTGACCAATGTGTGACTGTGCAATTATCGCGAAAGGAATCCAAAATGGGCCAATATCACAGACAAGTGGCCAAGGAAGTGCTGGAGCTGGCCGGCCAAGGCGGATCTGAAACTGGGCCAAGGCTAGCAGTTGGCAAAGGAAACAAAGCAATTGATCAGAACGAGTTGGCACAAGTAGAACGACTCGTTAGCACGAGTCAGCTTCGTGAATTCAACTTGGCGAATTGGGCTCGGACTGGGCCTGGTTTTTGGGCCTAATTTGGCTACCTGTTACACGCTTTGCAGCCTAGCCTAGGGTTTCTATAAATGAAGAATTGTTCCAGCAGGAATATATACCACTGTTGCCAGGAAAAAGAAAAAAACATAATTTCCAGTTCCAAGATCCGTTTTGAGTCAGGTTTTATTTATTTATTTTAATTTTATAATTTTATTGTGAGTTTGAGTAGCTAAGTTCTTTTTGATTTGCGGATTGGTTATTAACATTACATGATCTTTATCCTATAGTTTTTCAATCATAATTCAATTTTTTCTAGAGTGGTAAAATATTTTTAATCCGTTCCAGGATTTCAGATTTATGTTAAGATACTTTTGGCCCTAGAATTTGTGGGTATCCATTGCTACGGTAACTCGGGCATCGATACATTGACCACAATTTTTCTACTTAGACCTAATTGAGGACGTAACTGAAATCAATTTGTTTAGGTTCAAATATTCTTTCGATCTTAAGGCTTTCTTGGATTATTATATTAAACGTAACTGAAAGTATAATAAAAAGAGAATATTTGAGTTGCAAATCACACACCAAACCGTCCCAACTCATGATTTTGTGAATGAACCCTAGAATAAAATTGATGTCTTCTTTAAGTAATAAAATAGCATAAAGTGAATGTATTATGAAACTCAATCCGTGAATCCCGTTGTCAATCTTGAATTCAATCTTTACTTTATTTTCTTTAGTTTAATTTATTTGCTTTTCAATTTAGTTTATTTTAATCAATCAAAAACAAAAACCCCCTTGTTTCGTTTACACTAATTAGATTCACTTGTATTCACTCAAGTCTCTGTGGTTCGACCCTTACTTTTATACACTGCTACTTCGGTACATGTATACTCGCAAGGTTTTATTACACGTGGGATTTTCTCCATCAGTTATATCATTTATTGTGTCTCTCTTAATTTTTTAAATTGTAAGCTTCCCAAGATTACATCAAGTTGTCACTAGACTTAGGGAATGACTTATATAAGATAAACTCTTGATCATTCTTTTACAAAGTTAAGATAGATGTAACCCTTATAATGATTGGATTTAAGCAATTAGGAGGAGAATGTTAGTTAAATATATGTATAGATGTAGAATTGCTTAATCTTAATCATATAAGCATTATAAAGAACCCCTAATTTTAACTAATCAACTTAAAATTTTCTTTATATCTTTAGGATCACTTAGTGATAGTGTCTGTGTAATTTACTTTGTATTTATCTCAACCTTGATGACCTGAAAACTTGAAGACCTTAACCTTTTTCTAAAATGAAGATATATAACATGTTAAAGTTTCTCAATCGATCAAGACCTCTCAACCGGTTGACTTCCTCAACCAGTCAACCTTGCTTAAACCAGTTGACCTCTCAACAGGTCACAGCCTCAGCTTATTGGTAAATGGTGCAACCGATTGATTCTCCTTAGCCGGTCATAATGCAAGATAGTCAGACTCTTCTTCAACAAGTTTGACTCAACATTTATTGTTCCCACCTACTTTGCTGAAGTTGGTAGAACAACTCCTGATAAACACCTTATTGCCGTCTAAAAAATAACTATTTCAAGCTATGATCATATGTTCAGGTTAACAGTACTCACATCAAGTTGTTTACCCTTCGAATATTTCAAGCGTGCTTCTACTTCAAATATTAAGCATTTAATGAAGAAGATTTTTCATTAAATTCTTGCCAGATCAGATCATCTTCTCAACCACTTCATAGACAATATCTCCATTTGAAGGAAACTATATATACCTTTCTTGGAGCATTAAAGAGGGTTGGCGTTGAAGATATTAAGAGAAGAATTGTCAAGAACTGCAAGTGCTAAATTATTCAGTATTTAAGTTCAAGACATTCTGTTCTTACAATCAATAAAGTATTTTTTTAGGACATACATTGTGAACACTCAATCATTTATTGTAAGTGTTCCCCAACTATACTATGTCTGGAACACATTGATTGATCACACAACACACCCAAGAGAACTTAGTTCAACTTGTTAACACATCTCTTGAAACACTTGGTTATACTTGTATCACGATCCATTAGTGATCACTTTACTTTAGCAGCCTTCAACACTTTTCATAATCTTAGGCTTGCAACTTGTAATATACTAGTAAATTATTCCTGTTGCACCTTTCATAAATCCAAGTTTTGACCAAACTTGATATACCTAGCAGTTCGTTAACACTGTAAACCTTTCCAAACAACCGTGTCTTTTTGTGTTTGTTTATTTTTCTTGTCTTGTAACCGGTTGAACTATATCACCGGTTACAACCTTGAATCTTTACTTGCATACTTATTGTTTTACCTACTTGAAATATTCTCTGCGTGATATTTTAACTTGTGTTTAAAACTCTCTTGAAATCTAACTCAACTGATTTGTGTGTGTTTAAACCGGTAATATTTTATAGGAATTATTCCCCAAGTGCCCTTATGTTTAGATTTTATGTCAATTTAAGGAGCCACATTTTGTAAATAATAAATAAAGGTTTAAATCCAAATTATATTTCCCCTCACACCCCTCGCTTCCGATCCCGTTATTTTAATAGAAATATGATCTTCCTAATTTACCCTCATATATATACTCTTTTTCAGCCTAGGGTTTCATTTTCTCATTTTTTTTAGAGAGAGGCGATTGGCGATTGCGATAGCGATGGCGATGGCGATTTTGCGATTTGGGAGATTTTCCGGCGATAAACACTAGATCTAGTGTTTTCTCATTTGATTTCTGCAGGATTTCAAGGTTTTTTGTGTTCGTGATATATTTTTGAAGCCTCGTTTGCAAAAACGGGTAGAAATCTATTGCGAATCCATTCTATTACAATATCTTAATTTGATTTTAGTTGATATTGTTGTATTTAAATTTCTTTTATATGTTTATATTTATGTTTATTGAATTTTGTTTTATTTATATATTATCTGCAAATCATATACATTCCCAAAATCACTTTCTATGGATTCAAATGTAATGGCATTCTTCAAGTTTAGGGATTTGACAGCTATTGCTATGTTTTCTCAGTTTTCATCATTTGATTCTATTGTTGAATTTATTTGTTCGAGGTGGGACACTTTGAAAAGGGATACTCTATCTCTCTGTTACATATTACCTAGCAATCCTTGTTTTATGTTGGTTAATGAAGAAGATTTTATGTGCATGAGTATGTTGGCTCGTCGGAACAGGCTTGATTGCATAGATATTCGTGTGAATGAAAGTGGTGATTCTAGTATGAATGATGGGGGAGCTGAATCATCTAATTCTGTTGGTCACTGTGGTATTGAATCTGGTGATATTGAGTTTAGTAGTAGTGGTAGTAATCGTAACCATGTTGTTGTGAACTTTTTCCGTCATAAAGAGAAGGTGCTAAAAAGTACAGAATGGGCAACTGCAATTCAAAAGGTTGGTCAGATATTTGAAGGGGGATGTCCAGAGTTTAGAAATGCACTTTGTAAGTTTGCTACAGAAGTTGGATTTGAATTTGAATATCTGAAAAATGACAGAAAGCGTGTTACTGCTCAGTGTAGATATAAAATGGACAAAGGTTGTCCTTGGAGGATTCACGCATCAGTTGAAAAGGTTAATGTATTTCTCTATATTAGGACATATGTTCCAAACCATACATGCATAGATATTGTTAATAATGGATTTGGACAAGGGCAAAGGTTGAATTCTGGTGTAATTGCAAGTGTTTTAATTGATGATGTTAGAAGTAATCCATCTATTAGGCCAAAGGATGTTGTTAATGATCTTAGGAAGGATTATGGGCTTGAAATGTCATACAAATCAGTTTGGAGAGGCGTTGAGAAGGCAAAGGAAGCTGTGTTTGGTGACGTGGGTTTATCATATGACAATATGAGAGATTACTTTGATAAAATAAAAGAGTTAGACCCATGTTTTCAATTTAAGATTGATTATGATCATGAGACGTCTCGTTTTGAGCGTTGTTTTGTTGCATTTGGTGCATGTCTACATGGATATATATTCTGTCGGCCTATGCTATTTCTTGATGGGACATTTCTTTATGGAAATTACAAAGGGACTCTTTTGGCAGCAACAGCGAAGGATGGGGATAATGGTATGAAACTTGTCTTTTACTTTAGTTATAGGACATAAATTTATTTTTGTTTTTTTAGTTGAAATTATATTTATTATTTACTTTCTTTTATGATTGTAGGTCTTTTCCATGTTGCTTTTTCAATTGTAGGCTCTGAAAATATAGAAAATTGGACATGGTTTCTTGACAATCTGAAACCTCACATTAATGAAAGGACAATTACATTAATTTCGGATCGACATCAAGGGATTATCAAAGCAGTTAAGGATATTATGCCCTCTTCAACGCATTCATTTTGTATGTTTCATATGAGGAACAATCTGAGGGACAAACTGAAAGGATGTTCAGTAGAGCTTCGCTCAAATATGCTTCATAAATTTTCTCAGTGTTCGTTAGCTCCAACGTATTATCTTTTTCAATTTTATTTGAGTGAAAAGAAGAAAGAAGGTGGTACTAAGGTTGAAGAATTTATGGATGCTCTTCCAGTTGCCAACTTTGCGAGTGCTTATTTTCCGGGGAAGCGCTATGGTGAGATGTGCTCAAATGCTGCAGAGACTTTTAACACTCAGATAAAAGACTATAAGGGGCTGCCAGTTTTGGAATTAATTGATCAAATATGTTTGAAGGTGATGGAGAGAATGTTCAAGCGTAGATAGGAATCTTTGAGTTGGAATACAAAATTGTGTCCATTGAAGGAGAAGAAATACAAAGGAAGGTTCGAGTATAGCAAGTCATGGGCTATCACTCCTTCAAATGAACATTTGTTTGAAGTTCACTCTGAACCATCTATGTCAGTTGATATTCAGCAGTCCAAATGCACATGTGGGAAGTGGCAGCATGAAGGTTTTCCATGCATTCATGCCATTGCAGTTTTGTCAAGGACAAGAGAAGGTGTCGTAACATTTATTGAGCCTTATTTCTACACAAGTCACTACAAGCAGTGTTATGCTCGTTCTATTCCTCCTGTTCCTTCATTTGGTAAATGTGTGGTTGCTAAAGAAGTTGTCATACTTTCTCCTGCAACTAAACGTCCTCCAGGCAGGCCAAGAAAGACTCGGTTTCCTTCTAGAGGAGAGGTTGCAAAAAAAATGAAGATGACATGCTCTCGTTGTGGGAAATTAGGATATCACAATAAAAGGACATGCAATGAACCTTTGCAGTTAGAACTATAGGCTTTTAATTAGACATTGTTCTTCATTTCAAACATTCAATTAGTTGATTTTACTCGGGGGTTTGAATGAAATTTTATTGGATTATTATTATTTCAATTTATATACAAGGTAGTTTTTATGAAGGCTTTGTTAAGGATTTGTGGCTTAATGTGATTTTTTGAATGTCTTATACCTTATATATAAGACCTGTTACAAACACAATGCAATTGGATTTTTTCAATTTCATCTTTAATAAGTCTTATATGTTACTTATAAGACTTTTTTCAAATACAGTTAATAATCCCAATGTTCAAATAGGTCTTATATAACTTATAAGACCAAAATAATTTGTATAGAAAACTGATCCAGTTTGTTTTTTCATACTCATATGTATTATATGTTAGATATGAGATATCCATAGGCTCATGATGGATATGTTTTCATATCCATTTTATATGTTCTAAATTCTATTTATTGCAAAATTTTCAAGTAAAAATGTAGTTTAATTATTTTGTTAGTGTTATTTTAATTTCAGGTTGAAAAGGTGGAAAAGTGGGTGGCTTAAGGTGGAGAAAATATTAAAATTCGAGACGGAGCGAAGCGGAGGAGTTAAAAAGATTGGTAAGGAAGAAAAGAAAATCAGTTTTGGGCAGAAAGGTTAGGGCGGCCGTACCAAACACTTGGGGCGACCGCACCAAGCCATTTTCCCAACGTTGAATTCCGTTGCTGCCTTGACTCCGCAAATTGCCCTGTTTGGCCAAGTCACTTGGCCAGCCATGTTTCCCACGCCAAGCCCAAGTTGCAGCACATTCTTGAAGGCAATTGGGCCATTTGTTTATTTCTTTGTGGGCCTTAACCCCATTTTCATCTCTTCCACTTTAATATAAATAGGATGATGTTATAATTTTTTGGGGTTCATCTTTATTTTGGAACAAAAAGGAGGCAAGAACTTAGAGAGAGAAAATTTAGGGCTTTCATTTCTTCAAGCAAGATAAGTATTTTTATGATTTTCTTAAGTAGTTTTGTTTATTTAATGTTTAATATGTGTAGCTAAACTCTTAATTTCATGGATTAGATGTAATTTTGTCACTAGTGCTATGCCATTAACTATTTCAACTAATTAATTTATGTCTTGTTCATCTTTCCTATTTTAATGAAATTTTCTTGGATTAAATTATGGTTGATTCCTAATTTCTCCCTTTTAACTTTTTGAGTGTCAATTTCTTATATTGATTTGGGGATTTTGACTTAGACTTTTGCTAGATGATGAAATCCATGGGGTTATCTTGATTGAAACCACATGGGTTTTGGTTCATAAAATCTTTAAAGTTTAAAGCTTTCATTGTTAATTGCTTGGACTTGATTTGCGAAAAGTAATTGATTTGGAAATAATATATTGTAATTCGGCCGCCTTACCGTCCCAATCTTGATTTTAGTGATTGAACCCAAGATAGAAATTAATATATTTTTCTAAATTAATGGCTTAGTATTTTGTGATTAAATGAAATCCAATCCATGGAATCCTTTCTCATTATTGTTTTAATCTCTATTTGAAACTAGTATTACACCCGTGCGTTAAACGCACGGCCTAAATTTTTTCAACAAATTACAGATCCAAAATCATAAGAGTTACTATATCTATCTATAAAGAGTAACGTAGAAATCTTTCTTAAACAAATAAAGTTATCTAAAATATATAAATTAAACAAATAAAGTTATCTAAAATATATAAATGCATTAATAATAGTAAAGTTACACATTTTGAAAAATTTCCTTATAGACGACATTTGAGGTTTCATCCACAGTCTTTCCCTCTTCATCTACCACTAATATCTTCAACCCGACACGATTGGTTACTCTAGACAAAGCAACATACAACTGACCATGACTAAAAACAGATCTTTTTAGAAATACTATCATATTTCAGGGAAATATAATATTTTATGCAAAGTTAGACATTTGAAAAATATAGATAAGATAAATCCAATAATTAAGATAATATTTTTCGACAAAAAAAGCTTACACATGTTAATGAAATAATATTACAAATTTTGGAAAATTTCCTTGTAAACAACATTAGTTGTTTGACTTGTTGGCTTCCCCTTTTCATCACATATTAAAATTTTCAAACCAGCACAATTAGTTACCCTTGACAATGGAACATAAAGCTGACCAACTAAATACTGTCTTTTGAGGCTTTTGAGGAAAAGGGCAACATGAGACGGTGATTGACCCTGACTTTTATTAATTGTCATTGCATAGGAAATAATCACGAAAACTGTCTCATTTGAAACTTGAAAGGCAACGATAGATCCGAGATAATCACGGAAACTGTCTCATTTGAAACTTGAAAGACAACGATAGATCCGAGGGAGTCAAGGACATAGCCAAAATCAAAAGAATGAATATACCTATAAAGCTTAATTTAGATTTCTTTTAAATAAAGAAATTCATCAAAAATATATAAATGCATTAATAATAATAATAATAATAATAATAATAATAATAATAATAATAATAATAATAATAATAATAATAATAATAATAATAATAATAATAAAGTTACAAAATTTGAAAAATTTCCTTGTAAACAACATTTGTAGTTTCATTCACAGTATTTCCCTTTTCATCAACCACTAATATCTTAAATTCAGCATGATTAACTGACCACGACTAAAACCAGGTCTTTTTTTTAAGATGTCATTATTTAGATATTTAGATATTTTATGTATCAATCTAAAGAGAAAATGATTTTTATTTATTTTCAGTAAATATTTTATGGCTCAAAATAGGTGTACTCTTCGTAGGTCAAAGACAGTAAATGTCATATCCTCTTCATAATTAAAAATTTAAACCGAGATTGAACATATATACAATTCTGTAAAAATTTATATTATAAATGGCAACATGCCACCTCATCATGTGAAAGTTGAATGAATAGTGTCATATGCCAAATTTCTCATTTTGCCCTCACTAAGTTGTCCCTTTCCCATTTTGCCCTATAAATTTTTATTTTTTTTTAAATCAAAAAAATTATTTTTTTTTAATTTAAAAAAAAAAAACACAACACACGTGTACTTGAACACGGGCTTGCTCTAGTGTGTTCATATAAACCAAGTTATTTACTTTTTTTCAACTATAAGTATTCACACATAAATATTTGTAAAGATAAAGTCCATAAATATTTGGGCCATAGTAAATTACAAAGATTTCAAAAGAATAATTTCGGCCCAAGAACATTAAAAAGATGGCCCAATTTGGATATTTGATAATCATATCATTTCGCCCCAATCTATAATCTATAGTATAAATGAGGGAAGGGAGTGAACAGTTGAATGAATAGTTTCAATGACCGAAATTTCCATTTTGCCCTCACTATTTTGTCCTTTTCCCATTTTGTCCTTAAAAAAAAATATTTTTTTTTAAATTAAATTTTGCCCTTAAAAAGAATTTTTTTTTAAATTAAAAAAAAATATATATATAACATGTCCTTGGACACGGGCTTATTCTAGTTTGATGATATTTAAAAGGAAACTCTTAACTCTAAACCTTATTCTTTCTTTAAGCCGCTTCATCTGTTTCTCTCTCTATAACCGCCGCTACATCTCTCAATATCCGTATCGTGAAATTCTCTTTTTCTTGACCAAAAATCCTTCAATTCGCCGCACATCTGTCTTGTTCATGATTTTCAAGAACAATTTAAGCTTGATGGAGCGGCGTAGAAGATATACGGATCTCGATTTTCCGGGATCATTCTAGCGTCTTTCAAAGCCCTAAATTATATGTCATGATTGATCATTTAATTCCAACCCTTGATTTTGGTAATACTCTTTTTTCTTAATATTTTGTTCCTTTATTTTTGTCCAAAATAAAAAAGGTTCATTCTATTTCATAACAACAATCGTCAATGGCAAGAACCTTTTGTTTTTATATTTGTTTGCCTTTTTTGTCTTGATCTGATGAAAAAAATTGTTGCTTTCGTTTTCAGTTAGCTTCATATCGATTTTCTATTTATAAATTTATTTCAGAAAATATCATAGTATTATAAATATCAGTGTTCTAAAAAGCATCCTAGACGGTGGAGCAATGCCGCAATTTATGCCTAGGCGGGGAAATTAGGCGCATGCGGGCTAGGCGGTGCGATCACATTTTTTTCTTTCTTCAAATAAATGTTTTTGGGGATGTTTTATTTTATCACAAATAGACTACGGTCAACACAAATTAGGGCTCAAATGTAAGCTTCTCACTTCTCTCTCTCTCTCTCCCCCGACGAAACTCTTTTCTCTCCGCGTACTCTCTCCGTCATCTTCATTCGTCTCCATCGTCTCCACCGTCTTCAGTTCTCCACCTGCGTCAGTGACGCCGCACTCCGCACAAATTGTAAGCTTCTATCTCTCTCTCTCTCTCTCTTCTCTCGCTTTTATTTTCGTTCAGATTTAGATAAATATTTAATTTTTTTCCTATTTGGTCAATTTTCTTGAGTAAATTTTGGGGCTTTCAACTGATATGATAATATCAAAATGAACAATTACTTGTAAATTTTGGGACTTAAAAGGTGAATCATTTGAGGTATACGGATTTCCTGATCTGCATATTAGTATTTTCAGACTGATTTATGTTTGATAAGTTGAGAGTGAAAATATGATAAAATTGCTCTTGCTAGACTTGTTTTGCTTGAAAACTGTGGACCAAAAAGAGATGTTCTATAGTTAATGAATCCAGTTCGCTATGTATAGCCTTCTTTGTAGGGACATAACAAGGGAATTTAAGATCTATCTGAACTGAAATTGGATTTTCTTGGTTGCTGGAAATTCAGTAAAGCTATGTAGAAACAAGCGAAAAAAACCAATCAAAGAAATATACTCCCTCCGTCCCAAAATGATCTTCCTACTTTATTTGCCATTATTTACGAAGAAACTTTAAGCAATAATTATAGGTTGATTTAATTATACTAATGTAAATCTAGAACTTGTAATTGATACACCATCAACAACAAGTTTTAGATTTTCAATAGGATAATTAACTCAACCTAAAATAATTGCTCAAAATTCATTATGTGAAGTAATGGTTTTATGCTTTTTGGCTTATGAAAATGTTGTACTGATGTTGACTTATGATTTTCTTGTTGTTAACATTGAAACTGAAAATTCATTTTATATGGAATATATGCAAAATTTGTCTAATTTCTCGGCCCTGCTTAGGCCCCTAGGCCCGACTCCACCGCCTAGCGTCCGCCTAGCGCTTTTTAGAACCTTGATAACTATAGGAATAGATATAAAGGACAATTTTCTTTTATTTTCAGTGGTTGAAACATAAATATTTATTTTGTGTTATTTTCAGTTCATTTATTTGAAAATCTTATGTAAAGAGTTGCCTTTTGTTTGGACTTGTCATTGGGCATAAACTTTCTTATACATTAAAATATGCTTGATAAGCGTTGTCTCTAATCAATCTACCTTGCAAATTTTCTGTCAAACTGAGAGTTCTTTGGTAATATGGAAAATCGAGTCAAAAAATTTAGAAACACTATTTTTTATGGGTGGAAACTGAACAGCAAAGTTGTTTTAGTGCAATGAAAAAGGATCTTGTGTGTGTGTATTTCATTTACTTTATTCATCAGTATCTTCTTCTGTTTTTTTAATAAAGCTTACTGACATATTATATACTTCTGTTTTTAATAATAGTTTGGATATGGATGTTAATTGCAATTGCAGATGGTTCACGTATCTGAATTCTGATTTCAAAAAGGCCAATGGTCACCACATGATGATATGCTCTTATGCTAGGTCAATATATTACTCCTAACATTGATCTTAATTATCCATATCAATTATCATGTATCTGAATTCTGATTTCAAAAAGGCCAATGGTCACCACATTAGTAATAGATGATACTTTAGGACATGACATTAAATTATATACTTGTCTAGGAAGATTCATATCACCGAGTGGAATGGCATTAGTTGCTTCAATAAATTGAACCTTGTATCCATGAGTTGTTATTCTATACTTGCAACGTTTGTCAATCACACTTATGTTGGAGATGTAATAGAAGGAATGTTTCGTCAGCTTGCTTTCAAACTTTTTCAAGGTTGACTTGGTAATTGTGGCTTGAATTCTTTCTCCCTGCAGATAAATTCAGAAATAATAGGTTAACAAATCATGGACTAACCTCTCAATCTGTAATAGATTTCAAGTTAATTTCATTTGCAAGGTTACCAGTTGGTCGCATTATAATGTATGTGTTAAATTGGAGACAACTCAGGTAAAACCTTGATTACCATTATACTTTTGCTCAATAATGCACATTATTGATAAAAAGCCTTCTTTTTTTTGGATTTTTTTTGTGGCACTATCATTTTGGTAACTCATGCATAGTTCTATTTTAATTTATGTGTTAATTTTTGCCTTTGATTATAAAAAGTGGTTTAGTTCTTAAGATTGAGGCCTTAAAATGAAATTTAGATATAGTTTTTTAAAGCACGACTTGATCAAAGTTTTGATATATGATGAATGCCACAATGTTAGGGTATAACTTGATAACATTTCTAATATTTTGTTTGATAAAAAGAAAGGGTGGCCTGTAGGATCGATAAGTGAAATACATCAGAAACTGGTCCAAGTATTGAGATGCACCCCCAGGCTTCAATATAAACTAAAATTTACGACATCTAGTAATTCATTCAGCCTTGCAATCAAACTATAAGGGTGTTTTGTCTTTCAAAAGATGCAAAAGTAGCAATAGTTCAATATATTAGTGGTTTAAAAGTTCTGATGTAGAAAAATACAAATAAACCTGAACATGGTGATGAGTCGCATATTGTTCCTATGATTGAAATTGAAAAGGCAAAGAGGTTTATATTAATGATGTAACTAACTGATAATGCATTTTAATTAAACTATTTATTAGTTAATTCTATTACAATTATCAATCTCACAAGAAAAAAAAAAGTAGTACTACTAATGGTGGGTATCAAAGTCAACAGGTAAATCTTCAAAGTCTTTAAAATTTTCAATGCTCCTCTATGACTGCTAATGTAAATAAGAATGATAGTGTATTGTAGTAAGATAAATCTATACTAAATGGTGGTGTGAACCGACTCAGAGTTTTCCTAAACTTTTGGACATCTAATCTAATGATCTGATACTTATTCTTTCAGTTTCATTTTAGGGGGAAGGGTTGAGGAAGAGGAAATGAGGAAATCATTTGGATATACCATACAGAAAAATGAAGAATTACCTCCGAGTCCATGAGTACCAATTCCACACTAGGAGGCAATATCATTCGGTTATCCGTTGGAACAACCCATTTGCGGGTCCTCGAAGATAGATAATGTCATCGCCATTGCCATTGTTGTGATTTTCTTCGGAGCAAGAAATAGAAGGATATGAGGAATGATAAATTGAAGAAACCTTCAAGTTCAATGTTACCTTTTAAATCAAAAAGTCCGACCTTACAAATTACTGTCTATTCAAATTATTAATTGTAAATTGTATATTTTATTTTTTGTTAGAAATATGTGATAATGAGGCCAGTTGGTTGCGCTTTGGGACTCAAATATGGACTGGAATCAATGCCAGAGCCATAAATGTTGTCATATTCCAGGCATTGTTTGGTAAACCCAAAGCATTGAAAAAGGTGAGAAATAAATTAAATCTTGAAAATGTGTGATGTTTGTCATTTTGATAGACTAAAGGCCTGGTGAATTATTTAATAGGGGTAATTTCGGGTAATCACTTGATTAGAGGGGTGTATTTGATGGCTGAGCTTAGGATTGAATGAATCTGTTCTCTTTTTTGTCTTGGTTCAAGTTTTGGCGCCAAAATAGTGGGTGTGCTGAAGTGCTTTGCACTTCAGCCTTTATATAGTTATAGATTGCTCTCTTTATTTACTTGTTACTCCTAGCTTTAATTTTAATTCTTGATCCTAGTAGTTCTGTGTTATAATCAAAAATCCTAACCCCTCCCCTTTTTAAGTGTTTTATTATTTTCGTCTTACATTTCTCAAATTGACTTAATCACCCAACAATTCTTCGTGGATCGACCCCTTACTCGTTTACGCTATCACAACAACACTCGTACACTTGCGAGGTGTTTTTATTACGAGTGTGAGTTTTAACCCATCAAGTTTTTGGCGCCGTTGCCGGGGAATTGTTTAGGTTATTTGGTCTATTTGAGTAGTGTATGTTTGGGCGACGTTCCTTGAACTCCCCGTTAGTTCTTGGAAACAATGCCATTGATAGATTTGAGAGGGGCTTAACCCCTACTCGAGAATCTGGCACGGATTCGAACACACCGGTTTCGGGGTCGGGCGAAGAACTTAGTGAAATTAGCACTTCTTCCACCGAGGAAGAAGAAAACATTGAGGAGATGGCGGAACCGCCTCCTATAATGAATGACTTCTTGCGGCCTAGAGTTGATACAGCCACTTCATGCATCGTCCTCACTCCGGAGGCCAAGAATTTCGAGATTAAGGGGCAATACTTTAACATGTTGCCCAATTTTTATGGCCTCCCGAATGAGGACTCTTTGAATTTCTTACGTGAATATTTGATGACCGTGTCAAGTTTTCTGGGTAGGCAAGGGGTCACGGAGGAACAAATACGTTTAAAATGTTTCCCCTTTGCCTTAAAAGATCAAGCCAAAACTTGGCTTATGTTGCTTCCCCCTAGGAGCATTATAACTTGGGAACAACTCCATGATTCTTTTCTTACCAAATTCTTCTCCCATGAGAAACTTGCGCTTTATAGGCAAAAGATTATAAATTTCCAACAAGACCCCGGGGAAGCCTTTTATGAAACTTGGGATAGGTTTAAGATGCTTTTAGTGCAATGCCCTCATCACAATTTCTCCCCACCTTTGCTCCATCAAACCTTCTATGATAGTTTGAACAATGTTAACCAAACCATGGTTGACAATGCCGCCGGTGGCACTCTTGGACTAAAGACTCCCGAGGAGACCCAAGCTTTGTTTGAAATGTTGGGAGCCAATTCCCAACAAAAAGGGTCTCGAGGAAAGGGAAAAGGCATGTATGAGTTGAGTCCCAATGATGACATGGTAAGGCAAATGGCCTTAATTAATCAAAAACTTGATAAATTGTCTATGAGTGGTCCTTCTTCCAATGCTAATGTGGTGAATGATTTATGTACTTTTTGTGGCTCCAATTCTCATGCTACTAATGATTGTCAAAGTGGTCCGAGTTTTGGTAATGAACAGGTAAATGCCATGCAAGGATATGGGCAAGGTTACCAAGGTCAAGGCTATAGGCCTCATCAAAACAACCAATTTGGAAACTCATATAATCCGGGGTGGAGAAATCACCCCAGCTTTTCATGGGGAGGCAATCAAAATCAACAACAACATGAGCCTCTCCATCCTCAACCTCCACCCGGACAATTTGACCAAAGGAAAGACCCATGGGAAGTTGCTATGGATGAGTTGAAGGCCGAGAATCAACAAATAAGGGCCGAAAACCAACAAATGAGAGTTGAAAGCCAACAAGCAACAAAGAATAGTGAGGCGGCTCTCAAAAAGTTGGAAATCCAAATGGGCCAAATTGCAGAAGCTCTTCAAGCACACAAGCCCGGTACCTTCCCAAGCCAAGGCCACCAAGCTAAGGCTATCATTACACTCCGAAGTGGAAAACAAGTAGGTGAGGAGGTACTTTCTTCTCCATCTTCCCCTCCCCCACCTCTTTTTGAAGAGGCTAATGTAGAAAATGTGGAAAAGAGCACAAATGATTTGGGAGACAATTCCAAAAATGATTCTCCAACTCCCAAGCCATATGTGCCTCCCGTACCGTTTCCCGGTCGATTTCTAAGAAATAAGTTAGACCAACAAATGAAAGAGTTGATAGAAATGTTTTTAAAAGTAAACATCAACCTTCCATTGTTGAATGTCATAAAAAATGTGCCGGCTTATGCCAAATTTTTTAAAGAAATCAACTCAAGGAAACATAAGTATGGGAAAGATGAAAAAGTTTTCATGGGAGAAAATGCGAGTGTCGTGGTACAACGTACCCTTCCACCTAAATTGAAAGACCCCGGGAGTTTCTTAATCTCTATCACTTTGGGTAATTCAAGGAAGGTGAAGGCCATGTTGGACCTCGGGGCTAGTATTAATCTTTTACCGTATTACATGTATGAGGAGATGGGTTTGCCCGAGCTTAAACCCACCACAATGGCCCTTCAATTGGCGGATAGGTCCATAAAATGACCTTTGGGCATTGTGGAGGATGTACTAGTTCAACTGGACTCACTCATTGTCCCTGTAGATTTTGTGGTTCTAAAAATGCCAAAAAGTGAGGGTGGTAGCCGGGACTCACCCATTTTGCTTGGGCGTCCCTTTATGGCTACAACCAACACTATCATAAATGTGGGAAATGGGACATTGTCCATGACCGTGGCTAGTGAGAGGATAGAAATTTCCGTATTTAATGCCATGCATGGGTCCCTAGATGATGAGAATGATTGTAAGTTTGTGGATGAAATTGATGAGTGTGTGGATGAGACTTGGAGATTTGAAAGAGAGGGTGATGAGATTGAGAAATTATTGAATGATGGTGAGATTGAAAGAGAATGTTTAGACCGATCCCACAAGGGGTCGGTGTCTTCAATAAAATCTTTTTTCCCTCTAAAGTCTAAAAATATGGATTCATGTGATAAAATCGAAGAATGTTATTTCCTTGATATTTTTGATTCTTTCTTTGCCAAGATGTGTGATCAGGATAACAGTTCTTTTGATTGTGTTGAGGAGGAGGAGGTGGTTGAGTATGATAAGTCCAAGACTTCGAATAGGTTTGGGGGAGATGTCCCCAAGAAAAAGAAAAAGAAGACAAAGGCCAAGAAAAAGGCCACAAAAATCTCTTGGGCTCCCCCCGAGCTTATATCAAAGGGTGATTTTTGTTTGGAAAGTGATGGGCGTGTGTGCCCAAGAATGTGCAAAATGGGTGAAGGGGAGAAAATCGAAGGCCATTTTTGATCCCCATTGAAGCGGGGATCCGGTCGAGCTACCGACCTTAACCAAAGCGCTAGTTGGGAGGCACCCCAACTTGGTATGATTTTACTTGCTTTCTATTTTTAATTTCTGTCTTTTATTTTATGTCATTTACTTTTCATCTTCCCCCTCCCCCCGAATTTGAGTTTTGCTTTCTTTTGGTTTTCATGCCATGAGGACATAGTACTATTTAGGTTTGGAGGTGGAAGTATGTTTATAATGTTAGTCTATGATGTCTTGTTTAGTTATCTTTAAAAAAATCGAGTCAAATTGTGTCTTCCTCTCATTTATTGAGGGGAAATGTTTGAACTACGGTGACCTGAGCCTATTTCAATGAGTAGTCCGCTCATTGTTTTGGGGACGTAGGCAACCTTTGGTGCGATCAAGAATTAAAAAAAAAATGATGGAAAATTGTGTTGCTCACTTTATAGTTGGGTTGCCACCCATGGTTTGTGAAGTTGTGATATGTTTGTTTTTGGTTCTTGCATCTTTTGTGTCATCATAGTTATAAAAGTAGAGTTGCATTAGAACATACCATCTATGCTTTTCTTTTCACCACAACATTTTGCTTGCATAGGGTCATGGTCACCAATTTAAGTGACCATTATGGGATTACTTGCATATCCGGGGTAGCTAGAACATGATCACACAATTGTCAATAACAAGCCAATAGTTTATGAGATATTGGGCATGGCTTAAGCGATCAACTTAGGAAAGTGGGGAATGTAATGTTGAAAAGGGGCAAGTATCTTTGAGGTATTATTCATTGTGAAAAAAAAAAGACGAAAAAAAGAAAAAAAAAAGAAAAACAAAGAAAAGAAATTAATTGTGTCTTTGTAAAGAAGAGTCGTGGAATGGCAAGGATCAAAGCACAAAAAAAAGTCAAGTATTGAATCATGTAATCCTTGGTATCAATTCCTACTCCAAGATTGAATTAACTTTCTTGTACCTACGAGGACACTAGTTTGTGCTTATTTGTTTAACTTGCCCTTTAATTTGTGAAAGTTGAAATGGCCATGTAAGGAAGATGGTGAAGCTACATTTTGAGTGAAAAGCTTGCTTGTAGTGAGGTGCTTATGTAAACTAGATAACTTCCTAAGCCATGGTTCCAATATGGATTAAGCGGGTTGACAATTGTGTGAAAGTGCTTATGGAAACCTTTCTATTGTTTTTGCTTCATCATTCTTGATTTAGGATATTTCTTTAGTGAACCCATAAAGTATCTTACTTTGTTGACAATGATCCCCCCTCACATATCTTCACGGTGAAAAGTAATCATAATTGGTATGGGTTAGTGCAATGGTAAGTTTATGTTTATGATGACACATGATTGATTGCAATTTCGGAAAGAATTCTAAGACCGATGGTGGCAAGCTTTTTATATTGTGAACATCACCCAACAATATGTTTTTATTTGCTTTGCTTGGTCATCTTAGTTTTAGAATTATGGCGTAGTTTTTAATTATATTTGTGTTTTATTTTACTCGGGGACGAGCAAAAGATAGGTTTGGGGGTATTTGATGGATATATTTTCATATCCATTTTATATGTTCTAAATTCTATTTATTGCAAAATTTCTGAGTAAAAATGTAGTTTAATTATTTTGTTAGCGTTATTTTAATTTCAGGTTGAAAAGGTGGAAAAGTGGGTGGTTTAAGGTGGAGAAAATATTAAAATTCGAGATGGAGCGAAGCGGAGGAGTTAAAAAGATTGATAAGGAAGAAAAGAAAATCAGTTTTGGGCAGAAAGGTTAGGGCGGCCGCACCAAACACTTGGGGCGACCGCACCAAGCCATTTTCCCAACATTGAATTTCGTTGCTGCCTTGACTCCGGAAATTGCCCTGTTTGGCCAAGTCACTTGGCCAGCCATGTTTCCCACGCCAAGCCCAAGTTGCAACACATTCTTGAAGGCAATTGTGCCATTTGTTTATTTCTTTGTGGGCCTTAACCCCATTTTCATCTATTCCACTTTAATATAAATAGGATGATGTTATAATTTTTTAGGGTTCATCTTTATTTTGGAACAAAAAGGAGGCAAGAACTTAGAGAGAGAAAATTTAGGGCTTTCATTTCTTCAAGCAAGATAAGTATTTTTATGATTTTCTTAAGTAGTTTTGTTTATTTAATGTTTAATATGTGTAGCTAAACTTTTAATTTCATGGTTTTAATGTAATTTTGTTACTAGTGCTATGCCATTAACTATTTCATCTAATTAATTTATGTCTAGTTCATCTTTCCTATTTTAATGAAAGTTTTTTGGATTAAATTATGATTGATTACTAATTTCTCCCTTTTAACTTTTTGAGTGTCAATTTCTTATATTGATTTGGGGATTTTGACTTAGACTTTTGCTAGAAGATGAAATCCATGGGGTTATCTTGATTGAAACCACATGGGTTTTGGTTCATAAAATCTTTAATGCTTAAAGCTTTCATTGTTAATTGCTTGGACTTGATTTGCGAAAAGTAATTGGTTTGGAAATAATAGATTGTAATTCGGCCGCCTTACCGTCCCAATCTTGATTTTAGTGATTGAACCCAAGAAATTAATGGCATAGTATTTTGTGATTGAATGAAATCCAATCCATGGAATCCTTCCTCATTTTTGCTTTAATCTCTATTTGATATTGCTCTCTTCGTTTACTTGTTACTCCTAGTTTTAATTTTAAATCTTGATCCTTGTAGTCTTGTGTTATAATCAAAAATCCTAACCCCTCCCCTTTTTAAGTGTTTTATTATTTTCGTCTTACATTTCTCAAATCGACTTAATCACCCAACAATTCTTCATGGATCGACCCCTTACTCGTGTACGCTATCACAATGACACTCGTACACTTGCGAGGTGTTTTTATTACGAGTGGGAGTTTTAACACATCAGCTCATAATGATAAAAATTATAGGTCTTATATGTTACTTATAAGACTTATTTAATCTTATTTTAATAAGTCTTATAAGTAACATATAAGAGTTTTTAAAACACATTTAATGAAAACACAGTTATAAGGTCTTATATAGAACACCTGCTAATTCTTATATACTGCATCATAAACTAAAACACAGTAAGGGAAACACATAACCATATCCTAATGTTTGAACAACCATATCCTACTGTTTGAACATAAACATATCCTACTGTTTGAACATAACCATAAGCAACTGTTTTGAACATAACCATAAGCTACTGTTTTGAACAACCAAATTAACTACGATAAACGGTGTTTTTGTGGTTCAAGAAGTCGTGAAACATTTTTGCCCTGTACATAGAGGCAGCACCACCACCATAACTTTTGCTCACTGCCCCTTTCTCGAAAATGTCTTGGGCAACCATCAACACATGAATACCACAATCAAGGCTTCCATAACTTTGCTGTGGAGTCCACTTTACCTTGTTGAATTTAGGTTTCTCAATTTCTTTTTCAGGTAAATCTTTGTCTTTACCGGACAATACACGCTTTTCATAATCAAACTGAATCAAGAAAAGAAAATACAATAATCAGACAAATAGAAATTGAAAAGAAAATACAATAATCAGCTTTTTATTAAGAACATACGATTTTTCTGCCTTTAATGATATAGCTGTCTTGCCCTGTTCTTGGATGCATTGAATTGTAAAATGAATACTCCCCGATTTTGGTATCCAAGACAAGAAATGTCCAATGATCAATTGTTCTGGCATTCGGATGCTCATTTGTTGCTGTGTGTACTGGCATCAAAATGTGTTTGGCTTCTTCTTTTGCCAACTTCAATAGAACCTTGTCAATAACTCTTGAAATATCATCACTGTTCTTTTGTCTCAAAAAACTCTGGATAGGAATAAATTATAAATGTTAATAAATTCTAACAAAAAGAAGTTAGTAAATAATTTAGAGTCGATAACACTTACCATTGAAAAACTTGTTAAGTAACCAACCATTAATTTCTGACTTCCTGAAGTTGGAGGGCAATTGTCATGTCTTTCTTTCAAATTTGAAAGATATGCATCCAATACCTATCAATCCACAAATGTAATCTCATTAAAAAACCTTTTGATATAAAGCATATAAATTTTGATTTAAGAAACTATATAATTAAACAAAAAAATTAACATATAGTAGATTTTGTCATTTTATCATGTGCCAGTTCCCACAGATCATTCATGCAAACATGATTTGCTTCATTTTGCCATATAGAATCACTGAAAAAAAAAACATATATGAGAAATTTTACAAATTTTTAAATATTTATTATAAGAATAAAGTAAATGTTACATACTACTTGTTGAGACGACCACACAAATCCTTATACAAAGCCTTGCTCTTTCGATCGATTTCCTTTGTTGTTTCAGTTTGTTTTGCTAGAAATGAAGGTGGTACATCAGAATCCATGTCAACAGCTTTTTCATCATCAATATTTACTGTCTGAATAATCTTCTCCTTCAATTTTTCTTCTGTTTTTTTTTTGTCTTCTTTTTCGGGTAGACCAAATTTGAATCTTCTTTTGATACTTTCCTCTTACCAACCCTTTCCTTTATACCCCTTTCCACAGATCCTATTTTTAAATGCTTTCCCTTTCCCTTTCTCTCTTTCATTTGATCTTCTTTTTCTTTTTCTTTTTCCTCATTCTCCTTCTCTTTTTCTTTCTCTGCTGCAGCCCTCTCCTCATTAAACTTTTTCTTGTACTCTAGTTCCTTCTCAGCAAACTGCTCAAGCAGTTGCAAAAGATTCTCTTCATGATTATTTTCATTATTAGTAAGCCTTTCAATCTCACTTTTCAAATCTGCAACAGTTTTTTCAAACATTGAAATTGTATCATCATGTGCAACTTTCATCTTTTGAATTTCCTCCTCCGTTGCTTTCATTTGTTCTTCAGCCATTTTCAGTTGATTCTCACTCTCTACCTCTGATGCAAACAAAAGCTGACCCTGTTCAATTTCCTCTTCAATATCTTGATCTTTTTTTTTTCAAAATCAACTACTCTAACAAGAAAATCATCCATTTCTTTGATCAAATTTTATTTTTCCCTTTTCAAGTCACACAGCTCAACATTCTTTCTTCTTTCTTCTTCAATTTTGGCATTCAACTTTTCATTTTCAATTTTCAACTCTGAAAACTCAGCATTTTTTCGGACTTCTTCTTCAAGAACAGAATTCAACTTTTCTATCTCCTTCAAAAAATCTTCCTTTTCCTTAAACAGTCCCTCATCCACACTCTTAAAAAAATCACCTATGACTTCCTCAACTGATTCACCAACATTATGTCTCATGGTAGGTGTGAATATGCTGTGATCAGTACTTTTGAAGTCATTTATCATGTTACCGGAACTGATATTTTCCAAGCCAACAATTCCATCATTATTACTTTCTGTCTCCACATCTTTTCCCTCAAGATCACCATTTTTCAACATAATATCTTCCTCAGATGTTAACACAAGCTCTTCAACAGTAACCTATATTCATAAGAGAGGGTTTTTAGAAATATCTTATATCTTGCTTTGTGTAACATATAAGACATTATAAACAAAACAACTACTAAACTATGAGACCTAAAGATGAACATTAATATTAATAGAAGGTACATACCTCATCTTTTCCCAATTTTACAATCAGTTGATTGAAACCTTTTATTTTTTTCGAGATGTCCCACTTCATGAACCTCGGTAGCAAGCTCCTTGTTGGTTTGAAGATTGTTGTGTGCTCATTAAACCAATGCTAAAAGAACATTAAAAATTGTATAATTATGCATATATACATATATTTAATAAAAAAACATTAAATAAACAAAGACTTTACTTACAGGTAAAAGCGATACACAGCCTGTCATAAGAAGTGGTGTTGAATGCTTTTCATTCAACGATTGCTTCAGATTCTCAACAATAGCTCTTGACCAATCATAGGTCTTCATCTTCTTCAAATCATCAACATAATAAAAAAATGCTGATGATATATGTTCTCCCTTTGATAAAAAAAACAATGACCCCATTGCTATTAAAACAAGCAATTTCACAACATCCTCAACATCTTCCTCTTCATCACTCAACACAATTCTTCTCAATGCTTCTTTCACTAACTTCATATTCACCACACTAGGACAATTAGGAAATTGCCTCTTCACCAAATCAAAAGAAAGAAAATCTAACCGTAACTTCTTCAAATTCATTTTTTCTTCCCCAACAACCACTCCAAAAATTGTTGTTATATCTCTAGGTGCAATATCAACAAACCTCCCCAAGTTTGAATTTTTGTACATTCGAATCATAACACATAATTATCTCCTCAATGGTTGAATCCATCTTGCGATATGTAAAATCCATGTTTGAAAAAATGGCATGAAAAAAGTTGTAGAAAGGTGTTTTTTTCAACTTCATAAAATGGGCTGCCTTGAGAGGTGTCTCCTTCATAATCGACCAAATAGCATGCATATTGGACCTATAATTTGGGATCCATGACAAATTTTTTGCTTCTCTTGAAGCTTTTGAAATCCCTTTGGGAAGTTTTTGGTTAACAATTGCTGGTGATGATTTCTTCTTGGGCTTCAGAGATTTGGCTTTTAGATTTTGAATTTTAGCTACAGGTTCAGCCTTACCTTTTAACCTTGTTACAGATTTATGTACTTGTTTTTGTGGTTAAAGTGATACTGCAATCTCCTTGGTCTTTGATCTAGTTACAGGGGTATGTACAGGTACAGGGGATTTGAGAGGTGAGGCTGTGGTGTTTTCTTTTTTGGTGTTTCTGCAAAAGCTGGAGAAATATGCACTTGAGCAGTTGGTATTTCGACAGAAGCTGGAGAACTGTGCACAAAGAAGTTGGTAAATGATGGATATTTTGTGTTTCTGCAGAAGGAGGTGAAGCAGTTGGTGTTCTTTCGGATGATACAGAGGATGCTGATGGATTTCTACACTTTTTACCAAAGGGTTTATACTTCATACCTTGCTTTTTTCCCATCTATAAGTAAAAATACAAGATGATATATATTATTAGACTGAATATAATAAAATTGTTTTAAGACTTTTAAAAAAGTCTTATATTATAATTATAAGACTTTTTAAAAAGTCTTATAATTAACATATAAGACTTTTTTTAATAAGTCTTATAAGTAACATATACTTTTTAAAAAGTCTTATATACAACATATAAGACTTTTTTAAAAAGTCATATAAGACTTAGAAGTAGTCATAAAAGTCCTATAAGTAACATATAAGACTTTTTTAAAAGTCTTATATACAACATATAAGACTTTTAATAAAGTCTTATATGTTACTTATAAGACTTTTTAAAAAAGTCTTATATACAACATATAAGACTTAGAAGTAGTCATAAAAGTCTTATAAATAACATATAAGACTATTAAAAAGTCTTATAGGTTGATATAAGACTTTTAAAAATTCTTATAAGTAACATATAAGACTTACAAGTAGCTTATAAGTCTTATTGTAAGTCTTATATGTTGATTATAAGACTTTTTTAAAAGTCTTATATGTACTGATTATAAGACTTTTTTAAAAGTCTTATATGTACTTATAGGACTTAAAAAAGTCTTATATACAACATATAAGACTTACAAGTAGTCTTATATTATAAGTCTTATACGTTGTATATAAGTCTTTTTAAAAAAGTCTTATATAAGTCTTATATACAACATATAAGACTTACAAGTAGTCTTATATAAAGTCTTATAAGTAACATATAAGACTTATAAGTCTTATAATAAGACTTATAAGTCACTTATAAGTCTTATTATAAGACTTATAAGTCACTTATAAGTCTTATTATAAGTCTTATATGTTGATTATAAGACTTTTAAAAAGTCTTATATGTTACTTATAAGACTTTTTTAAAAGTCTTATATACAACATATAAGACATACAAGTAGCTTATATAAGTCTTATAAGTAGATTATAAGACTTACAAGTAGCTTATAAGACTTATATATAAGTCACTTATAAGTCTTATTTAGAAGTCTTATATGTTGATTATAAGACTTTTTTAAAAGTCTTATATGTACTGATTATAAGACTTTTTTAAAAGTCTTATATGTACTTATAGGACTTAAAAAAGTCTTATATACAACATATAAGACTCACAAGTAGTCTTATGTTATAAGTATTATACGTTGTATACAAGACTTTTTAAAAAAGTCTTATATAAGTCTTATATACAACATATAAGACTTACAAGTAGTCTTATATAAAAGTCTTATAAGTAACATATTATGTCTTATTATAAGTCTTATATGTTGATTATATGACTTTTAAAAAGTCTTATATGTTACTTATAAGACTTTTTTAAAAGTCTTATATACAACATATAAGACTTACAAGTAGCTTATATATGTCTTATAAGTAGATTATAAGACTTACAAGTAGCTTATAAGACTTATATATGAGTCACTTATAAGTCTTATTATAAGTCTTATATGTTGATTATAAGACTTTTAAAAAGTTTTATATGTACTGATTACAAGACTTTTTTAAAAGTCTTATATGTACTTATAGGACTTAAAAAAGTCTTATATACAAGATATAAGAGTTACAAGTAGTCTTATAATATAAGTCTTATACGTTGAATATAAGACTTTTAAAAAGTCTTATATACAACATATATGACTTATAAGTCTTATTATAAGTCTTATATGTTGATTATTAGACTTTTAAAAAGTCTTATATGTTACTTATAAGACTTTTTTAAAAGTATTATATACAACATATAAGACTTATGCTTTTACTTATATCTTATAAACAGCTTATAAGTTACTTATAAGTTCAAATAGGTTTTATAACTATTAGAAAAAGGCTTATAAGTTAAATTCTAATTTTTTTTAAGAAAATGCAATAAAAATAAATTGAAGACATTCAGGTTTTAAAAGACAAACCTAGGCCTTATTACATCATCATAAAAGAAAATGATGAAGAAATGTTTATCAAAATCAAAATGTTGAAAAACACTAGTATTAAATGTTTTCAAAATTTGTTTATCTCTGTATAATATTTCAAATAAATACTGTTTAAAACATAAATGAAGAAAAAACTTATAAAAAACAACGAAATAAAGTAAAAATTCATTATAATTGATGATTTTTTTTCTGAAATTTACCTTTTATGAGTTTAAATTCACTTCGCTCTTCACTTCAACGGACTTTCTCCTGAGTTCACCGAAAATCTCTTCAGCTTCAACGGAAATCGCCTGAATTTCGCCTGGATTTAGAGAGAGAAAATGATTTTTGAAAATGAGGGTTTTGTGCGCCGAGGTTGAAGCGGTGAAAGTGATGGTTTACGAGGCACGTGGCGTAATCGCAAGTTCAATACATGGCGAAATCGGAAGCAACAGGTTTTTTTTAAGGGCATTTTGATCTTTTAAAAGCGAGGTGTGTGTGAGGAATTAGTAAAAAGTCATTTCTTAAAATGGGTTTAAATCTCCCTAAAGGGGCTCTAGGGTCCGTTGGCCTATTTTATATGCTTTGTAATCGGTTTATAACAGTTTTACTTTTGATAAATTACTTGATAATTTTCAAAGAGTTTTTAAGAAAAGTGTTTTGGCTATTCAACCCCCTCCTCCCTCTAGCCTGTTTTCTTATCAATTGGGCCTAACACATGTTCACTTGAAACAATGGACATGTTCCCCCCCCCCCCCCTCCTTTTTTGTTGTAAATATTTTGGATGGAGATGCCTTTAAAAAATCACAGCCTAGATTGATTTCATCTTTTGGGATTGCCACCATGCTTGTAACTTAACTTGTGTGCCTTTGTGTGTGTTTTGTTTATATATAAATAGTTTGTTTGCTAAAAAAATCTAGAAAAGTATAATCACTATTATTAACACAAAATAAAGCTAATTTGGGATTTCCTATGTTTTGAGGACTAATTTCCAAATTCTCTTAAATTAGACTTTGCCTAATATGTAGATTAATTAGCTTTTGAGTTTAATTTTTACATTCCATAAACATTTAAACCAATCTTTAGTTATTATAACAAAGGGGTAGATGAAAAATTGTTTCATCATCCTCACAACAAACCAACGAATTTGCAGTCACTTGGTTGTATGACCGAATTCGAAATCAACCAACCTTCTTGTCTGATTTCATATGGGTTCCTTGATTGTTTTTTTCTCTAATCAATTATCATGACTACCCAACTGTTTTGGTAGAAAAAACAATAATGTTGAATCTTGACTTGCTAAGTGTATGGATTTAAACAACAAGGAGGGGACTTTGGAATTCAATTAAATGGAACAAAAACATGAAAGTAAAGAGTGACACAATGATTTGTTAACGAGAAAAACCTTATAGATGATAACCTCTTCGGAAAAAACCCCGGGAGTTAGGTTTCCAACCTTAAATGTTTCACTATGATAAGCGTGGTTACAACTATGGAAGACGATGGAGAGGATTACAAATTGTACGTGTGTAGTGTGTAAAATGGCCGTGTGTTTTTCCGTCTCCATATCCCCTTAAATAATAACAACTATAAACGGATAAATATTAGCTCCTACAATCTCGACATCCATGCTTATCTCCTCAACGTCCACAAGACCAAGTCCACTTTGCCGTTGAAGAGAAGTTGAACGTGCTTGAAAGTATCCCATATTTATCTCTTTTGTAAAATAATAATGAAATATATTATATAAAAACAAATTAGTAAATATTAAGTAATACTTACAGTGGAATATCATCTTGACATGCAGGATCACCTGAAGATGTCACCATGCTGAAAAATACCCATAACAATTTGTCCCCAAAAATATTTGTTTACCATGGAAAATGAAGAGGAAAATATTTTTCAGATAATAACCAACTGCCAGCTTCATGATTAGACAGCCATAATGATACGTGGAGCAATTGGACGGTTGGGGAGTTAATTAGGGAAAATCGTTTTTTTGAATTAGAACCCTTTTCAATTTAAACAACTGCTTGGTGGCTTTTAAAAGCTTCTCAAACCTTTCAAATTGTCTCTTCTCACCACGGCGTTCTCTGTAAGGTAAACTCTCCGCTCTTTCTTCCCTTCCTTGACTCCATTGATTTCTCTTCTTGCTTGCTTGTTAACATGGGTAGGACTAGATGGAGTTCTTCCAAAACCAAGAGTGCGCCGCCTCCGCAAGGTCCCATAGAGATTAATTTTGAGGATTTCGTGTGTGAAAATCTCCTTGCTAAGCCAGACGAGGAGACTTGTGTGTTTAGCGATGCCCAGATTGAGTCGCTAAAACGACAATGCTACTTCCCGGAAGGTGCTATCTTTCACCCTTTCTCCGTCAACCTTAGGTCTGATTTGGTTTCCAAAAAATGGGTTTGTTTTCTCGAATACCCCTTCCTTCTAGGGTTTAGTTACCCTTTCCCTCCTTTGGTTTCTGAATTTTTTCAAAAGACCCAACTTGCTTATCCCCAATTAATGCCTATGGCTTGGAGAATTTTTGCCTTTATAATCAAAGTTAACAGGGAAAACCGTCTAAACCTAGGGCTTCATGAAATAGCTTACTCGTATGATTTTCAACCTTTTGGGTCAAAAAGGTATCTTTTTAAGAAGAGGTCGGGTAGGAATTTCCTAATGAGCACTACGTCTTCAAGCGATAGGGGATGGAAAAATAGATTTTTCTTTGTTGATAGGGCATCCATTGAAGGAGGGGATGAAATATCAAGCGAATGGAATAAGGGAGGCACTTCAATTTCTGACTTTGTGATTTCTTGCTTTTGAGATAAACTGAAACCGTAATTTTTCTTACCTTTTTGGAGATATTGATTGGGGAGAGCTTTTCCCATCGGCGGAGGATAACTTAACAAAAATCGAAGAGTTCTTCAGCCTGCCCTTGGACAAGAGATCACCTAGAGATCTGTTAGAATCACCTTTTGTTGTTCAAGAAGACAATAGAGCATCATCCTCTGTTATCATGTCTACAGGTAAGCATGTTGTCTCCTTATTCTGCTTCTTTAATCTAATGCGTAATACTTTTTGACACTCTTCATATGTTGGTGCAGTTTCTAAGCCAGTTGTCTCGGGGTTAGACTTTGATCTTGATGATATTGATGCCATGTTTGGAGATTCTCCTCTCAAGATAGAGATGAAGCCACCACCGGTTCCCAAGAAAATCCCTGTACTAGATGAGAGCGCTGGTATTGGCTCTAGGGTGAAAAAGTGGAAGGCCATACAAGAGGAAGTGATTGAAGTTGTTGATATATTTGAAGGACTGCCTTTGGGGGAATTTAAGAAGAAGTATATGAGCTTTGCAGCTGGGGTAAGATGTTACTAACTAATCTTTGACCGATCTTAAGCTTCCATAATATCCTTTGATATCAATTATTTATGTCACAGGCGATGGGATATGTGGAAGAATTGATGAAGGAACATGAGGTGTTTAAGAAGAAGTCCAAATCAGAGGCAGCATTGGCTAAGAAAGAAAAGATCTTGTTGGAGAACAAGGTGAAGGCGCATGAGAAAACCCATGAAAAGCAGGTGAAGACTCTAGAGGAGCAAGAGAGGACAGTGAAAGATCTTCTAGAAAGCTTGGCAAAGAGTGAAGGTGACCATCTCAAGGAGATTACCGAAGTAAGGGATTCCTGCAAAATAGCGGTTGCAAAAACTGTTTTTCAGAGTAGGATCAAGATGATAAAGGAGTTCCAAGATGGAGAATCTCAGAATTGGGATATAAAAAAGGAGTATGCCCATTTAGCCAAACTGACAGGTGAGCCAGTGGATGAGGGCGAGGTGTCATCCAGTCCACATGAAGGAATTGTGAAGGAAGCAGCAGAGGTTGGAGAGGTTACTCCTAAAGCAACATCTGAGGCGGATGCCATCTGAAAAAGGTAAAACATGTTTGTTTTGTTTTTGCTGGTACTACGGGGGTGGAATTTCAAAGACAATTTTAATTCTGTTGGTTATGTAATAGGTCCATAAGGACCGAAGACAATTTATTTCAAGTGTTGGGTTGGTTCAACACTTTTGCTTTCTAGTTTTAGATGCTTGGATGTTTGGTACAATATCTTAGCTTTTGGGAATGTTCTTATGGTAGTTTTTAGAAAAACTATGGCTTGGTAATTTTCAAGCATGTCAAGGCTTGGTATACTTTTGATGAAGTTTTCTTTGGATAATTACATGTTAGTTTCGTAAGGTGACATGATAGTATGTCAAAACAGTAGGTACTTAAGATGACACGTACATGTCATAACCATAAGAATAAAACATAAGATCAATCATTTAATTGAGTGGGAATGGGTAAGCTATACAATTTTACTCATATAGGCCCACCTCACACCTCAATTTGATAACTTGCGCTCCAGGCGAAGGTGTGGCAACCTAACATCTTAAGAAAGAGGTAATTAACTCTTTAAACCTTAGAAGAGATTGTGTACCTTTACTTTAGAAGAGATGGTCAGTCTCTGACGGAGGAGAATTCGCTGTTGTTTCAACCTGAGTACTTTCGATATGTCCCCATTCTCGTATGTCAACATCTTGCAAGACAGAGACATGATAGAAATGGACATCAACTATGTTGACACCCCTCCACAGGTTGTGTTAGTGACATCTAATTTTGAAGTAAATCAAAATGAAAAGATGAAAAACAGAAAAATGAAAGGTTACTCATATTCAATAGAGGATTGTTCGTACCTGGGATGAGGTGAGGTTTAGGAAGGAATTGTCTAGATGTAATACCTTTTAAGATGAATAGCGTTCCAACTACGTGGAATCATTTGGCCATCCAGGGTTGACAGGCGATATGCTCCTTTCCCGGACTGTGCATCAATCAAGTAGAGTCCTTCCCATTTTGGGGCAAGCTTGCCTGCATTAAGTTCCTTTGTATTTTGGAATGCCTTTCGTAGGACTAAGTCTCCTACTTGAAATCTTTTAACCCTTACATTTTTGTTGTAAGACCTGGCTACCCTTTGCTGATATGCTGCCATCCGAATTTTGGCCATGTCCCTTAGCTCGTCTATAGTATCCAAGTCATGTGTCAAGATGTCCTTATTATGCTCAGGTGTCAACAAACCGTATCTGGCTGTAGGTACTAGAACTTCTGCTGAAATGACCATTTTCTGCCCCAAATACCAGAGAATAGGGAGTCTGACCAGTAGCATTCTTAGATGTTGTCCTGCCAGCCCATAAAACCATTGGTAACTCTTCTGCCCATCTTCCTTTCTTTTGGTTCAATCTTCTTTTTAAATTTCTTATGATAATTTTATTGCTGGATTCTGCCTGTCCATTCGCTTGAGGGTGAACAGGTGAAGATGTCACCATCTTGACTCCCCATCTTGTCAAGAAATCCTGGGTCTTCCTACTGATGAATTGGGAGCCGTTATCACATATTATCTCTGAAGGTATCCCAAACCTACTGAATATATTTATCTTTATGAATGAAATAACTTCCTTGTCCCGGACCTGCACGTATGCTTCAGCTTCTACCCATTTAGAAAAATAGTCTGTCATGGCTAGTAGAAATACTCTTCCTCCTAGAGCCCTGGGCAATTTTCCTACGATGTCCATTCCCCAAACCATAAATGGCCATGGTGACAGGATAGGATGTAGCAATTCGGCTGGTTGATGTAGGATGTTCCCATGCCGCTGACAGGAGTCTCATTTCTTTGCATATTTCGCAGTGTCTCTTCGCATTGTGGGCCAAAAATAGCCCATTCTTAGAGCCTTGGTATACTGGCTTCTGCCCCAAGTGTGATTTCCACACCGCCCTTCATACAGCTCCTTCAAAACCTGATGGGCTCGATCTGCTCCTAGACACCTTAAGTAGTGACCTGCAGTAGACTTCCTTAACAAAAGGTTATTAATAAGCAAATATTTAGATGATCTTACCCTGTATGCTCGAGCATTTTTCTCTTTAGCTGGGATCGTATCATCTTGGAGATACTTGACAATAGGAGCTGTCCAGGAAGTTACGGCGGGACTTGTAGGGATGTCGACATCCTGAACGAACAGCTCGAGACGATCAATTTCTGGGATGTCGACATGCATAATTGGGATGCTTGTCTGTGAAATGCTTTTGAATGCTGAACCTAAGTTTGCTAGGGCGTCAGCTTGAGAGTTTTTTTCACGTGAAACTTGTTCCAAAGTAAATGTATTGAACTTGGCCGCCAAAATTTTTACAATTTCCAAATATGTCGTCATCTTTGCATTTTTTGCTATGTAGGACCCCAATGTTTCCGCCGCTGGCAAGGGTGCCACCGTCACTCTAACATCAGGAGGTAGAACCACCTCATTGCCGCCACCTCCTCAGTCGGGACCTCAGCAAATGGAACCTTCTAAGACTCCACAAAAGGAAGCGACATCTTCCAATGTGGATGCCGACATTCGAAGTATCCTGACCAGATTGAATCAGAGGCTGGATCAGTAAGATAGCAATTCGAAGGTATTGGCCAATTCCATGATTAAGATGCAGAGGGATCAATAGCTCATCGCTTCTCGACTTGAAAACATCTCACCATTGCGCGCAAGGAACCTCAACTTCGATACCACCGAACGATCTACGCTTCAGAGTGAATTTATCCCAAAGGGTGGTCCATCTCAAACTCATCAGTCGACATCTTTAATTATGTCGACATCCTTGCCCGGGGACACCCTATTAACGCCACCTTCAGCAGGATTCTCCCCGTTCATTCCATTCATTGACAACACCACTGTTACAACCTCCACGGAAAATACTGGTTTGCTAAATAATCTTTTCAATAATAATACTTTCCATCGTATTCCTATGGCTGACCCTTTTGCAGGAAAGCCCCTAGCTAAGCAGATGCAGGATCTCAGGGAGCTGATAATGAACGTGCCAGGCGTAACTCCTCCAATCCAGCCAGTATCTCAAAACTGCTACAATCAGACCCGGTTTGTCCCAGCAATTGCAAATGTCGACATCCCGAAGCGTTTCAGTGTTCCATCCATGAAGTTGTATGACGGAAGCACAGATCCAGAGGAGCATGTTGCCCACTATCAAGAGAAGATGGACATAGTACATATCCCACTTCAATTCAGGGAGGCTTGCCTGTGCAGAGGATTTGGATCGACCTTGGTTGGGCCAGCTCTCAAGTGGCTGATTAGGCAACCCTAGGCTCAATCGGCTCATACGCCCAACTTATCAATATGTTCTATAATCAATTCTCATGTAGTCGACAATTCAAGAAGTTGACCAGTGACCTCTACAATGTGATCCAGCAGCCTAACGAGACTCTGAAAAAATATGTCCATCGGTTCAACAAATAAGTGCTAGAAATTCCCAATCTTGACATGCGACAGCCACAGAAGCATTCAAAATGGGACTGAAGAAGGATTCACAGTGTTATCAAGATCTGGTGATGACTCCTTGTAAAAGGTTGGAAGAAGTCAGGAGCAGGGCCCTGAGATTCATAAGGTTGGAGGAAGATGAGCTGCGAAGATCGAAGTCCTTATCCAAGTTATCGACATATGACAATCCAGACAGAAAGACCGAATCATCCCACCGCAGGAACAACCGATCCAATCCTTATCCGAGAATTGACAACAACAAAATTAATTCAATAGAGGGCAAGGATGAAGATAGCGATAATGTGCCTAGCATTTCTGATTATTGTTTTTCTGTTGACATTTCAGGTATACTCTGTGCAATGGGCAACCTGGGGGACAAAGCAAGATGGCCAAAGAAGATAGATAAAACCACGGGATGGCGTGACAAGTCAAAGTGGTGTGCCTACCATGAGGACATTGGGCATGTTGCAGAAGATTGCATTGCACTAAGAAAGGAGATCAGCTACTTGCTCTCAAAGGGACATCTTAAGGGCTTGTTGGGATCCAGAAAGAAGAAGGCAGAAAATGTAGAAGCTCCACATGAAGTCGAAAGACTAGTCTCTCCTCCAGCATCAACGAAGGTGATCAATTTCATTAGTGGAGGCTCAGAAATTTTTGGCACATCTTATTCTGCTGCAAAGCGACATGCCAAGGAGTCAAAAGAAGAGAAGGCAGAAAGACCATCCAGGATGTCGATATCTTGCCAGGAGGCCATCACCTTTGATGAGGGTGATCGAGATAATTTGCTGGAACCCCATCATGATGGCCTAGTCATTTCATTGCAGATCACCAATTGTACCATCAGGCGTATCCTGGTTGATGGGGGTAGCTCTGTCAATCTCATTATGTTGAGCACCCTTAAGGAGATGAACATCCCAGAATCGGAGATCGTCAAGAAATCCTCAGTATTAGTAGGCTTCAGTGGAGAAGTCAAAGAAACAGTGGGAGAAATAAAGCTTCTAATCTACTCAAAAGGACTCAACACCATGGAGCGGTTCTGCGTAATTGATTGTGCAACATCTTACAATGTTATTCTTGGAAGACCGTGGATTCATAGAATGAAAGCTGTACCGTCCACTTACCATCAGTGTGTGAAGTTCCCAACACCCTGGGGTGTCGCTAAAATATACAGTGATCAACAGGTGGCCAAGGAGTGCTATAAGACTTCAATGAAGGCGTCGAAGTCTCCCAAACAAGCATAGCAATTACAGAAGAAAGTATGTGAAGTCCTGGAAGCTAGGGAGAATGATGTGAAAGAAGTATTACTAGACCCTTCCAATCCAGACATCAAGGTACTTATTGGCAGTGACATCCCACTAGATATAGAAGAAAAACTTGTGGACCTGTTAAGGAGCAGAACAAAGAGTTTCGCTTGAAGACATGATGACATGACCGGCATCAGCAAAGATGTCATCACCCACAAACTCAACATTGATCCTAGCTTCAAGCCAGTGCACCTGAAGCGTAGGAAGTTTGCAGAACAAGAAACCAGATAATCAAGGAAGAAGTAGAACGTTTACTCAAAGCCAACATGATACGAGAGGTAGATTATCCAAGATGGTTAGCAAACGTAGTTGTGGTCGAGAAGAAGAACGGGAAATGGCGAGTCTGTGTTGTCTTCACCGACTTGAACAAAGTCTGTCCAAAAGATCCTTTCCCTTTGCCTCATATAGATTCGTTGGTTGATGCCACTTCTGGACACGAGCTCCTCACCTTCATGGACCTATCCTCAGGATTCCAACAAATCCAGATGGAGCCATCTGATAAAGAGGACACCGCCTTCATAACACCAACAGGTATCTATTGTTATATTGCTATGCCTTTTGGACTAAAAATGCAGGTGCAACATATCAGAGGCTCGTCAACAAAATGTTCAAAGACCAGATCTGGGACACAATGGAGGTATATATTGACGATATGGTAGTAAAATCCAAGAAAGATGAAGATCACATAAGCCACCTATCTCAAGCCTTCGACATCTTGGATTGTTACAATATGAAACTTAATCCAGCAAAATGCAATTTTGGAATGAAGGCAGGGAAGTTTTTGGGTTATATGGTAAATAAAAGAGGCATTGAAGCTGCCCCAAAATAGATTCGTGCCATTATCAAAATGTCGTCACCTCAATCTGTCAAAGACGTCCAGAGATTGACAGGGAAGATTGTTGCACTCACCAGGTTCATTTCAAAGTCTTCTGATCGATGCAAGCCTTTCTATGACATCCTAAGAAAAAACAAGAAGTTCCAGTGGGAAGACCAGCGTGAACAAGCCTTTCAGGAGCTCAAAAGTTACATGTCGACACATCCATTATTGGCCAAACCTCAGGAGGGCGAACATCTTTACATCTACCTAGCAGTTTCAGAAAGCGCTGTAAGCTCAGTCTTGGTGACAGAGCGAGATGGTATTCAGCAACCCATCTATTACATAAGTGTTTTGGTAGAAAAAACAATAGAGTTGAATCTTAACTTTGACAAGTGTGTGGATTAAACAATAAGGAGGGGACTATGGAATTCGACTATATGGAACAAAAGCATGAAAAGAAATAATGACACCACGATTTGTTAACGAGGAAAACCTTAGAGGTGATAACCTCTTTGGAAAAAACCCCGGGAGTTAGGTCTCCAACCTTAAAAGTTTCACTATGATGATTATGAATACAACTTTGGAAGAGAATGGAGAGGATTACAAGTAGCTTGTGTGTAGAGTGTGTGCGTATGAAAATGCGTGTGTGTTTTCCGTCTCCATTTCTCCTTAAATATAAGTAAGTATGAATGAGTCAAATGCTGTTCCTACAATCTCGGGATATATGCTTATCCTCGTCAACATCCGTGAGACCAAGTCATCCTTGCCATTGAAGATGTGTTGAACGTGCTAGAAAATATCCCGTATTCTTCTCTTTTGTTCACTGGAATATAATAATAAAGATATTAGGAAAAATCAAATAAGTAAATATTAAAACAATACTTACAATGGAATGACATCTTGATATGCAGGAGCAACTGAAGATGTCCCCATGCTGAAAAATACCCACAACAATTTGTCCCCAAAAACATTTGGCTAACTCGGCAACTGAGGAGGCAAATGTTTTTCTTTGCAATAAATGATCAACTGCCAGCTTTGCATGATGGGACGGGTATAGAGAAACGTGGAGGCAATAAACGGTTGGGGAGTAGGCTTAATAAAAAGTGGTTTTTTGGGATTAGAGTTCCCTTTAATTTAAATAACCGCTTGGGAAACTCCATAATGATCTTCTAAAACCTTCCATTTCGTTTCTGCTTACTACGGCGCTGCTTTCCTGCAAGGTAAAAATTTTGCCATTTTCATACTTTCATCCATTGTTTACTTTTCGCTTTTGTCTCTGTTAACCATGGGTAGAACCAGGTGGTCTTCGTCCAAAACTAAGAGTGTCCCATCCCCACAAGGTCCCATAGAGATTAGTCTTGATGATTTCGTTTGCGAAAACCTTCTTGCGAAACCAGATGAAGAGACTTGCTTGTTCAGTGATACCCAAATCGAATCACTGAAACAACAATGCTACTTCCCAAAAGGTGCAATTTTTCACCCTTTTTCTGTAAATCTTAGGTCTGACTTCGTTTCCCACAAATGGATCTGTTTTCTTGAATATCCCTTTCTTCTAGGGTTTAGCTACCCTTTTCCATTGTTGGTTTCTGAGTTCTTCCAAAAGACCCAACTCGCTTATTCTCAACTGATGCCCATGGCTTGGAGAGTTTTTGCTTTTGTTATCAAAGTGAACAGGGAAAATGGGTTAAACCTAGGGCTTCATGAGATTGCTTATTCGTACGATCTTCAACCTTTTGGTTCAAAAAGATATCTTTTTAGGAAGAGGTCAGGTAGGAATTCCTTAATGAGCACCACATCTTCTAGTGATAGGGGATGGAAAAATAGGTTTTTCTTTGTTGATAGGGCATCCATTGGAGAAGGGAATGAGGTTTCAAGCGAGTGGAACAAGGGAGGTACTTGAATTCCTAACTTTGTGATTTTCTGTTCTTGAAACAAACTGAAATCGTAATTGTTCTTACCTTTATGCAGATATTGACTGGGGAGAACTATTCCCACCGGCTGAAGACACTTTAACCAAGATTGATGAATTTTTCAGGCTCCCTTTAGACAAGAGATCTCCTAAGGGACTACTGGAATCGTCTCTGGTTGTCCCGGAAGACCAAAAGGCCTCCACCTCTGTAATTATGTCTACAGGTAAGCATGTTGTCTTTTCACTTTAGTTCATCAATCTGATTTACTATATTTCTTGACAATCTTCATATGTCAATGCAGTTTCCAAACCAGTTATTTCAGGATCGGATTTTGATCTTGATGAGATTGAAGCCATGTTCGAAGGCACTGCTCTAAAGATAGAGATGAAACCTCCACCCGCTCCCAAGAAGATTCCTGCTTTAGATGAGAGTGCGGGTATTGGCTCTAGGGTGAAGAAGAGAAAGGCTAATCAAGAAGAGGTGGTTGAGGTTGGAGATTCTTTTGATGGAATGCCAGTAGGGGATTTCAAGAAGAAATACATGAGTTTTGCGACTGGGGTAAGATGTTGTTAATTGGATATTAACTAACTCAAAAAGTTTTTATAACATCTAACGATGTCAAGTTATTATTTTACAGACTGTAGGGTATGTGGAGGATTTGGTAAAAGAAATTGAGATGCTGAAGAAGAAGTCAAAAGCTGACATTGCTTTGGTTAGGAAGGAGAAGACAGTGTTAGAGAACAAGGTGAAGGTGCATGAAAAGACCCTGGAGCAACAAGGCAAGTCATTGGAAGAGCAGGAGCAAACGGTAAAGGACTTACTGAATAGCTTGGCGAAAAGCGAGGAGGATCATCTTAAGGAGATTGCGGAGGTTAAAGGTTCTTGCAAGTTGGCTGCCGCTAAGACCGTTTCCCAGAGTAAGATCAAGTTGATGAGGGAGTTTCGAGAAGGGAAGGCTGAGAGCTGGGATCTGAATAAGGAATGTGCCCACTTTTCCAGGTTGACAGGTGAACCAGTGGATGAAGGTGAGGTGTCCTCAAACCCAAATGAAGCGATTGTAAAGGATGCAACAGAGGTTGGAGAAGTCACTCCCCAAGCAACACCTGCGGCAGATGCCACTTGAAAAAAGGTAAAATAATTCTGTTCTGGTTTTTTGATGGTATTACTGGGGTGGAATCCCTGAAGACAATTTTAATTTTTATTTGGTTATGTAATGGGTCCATAAGGACCAAAGACAATTTCTTTTACGTGTTGGGTTGGTCCAACACTTTTGCACTTTAACTTTGGTAGTTTGGATGTTTTTATGGTAACAATAATCTAGTTAAGGTTTAGTAGTTTTCAAGCATGTCAAGGCTTGTTTTCTTTTGGATGAAATTTTTCTTTGTACGGTTACTTGTTATGCTCGTAAGGTGACATGATAGTATGTCAAAGCCGTAGATACTTAAGATGACATGTATATGTCATAACCACAAGAATAATACATGAGATCAATCATTCAACTGAGTGGGAATGGGTAAGCTATATGAGTTTACCCATATAGGCCCACCCCACACCTCAATTAAAGAGATAACTTGCGCTCCAGGCGAAGGTGTGGTAACCTAACATCTTAAGAAAGAGGTAATTAACTCTTTAAACCTTAGAAGGGATTGTGTACCTTTACTTGAGAAGAGATGGCCAGTCTCTAACGGAGGAGAATTCGTTGTTCCTTGCGTACTTTTGACATGTCCCCATGTATGTATGTCAACACCTCATAAGACAGAAACATGTTAATAACGGACGTCAACTAATGTTGACGTCTCTCCACAAGGTGCGTTAGCGACATCTTGATTTGTAGTGAAATAAAAAAGTACATAGGAAAAAAGAAAGGTTACAAAAAATTAAAAGATGATCCATACCTGGGAAGAGATGAGTTTAGGGGGAGTTTTGTTTAAATGTAATACGTTTTAAGGTGAATGGCGTTCCAACTTCGTGGTATCATATGGCCATCCAAGGTTGCCAGGCGATATGCTCCTTTCCCGGCCTGCGCATCTATTAGGTAGGGTCCTTCCCATTTTGGGGCGAGCTTGCCAGCATTGAGCTCCTTTGTATTTTGGAATGCCTTTCGTAGGACTAAGTCTCCTACTTGAAATCTTCTAATCCTTACGTTTTTGTTGTAAGACCTGGCTACCCTTTGTTGATATGCTGCCATCCGAACTTTAGCCATGTCTCTCAGTTCATCTACGGTATCCAAGTCATGTATCAAGATGTCTTTATTATGTTCAGATGTCAACAAACTGTATCTGGCCGTAGGTACAAGTACTTCTGCTGGAATAACTGATTCTGTTCCAAATACAAGTGAATAGGGGGTTTGACCAGTAGCGTTCTTAGATGTCGTTCTGTCAGCCCATAGAACCATTGGTAACTCTTCTGCCCATCGTCCTTTCTTCTGGTTCAGTCTCTTTTTTAAGTTGCTTATGATTATTTTGTTGCTAGATTCTGCCTGTCCATTTGCTTAAGGGTGAACAGGTGAAGATGTCACCATCTTGACTCCCCAAGATGTCAAGAAATCTTGGGTTTTCTTACTAATGAATTGGGAGCCGTTGTCACAAATTATTTCTGAAGGTATCCCAAATCGGCTGAATATATTTCTTTTGATAAAAGATATAACTTCTCGATCACGAACTTGTACGTACGCCTCAGCTTCTACCCATTTAGAAAAGTAGTTTGTCATAGCCAGTAGAAATACTCTTCCACCTGGTGCCCTGGGTAATTTTCCTATGATGTCCATTCCCCAAACCATAAACGGCCATGGCGACAGGATAAGATGTAGTAGTTCAGCCGGTTGGTGCAGGATGTCCCCATGTCGTTGACAGGAATCACATTTCTTTGCGTAGTCAACGGCGTCTTTTCTCATTGTGGGCCAAAAATAGTCCATTCTAAGAGCCTTGGTATGTAGACTTCTGCCCCCGGTATGATTTCCACATTGTCCTTCGTGCAGCTCCTTGAGAACCTGATGGGCTCTATCTGCTTCTAGACATCTTAAGTAGTGACCTGCACCAGATTTTCTATACAAGAGGTTATCAATAAGTAAATACTTAGATACTCTTACCCTGAAGGGTCTAGCATTTTTCTCCTCAACTGGGATCATATCATCTAAGAGATACTTGATAATAGGAGCTGTCCAAGAGGTTGCTGCTGGAGAGGAAGGTATGTCGACATCTAGAGTGAACATCTCATGATGATCAATTGTTGGGATGTCAATATGCACAATTGGGATACTTGTCTGTGAAATGCTTTTGAAGGCTGAACCCAAGATTGCCAGGGCATCTACTTGAGAATTTTCTTCTCGTGGGATTTGTTCCAAGGAAAATGATTTGAATTTGGCCGAAAGAATTTTTACGATTTCCAAATATGTCGTCATCTTAGCATTTTTCGCTATGTAGGATCCGTTGTAATGATTAACAATTAGCAAAGAATCCATAAACACCCAGATATGTTTGACATCTAGGTCCTGGGCTACTGTTAAACCTGCAACTGATGGATTGTGGTATTATGTCCCCTTGTGGCGATTTTAGTACAACTCCAAGACCTGCACCTCTCATGTTAGAAGCACCATCTGTGTAGAGAGTCTAGATCTTCAGGACATCATCATCTTGAAGTTGTTGTACCTCCAATTCCACCTCTTGTTGCATGGTTGGACTAAAATCAGCCACAAAATCAGCTAGTGCTTGGGATTTAATTGCTGTTCTGGGCTCATATTTAATGTCGTATGTGCTTAATTGTACAGACCACTTTGCCATTCGACCTGACATCTCTGGTTTTCTCATAACATTCTTAATAGGATAGTTAGTGCGTACAATTATAGTATGTGTTTCAAAATAGTGTCTTAATTTAATAGAAGCAGTTATCAAAGCTAAAATTAACTTTTGTAAATGAGAATACCTGGTCTCCGCATCTAAGAGTGTCTTACTTATATAGTAGATGGGTTGCTGACTACCATCTCGTTCTGTCACCAAGACTGCACTTACAGCGCCTTCTGATACTGCTAGGTAGATGTAGAGATGTTCCTCCTCCTGGGGTTTGGCCAATAACGGAGGTGTCGACAGGTAAGTTTTGAGCTCCTAAAAGGCTTCTTCATGTTGGTTCTCCCAGTAGAACTTCTTGTTCTTCCTTAGGATATCATAGAAAGGTTTGCATCGATCCGAGGATTTTGAAATGAATCTGGTGAGTGCAGCAATCTTTCCCATCAATCTTTGGACGTCTTTGACAAATTGAGGTGACGACAGATTGATAATAGCACGTATCTGTTCTGGGGCAGCTTCAATGCCTCTTTTAGTAACCATATAACCCAAAAACTTCCCTGCCTTCATTCCAAAGTTGCATTTAGCTGGATTAAGCTTCATATTGAAACAATCCAAGATGTCGAAGGCCTGGGATAGGTTGCTTATGTGATCTTCAGCTTTCTTGGATTTTACTACCATGTCGTCAATATATACTTCCATTGTGTCCCCAATCTGATCTTTGAACATTTTGTTGACGAGCCTCTGATATGTTGCACCTGCATTTTTTAGACCAAAAGGCATAGCAATATAGTAGTAAATACCTGTGGGCGTTATGAAGGCGGTGTCCTCTTGGTCAGATGGTTCCATCTGGATTTGTTGAAATCCTGAGGATGCGTCCATGAATGTGAGGAGCTCATGTCCGGAGGTGGCATCAACTAACGAATCTATGTGTGGCAAAGGGAAAGGATCTTTTGGACAGGCTTTATTCAAGTCGGTGAAGTCAACACAAACTCGCCATTTCCCGTTCCTCTTCTCTACCACAACCACGTTTGCTAACCATCTTGGATAATCGACCTCTCGTATCATGTTGGCTTTGAGTAAGCGCTCTACCTCTTCCTTGATGATCTGGTTTCTGGTTTCTGCAAACTTCCTACGTTTCTGGTGTACTGGTTTAAAGCTAGGATCTATGTTAAGTTTGTGAGTGATGACATCTTTGCTGATGCCTGTCATGTCATCATGATTCCAAGTAAAACTCTTTATTCTGCTTCTTAATAGGTCCACAAGCTTCTCTTCTATATCTGATGGGATGTCAGTGCCAATAAGTACCCTGATGTCTGGGTTGGAAGGGTCTAGTAATACTTCTTTCACATTATCCTCCCTAGCTTCCAGGACTTCACGTACTTTCCTCTGTAATTGCTAAGCTTGTTTTGGAGATGTCGATGCCTTCATTGAAGTTTTATAACATTCCTTGGCCTCCTGTTGATCATTGTAAATCTTAGCAACACCCCAAGGTATTGGAAACTTCACACATTGATGGTAAGTAGAGGGTACAACCTTCATTCCATGAATCCACGGTCTTCCAAGAATGACATTGTAAGATGTCGCGCAATCAATTACGCAGAACCGTTCCATGGTATTGAGGCCCTTCGAGTATATTGGAAGCTTTATCTCCCCCACCGTTTCTTTGACTTCACCACTGAAGCCTACCAGCACTGAGGACTTCTTAATGATCTCCGATTCTGGGATGTTCATTTCTTTAAGGGTTCCCAACATAATAAGATTGACAGAGCTACCCCCATCAACCAGGATACGCCGGATTGTACAGTTGGCGATCTGCAAGGAAATAACTAGACTGTCGTGATGGGGTTCCAGCAAGTTATCTCGATCACTTTCATCAAAGGTGATTGGATCCTGGCAGGGTGTCGACATCCTGGTCTGTCTTTCTGGCTTCTCCTCTTTTGACTCCTTAGCATGTCGTTTTGCGGCAGAATAGGATGTACCACATATTTCTGAACCTCCACTAATGAAATTGATCACCTTTGTTGATGCTGGGGGAGAAATTGGTCTTTCGGCTTCATGAGGAGCTTCCACACTTTCAGCCTTCTTCTTTCTGGATCCCAGCAACTCCTTAAGATGTCCCTTCGAGAGCAAGTAACTGATCTCCTTTCTTAGTGCGATGCAATCTTCAGTAACATGTCCAAAGTCTTCATGGTAAGCGCACCATTTTGATTTGTCACGCCACCCCGTGGCCTTATCCGTCTTCTTTGGCCATCTGGCTTTGTCCCCAAGGTTGCCCATTGCACAGAGTACACCTGAAATGTCAACAGAAAAACAATAATCAGAAATGTTAGGCACATTATCACTATCTTCATCCTCACCATCTATCGAATTAATTTTGCTATTATCAATTCTTGGATAAGGATTGGAACGGTGGTTCCTGCGATGGGACGATTCAGTCTTTCTGTTGGGGTTGTCATATGTCGATATCTTGGTTGAGGACTTTGATCTTCGCATCTAATCTTCCTCCAGTCTTATGAATCTCACTGCCCTGCTCCTGACTTCTTCCAACCGCTTACACGGAGTCATGACCAAATCTTGATAATATTGTGAATCTTTCTTCAGTCCCATTTTGAATGCTTCTGTGGCTGTCGACATGTCAAGATTGGGAATTTCTAGCACTTCCTTATTGAACCGGTGGACATAATCCTTCAGGGTTTCATTAGGCTGCTGGGTCACATTGTAGAGATCACTTGTCAACCTCTCAAATTGTCGACTGCATGAGAATTGGTTATAGAACATGTTGATGAGCTGGGCGTATGAACCAATTGAACCTAGGGGTTGCCTAATCAGCCATTTGAGAGCTGGTCCAGACAAGGTTGATCCAAACCCCTGCATAAGCGAGGCCTCCCTAATTGAAGCGGAATATGGATTATGTCCATCTTTTCTTGATAGTGGGCAACATGCTCTTCTGGGTCCGTGGTACCGTCATACAACTTCATAGATGGTACACTGAAATGCTTCGGGATGTCAACATTTGCAATTGCTGGGACAAACCGGGATTGATTGTAGCAGTTCTGAGTCACTGGTTTGATTGGAGGAGTTACGCCTTGCACGTTCATTATCAGCTCTCTGAGATCCTGCATCTGCTTAGCTAGTGGGTTTCCTGCAAAAGGGTCAGCCATAGGAATACGATTGAAATTATTATTATTGAAAAGATTATTTAGCGAACTAGAGTTGTCCGTGGTAGTTGTGACAGTAGTGTTGTCAATGAATGGGATGAACTGGGTGAATCCTGAGGAAGGTGGCGTCATTAGGGTGTCCCCGGGCAAAGGTGTTGACATCATTGAGGATGTCAACTGTTGAGTTTGAGGCGGACTACCCATTGGGATAAATTCACTCTGAAGTGTAGATCCTTCGGTGTTGTCGAAGTTGAGGATCCTTGCACGCAGTGGTGATATGTTGTCAAGCCGAGATGCGATGAGCTGTTGATCTTTCTGCATCTTAATCATGGAATTGGTTAGCACCTTTGAATGGTTGTCTTGCTGGTCCAACCTTTGATTCAACCTGGTCAGGATACTCCGGATGTCAGCATCTACATTAAAAGAGGTCGCTCCCTTTTGTGGAGTCTTCGTAGGTTGAGTTTGCTGAGGTCCGGTCTGAGGAGGTGGCGGCTATAAGCTGGTTTGACCTCCTAATGTCGGAGCAACAGCGGGACTCTTGCCGGCCGCGGACACATTGGGGGGTGCAGACATAATGAATTTGCTTAGGAAATGATCCAAATAACCGATAAACCACGAGGCCCCTCGGTGGGCGCCAAATTGTTTTGGTAGAAAAAACAATAGAGTTGAATCTTAACTTTGACAAGTGTGTGGATTAAACAATAAGGAGGGGACTATGGAATTCGACTATATGGAACAAAAGCATGAAAAGAAATAATGACACCACGGTTTGTTAACGAGGAAAACCTTAGAGGTGATAACCTCTTTGGAAAAAACCCCGGGAGTTAGGTCTCCAACCTTAAAAGTTTCACTATGATGATTATGAATACAACTTTGGAAGAGAATGGAGAGGATTACAAGTAGCTTGTGTGTAGAGTGTGTGCGTATGAAAATGCGTGTGTGTTTTCCGTCTCCATTTCCCCTTAAATATAAGTAAGTATGAATGAGTCAAATGCTGTTCCTACAATCTCAGGATATATGCTTATCCTCTTCAACATCCGTGAGACCAAGTCATCCTTGCCGTTGAAGATGTGTTGAACGTGCTAGAAAATATCCCGTATTCTTCTCTTTTGTTCACTGGAATATAATAATAAAGATATTAGGAAAAATCAAATAAGTAAATATTAAAACAATACTTACAGTGGAATGACATCTTGATATGCAGGAGCAACTGAAGATGTCCCCATGCTGAAAAATACCCACAACAATAAGTAAGACACTTTTAGATGCGGAGACCAGGTATTCTCATTTACAAAAATTAATTTTGGCTTTGATAACTGCATCTATTAAATTAAGACACTATTTTGAAACACATACTATAATTGTGCATACTAACTATCCTATTAAGAATGTTATGAGAAAACCAAAGATGTCAGGTCGAATGGCTAAGTGGTCCATCCAATTAAGCACCTACGACATCAAATATGAACCCAGAACATCACTAAAATCTCAAGCTCTAGCTGAATTTGTGGCTGACTTCAGTCCGACCATGCAACAAGAAGTGGAGTTGGAGGTTCAGCAACTTCAAGATGATGACATCCTAAAAATATGGACACTATACACAGATGGTGCTTCCAACATGAGAGGCACAAGACTTGGAGTTGTACTAAAATCGCCACAAGGGGACATAATACCACAATCCATCAGTTGTAGTTTTAAGGCCACTAATAACGAAGTAAAATATGAGGCATTAATTGCTGGTTTAACAGCGGCCCAGGACCTAGATGTCAAGCACATCCGGGTGTTTATGGATTCTTTGCTAATCGTTAACCATTACAACGGGTCCTACATAGCAAAAAATGTAAAGATGACGACATATTTAGAAATTGTAAAAATTTTGGCGGCCAAGTTCAATACATTTATTTTGGAGCAGGTTCCACATGAAGAAAACTCTCAAGCTGATGCCCTGGCAAACTTAGGTTCAAAATTAAAAAGCATTTCACAGACAAGCTACCCAATTGTGCATGTCGACATCCCTACCAGTCCAGCCGTAACTTCCTGGACAGCTCCTATTGTCAAGTATCTCCAAGATGATACGATCCTAGTTGAAGAGAAAAATGCTCGAGCATTCAGGGTAATATCATCTAAATATTTGCTTATTGATAACTTTTTGTTTAGGAAATCTGCTGCAGGTCACTACTTAAGGTGTCTAGAAGCAGACCGAGCCCATCAGGTTTTGAAGGAGCTGCATGAAGGGCAGTGTGGAAATCATACTGGGGGCAGAAGCCTGTATACCAAGGCTCTAAGAATGGGCTATTTTTGGCCCACAATGCGAAGAGACGCTGCGGAATATGCAAAGAAATGTGACTCCTGTCAGCGGCATGGGGACATCCTACATCAACTAGCCAAATTGCTACATCCTATCCTGTCGCCATGGCCATTTATGGTTTGGGGAATGGACATCGTAGGAAAATTGCCCAGGGCTCCAGGAGGAAGAGTATTTCTACTAGTCATGACAGACAATTTTTCTAAATGGGTAGAAGTTGAAGGATACGTGCAGGTCCGGGACAAGGAAGTTATCTCATTCATAAAGAGAAATATATTCAGCAGGTTTGGGATACCTTCAGAGATAATATGTGATAATAGATCCCAATTCATTAGTAGGAAAACGCAGGATTTTTTGACAAGATGGGGAGTCAAGATGGTGATATCTTCACCTGTTCACCCTCAAGCGAAGGGACAGGCAGAATCCGGCAATAAGATTATCATAAGAAATTTAAAAAGAAGATTGAACCAAAAGAAAGAAAGATGGGCAGAAGAGTTACCAATAGTTTTATGGGCTGACAGGATGACATCTAAGAATGCTACTGGTCAGACTCCCTATTCTCTGGTATTTGGGACAGAATCAGTTATTCCTGCAGAAGTTCTTGTACCTACAGCCAGATACGGTTTGTTGACACCTGAGCATAATAAAGACATCTTGACACATGACTTGGATATTGTATACGAGCTAAGGGACATGGCCAAAATTCGGATGTCAGCATATCAACAAAGGGTAGCCAGGTCTTACAACAAAAATATAAGGGTCAGAAGATTCCAAGTAGGAGATTTAGTCCTACGAAAGGCATTCCAAAACACAAAGGAACTCAATGCAGGCAAGCTTGCCCCAAAATGGGAAGGACCCTACCTGATTGATGTACATTCAGGGAAAGGAGCATATCGCCTGTCAACCCTGGATGGCCAAATGATTCCACGAAGTTGGAACGCCATTCACCTTAAAAGGTATTACATCTAGACAATACCTTCCTAAAACTCACCTCATCACAGGTATGGACAATCCTATATTGAATATAAGTAATCTTTCATTTCCCTACTTGTCATTTCATTATTATTTCTTTATATCAAAATAAGATGTCGCTAACACAACCTGTGGGGGGGCGTCAACATAGTTGACGTCCATTTCTAACATGTCTCTATCTTGCAAGATGTTGACATATGAGAATGGGGACATGTCGAAAGTACATAGGTTGAAACGACAGCGAATTATCCTCTGTCAGAGACAGACCATCTCTTCTAAAGTAAAGGTACACATTCCCTTCCAAGGTTTAAAGATTTAATTACTGTTGTGGGTATTTTTCAGCATGGTGACATCTTCAGTTGATCCTGCATATCAAGATGTCATTCCACTGTAAGTATTGTTTTAATATTTACTTATTTAATATTTCCTAATATATTTATTCTTATTTTCCAGTAATTAAGAGAGAAGAAATGCGGGATATTCTCCAGTACGTTCAACATATCTTCAACGGCTAGGGCGACTTGGTCTCACGGAGGTTGAAAGGATAAGCTTATATCCCGAGATTGTAGGAACCATATTTGACTCCTTCATACTTATTTATATTTAAGGGGAAATGGAGATGGAACACACTAACTCTCGGACGCACACACACTCTACGCACGAACTGATTGTAATCCTCTCCATTCTCTTCCAAAGTTGTACTCATAATCATCATAGTGAAACTTTTAAGGTTGGAGACCTAACTCCCGGGGTTTTTTCCAAAGAGGTTATCACCTCTAAGGTTTTCCTCGTTAACAAATCGTGGTGTCATTACTTCTTTTTCTTGCTTTTGTTCCATATAGTCAAATTCCATAGTCCCCTCCTTATTGTTCAATCCACACACTAAACAAAGTTAAGATTCAACTCTATTGTTTTTTCTACCAAAACAATTTGGCGCCCACCGAGGGGCCTCATGGTTTATCGATTATTTGGATCATTTCCTAAGCAAATTCATTATGTCTGCACCCCCCAATGTGTCCACCGCCGGCAAGAGTCCCGCCGTTGTTCCCACATCAGGAGGAAGAACCAGCTTGTTACCACCACCTCCTCAGACCGGACCTCAGCCAGCTCAAATTATAAAGACTCCACAAAAGGGAACAACCTCTTCCAATGTAGATGCTGACATCCGGAGTATCCTTACCAGGTTGAATCAAAGGTTGGACCAGCAAGACAGCAATTCTAAGGTGCTGACCAATTCCATGATTAAGATGCAGAAAGATCAACAGCTCATCGCGTCTCGGCTTGACAACATATCACCACTGCGTGCAAGGGTTCTCAACTTTGACAACACTGGAGGATCTACATTTCAGAGTGAATTCATCCCAATGGGCAGTCCTCCTCTAACTCATCCGCTGACATCCTTAATGATGTCGACATCCTTGCCCGGGGACAACCCATTGACGCCATCTTCCGCAGGATTCACCCCGTTCATTCCATTCATTGACAAAGACTATCACACGACTACTACGGACAACTCGGTTTGCTGAATAATCTTTTTAATAATAATAATAATTTCAATCGTATTCCTATGGTCGACCCTTTTGCAGAAACCCACTAGCCAAACAGATGCGGGATCTCGTAGAGCCGATAATGAACGTGCCAGGCGTAACTCCTCCAATCCAACATGTGACTCAAAACTGCTACAATCAATCCCGGTTTGTCCCAGCAATTGCAAATGTTGACATCCCAAAGCATTTCAGTGTACCATCTATGAAGTTGTACGACGGCACCACGGACCCAGAGGAGCATGTTGCACACTATCAAGAAAAGATGGACATAATTCATATTCCTCTTCAATTAGGGAGGCCCGCTTATGCAGGGATTTGGATCAACCTTGTCTGGACCAGCCCTCAAATGGTTGATTAGGAAACCTCTAGGTTCAATTGGTTCTTACGCCCGGCTTATCAACATGTTCTATAACAAATTCTCATGCGATCGACAATTTGAAAGGTTGACAAGTGATCTCTACAATGTGATCCAGAGGCCTAATGAAACTCTAAAGGATTATGTCCACCGGTTCAATAAGGAAGTGCTAGAAATTCCCAATCATGACATGTCGACGACCACGAAGCATTCAAAATGGGGTCAAGAAAGATTCACAATATTATCAAAATTTGGTGATGACTCCTTGTAAGCGGTTGGAAGAAGTCAGGAGCAGGGCAGTGAGATTCATAAGACTGGAGGAAGACGAGCTGCGAAGATCGAAGTCCTCATCCAAGATGTCGACATATGACAACCCCGACAGAAAGACTGAATCGTCCCGTCGCAGGAACCACCGTTCCAATCCTTATCCGAGAATTGACACTAGCAAAATTAATTCAATAGACGGTGAGGATGAAGATAACGATAATGTACCTAACATTTCTGATTATTGTTTTTTTGTTGACATTTCAGGTATACTCTGTGCAATGGGCAACCTTGGGGACAAAGCCAGATGGCCAAAGAAGACGGACAAAGCCACAGGATGGCGTGACAAATCAAAATGGTGCGCTTACCATGAAGACTTTGGACATGTTACTGAAGATTGCATCGCACTAAGGAAGGAGATCAGTTACTTGCTCTCGAAAGGACATCTTAAGGAGTTGCTGGGATCTAGGAAGAAGAAGGCTGAAAATGCGGAAGCCCCTCATGAAGCCGAAAGACCAGTTTCTCCCCCAGCATCAACGAAGGTGATCAATTTTATCAGCGGAGGTTCGGAAATATGTGGCACATCCTATTCTGCAGCAAAACGACATGCCAAAGAGTCAAAAGAGGAGAAGCCAGAAAGACAGCCCAGGATGTCGACACCCTGCCAGGATCCAATCACCTTTGATGAAAGTGATCGAGATAACTTGCTGGAACCCCATCACGACGGTCTAGTTATTTCCTTGCAGATCGCCAATTGTACAATCCGGCGCATACTGGTTGATGGGGGTAGCTCTGTAAATCTTATTATGTTGGGCACTCTTAAGGAAATGAACATCCCAGAATCAGAGATCATTAAGAAGTCCTCAGTACTGGTAGGCTTCAGTGGGGAAGTCAAAGAAACGGTGGGGGAGATAAAGCTTCCTATATACTCGAAGGGCCTCAATACCATGGAACGGTTCTGCGTAATTGATTGCGCAACATCTTACAATGTCATTCTTGGAAGACCGTGGATTCATGGAATGAAGGCTGTACCCTCCACTTACCATCAGTGTGTGAAGTTTCCAACACCTTGGGGTGTTGCTAAGATTTACAGTGATCAACAGGTGGCCAAGGAATGTTATAAAACTTCAATGAAGGCGTCGACATCTCCAAAACAAGCATAGCAATTAACGAGGAAAGTACGTGAAGTCCTGGAAGCTAGGGAGGATGATGTGAAAGAAGTATTGCTAGACCCTTCCAACCCGGACATCAAAGTACTTATTGGCACTGACATCCCATCAGATATAGAAGAAAATCTTGTGGATTTATTAAGAAGCAGAATAAAGAGTTTTGCTTGGAAACATGATGACATGACAGGCAGCAGCAAAGATGTCATCACTCACAAACTTAACGTAGATCCTAGCTTCAAACCAGTACACCAGAAACGTAGGAAGTTTGTAGAGACCAGAAACCAGATCATCAAGGAAGAGGTAGAGCGCCTACTCAAAGCCAACATGATACGAGAGGTCGATTATCCAAGATGGTTAGCAAACGTGGTTGTGGTAGAGAAGAGAAACGGGAAATGGCGCGTTTGTGTCGACTTCACCGACTTAAACAAAGCCTTTCTAAAAGATCCTTTTCCTTTGCCGCACATAGATTCGTTAGTTGATGCCACCTCCGGACATGAACTCCTCACATTCATGGACGCGTCCTCAGGATTTCAACAAATTCAGATGGAACCGTCTGACCAAGAGGACACCGCCTTCATAACACCCACAGGTATTTATTGTTATATTGCCATGCCTTTTGGACTAAAAAATGCAGGTGCAACGTATCAAAGGCTCGTCAACAAGATGTTTAGAGATCAGATTGGGGACACAATGGAGGTATACATCGACGACATGGTGGTAAAGTCCAAGAAAGCCAAAGATCACATAAGCAACCTCTCTCAAGCCTTTGACATCTTGGACTGTTTCAATATGAAACTGAATCCAGCTAAATGCAACTTTGGAATGAAGGCCGAGAAGTTCTTGGGTTACATGGTTACTAAAAGAGGCATTGAAGCCGCCCAGAATAGATACGTGCTATTATCAACCTGTCATCACCTCAATCTGTCAAGGACGTCCAAAGGTTGACAGGAAAGATTGCTGCACTTACCAGATTCATTTCAAAATCTTCAGATCGATGCAAACCTTTCTACGAAATCTTGAGGAAGAACAATAAGTTCCAATGGGAGGACCAACATGAAGAAGCCTTTCAGGAACTCAAAACTTACCTGTCAACACCTCCATTATTGGCCAAACCTCAAGAGGAGGAACATCTTTACATCTACCCGGCAGTATCCGAAGGTGCTGTAAGTGCAGTCTTGGTGACAGAACGAGATGGTAATCAGCAACCCATCTACTATATAAGTAAGACACTCTTAGATGCGGAGACCAGGTATTCTCATTTACAAAAGTAAATTTTATCTTTGATAACTGCTTCTATTAAACTAAGGCACTACTTTGAAACACATACTATAATTGTACGCACTAACTATCCCATTAAGAATGTTATGAGAAAACCAGAGATGTCAGGTCGAATGGCGAAGTGGTCTGTACAATTAAGCACATACGACATCAAGTATGAGCCCAGAACTGCAATAAAATCCCAAGCCCTAGCTGATTTTGTGGCTGATTTCAGCCCAACCCTGCAACAAGAGGTGGAATTGGAAGTACAGCAACTTCAAGATGATGACATCCTGAAAGTTTGGACTCTCTATATGGATGGTGCTTCTAACATGAGAGGTACAGGTCTGGGAGTTATACTAAAATCGCCACAAGGGGACATAATACCACAATCCATCAGTTGCAATTTCAAGGCTACCAACAATGAAGCAGAGTATGAGGCACTAATCGCAGGTTTAACAGCAGCCCAGGACCTAGATGTCAAGCATATCCGGGTGTTCATGGATTCTTTGCTAATTGTTAACCACTACAACGGATCCTACACAGCAAAAAATGCTAAGATGACGACATATTTGGAAATTGTAAAAATTCTTTCGGCCAAATTCAAATCATTTTCCTTAGAACAAATCCCACGAGAAGAAAATTCTCAAGCAGATGCTCTAGCAAACTTGGGTTCAGACTTCAAAAGCATTTCACAAACCAGTATCCCAATTGTGCATATTGACATCCCAGCAATTGATCATCTTGAGATGTTCGCTCTAGATGTCGACATACCTTCCTCTCCAGCAGCAACTTCTTGGACAGCTCCTATTATCAAGTATCTCTTAAATGATACGATCCCAGCTGAGGAGAAAAATGCTAGAGCATTCAGGGTAAGAGTATCTAAATATTTACTTATTGATAACCTCTTGTTTAGAAAATCTGCTGCAGGTCACTACTTAAGATGTTTAGAAGCAGATAGAGCCCATCAGGTTCTCAAGGAGCTGCACGAAGGAGAATGTGGAAATCATACCGGGGGCAGAAGTCTACATACCAAGGCTCTTAGAATGGGCTATTTTTGGCCCACAATGAGAAAAGACGCTGTCGACTACGCAAAGAAATGTGATTCCTGTCAACGACATGGGGACATCCTACACCAACCGGCTGAGCTACTACATCCTATCCTGTCACCATGGCCGTTTATGGTTTGGGGAATGGACATAGTAGGAAAATTGCCCAGGGCACCAGGTGGAAGATTATTTCTACTGGCTATGACAGACTACTTTTCTAAATGGGTAAAAGCTGAGGCATATGTACAAGTTCGTGACAAAGAAGTTATTTCTTTTATCAAAAGAAACATATTCAGCCGATTTGGAATACCCTCAGAAATAATTTTTGACAACGGCTCTCAATTCATTAGTAAGAGAACCCAAGATTTCTTGACATCTTGGGGAGTCAAGATGGTGACATCTTCACCTGTTCACCCTCAAGCCAATGGACAAGCAGAATCTAGCAACAAAATAATCATAAGCAACTTAAAAAAGAGACTGAACCAGAAGAAAGGACGATGGGCAGAAGAATTACCAATGGTCCTATGGGCTGACAGAACGACATCTAAGAACGCTACTGGTCAAACCCCTTATTCACTTGTATTTGGAACCGAATCAGTTATTCCAGCAGAAGTCCTTATACCTACGGCCAGATACAGTTTGTTGACGTCTGAACATAACAAAGACATCTTGATACATGACCTAGATACCGTGGACGAATTGAGGGACATGGCCAAAGTTCGCATGGCAGCATATCAACAATGGGTAGCCAGATCTTATAACAAAAACGTAAGGATTAGAAGGTTTCAAGTAGGAGACTTAGTCCTACGAGAGGCATTCCAAAATACAAAGGAGCCCAATGCAGGCAAGCTTGCCCCAAAATGGGAAGGACCCTACCTAATAGATGCACAAGCCGGGAAAGGAGCATATCGCCTGGCAACCTTGGATGGCCAAATGATACCGCGAAGTTGGAACGCCATTCATCTTAAAAGGTATTACATTTAAACAAAATTCCCCATGAACTCATCTTTTTCAGGTATGGATCGTCTTTTAATTTTTTGCAACCTTTCTTTTTCCTATGTACCTTTTTAATTCTTTACAAATCAAGATATCGCTAACGTACTTTGTGGAGAGACGTCAACCTTAGTTGGCGTCCGTTTTTAACATGTTTCTGTCTTATGAAGTATTGACACAATTACATGGGGACATGTCGAAAGCACGCAAAGAACAACGAATTCTCCTCAGTTAGAGGCGGCCATCTCTTCTTAAGTAAAGGTACACAATCCCTTCTAAGGTTTAAAGAGTTAATTACCTCTTTCTTAAGATGTTAGGTTACCACACCTTCACCTGGAGCGCAAGTTATCTCTTTAATTGAGGTGTGGGGTGGGCCTATATGGGTAAACTCATATAGCTTACCCATTCCCACTCAGTTAAATGATTGATCTTACGTAATATTCTTATGGTTATGACATATACGTGTCATCTAAAGTATCTACGGGTTATGGCATATACATGTCATCTTAAGTACCTACCGTTTCGACATACTATCATGTCACCTTATGAGCATAACAAAGGATCATCCAAAGAAAAATTTTATCCAAAATATAGCAAGCCTTGACACGCTTGAAAAACATTAAACCATAAAGTTATCATAAAAGCATCCAAAATACTAAACTTAAAGTGCAAAAGTGTTGGACCAACCCAACACGTAAAGGAAATTGTCTTTGGTCCTTATGGACCCATTACATAACCAAACGAAAATAGAAATTGTTTTAAGGGATTCCACCCCAGTAACATCATCAAAATACCAAGAACAAAGTTGTTTTACCTTCTTTTAGGTGGCTTCTGCCGCAGGTGTTGCATTTGGGTTAACTTCTCCATCTATTGGTGCATCCTTAACGATCGCTTCATACGGGCTTGACGACACCTCGCCCTCATCCATCACCTCACCTGTCAACTTAAACAAATAGGCACACTCCCTGTTGATATCCCAAGTATCAGCCTTCCCTTCTTGATACTCCTTCATCATTTTTATCTTGCATTGAGAAACAGTTTTTGCCGCAGCCAGTTTGCAGGAATTCTTCACATCTGCGATCTCTTTCTGATGATCATCCTCACTCTTAGCCAAACTATTCAGTAAGTCCTTCACCGTTTGTTCTTGCTCTCCCAACGACTTGCTTTGTTGCTCCAGGGTCTTCTCATGTACCTTCACCTTGTTTTCTAACGCTATCTTCTCCTTCCTAACCAAAGCGATGTCAGCTTTGGACTTCTTCTTTAGCATTTCAATTTCTTTCGCCAACTCCTCCACATACCCTACAGTCTGAAAAATAATAACTCGACATCACTAGATATTTATAAAAACTTTTGCGTTAGTAAATATCCAATTAATAGTATCTTACCCCAGTCGCAAAGCTCATGCATTTTTTCTTAAAATCTCCTACTGGCATTCCATCAAAGGAATCTTCAACTTCGACTACCTCCTCTTGACTAGCCTTTCGCTTCTTTACTCTAGAACCAATACCTGCACTATCATCCAAAGTTGGGGTCTTCTTAGGGGCGGGTGGAGGCTTCATCTCTATCTTCACAGTAGAGCCTGTAAACATGGCTTCAATTTCATCGAGGTCAAAGTCCGATCCTGAGATGACTGGTTTGGAAACTGCATTGACATATGAAAGATTGTCAATAAGTATAGTGCATCAGTTTGACAAACTAAACTGAGAGGACAACACGCTTACCTGTGGACATAATAACGGAGGTGGAGGCCTTTTGGTCTTCCGGGATAGTCAAAGATGCTTCCAATAAACCCTTAGGAGATCTCTTATCTGGAGAGAGCCTGAAAAATTCTTCAATCTTGGATAGAGTGTCTTCAGCAGGTGGGAACAGTTCTCCCCAGTCGATATCTGCATAAAGGCAAGAACAATTACAATTCAGTTTGTCTCAAGAACAGGAAGTCACAAAAGTAAGAATTTAAGTACCTCCCTTGTTCCACTTGCTTGAAATCTCATTTCCTTCTCCAATAGATGCCCTATCAACAAAGAAAAATCTATTTTTCCATCCCCTATCACTAGATGATGTGGTGCTCATTAGGGAACTCCTACCTGACCTCTTCCTAAAAAGGTATCTTTTGGAACCAAAGAGTTGAAGATCGTACGAATATGCAATTTCATGGAGCCCTAGGTTTAATCCGTTCTCTCGGTTCACTTTAATGACAAAAGCAAAAACTCGCCAAGCCATCGGCATCAGTTGAGCATAAGCGAGTTGGGTCTTTTGGAAGAACTCAGAAACCAACAAAGGAAAAGGGTAGCTGAACCCTAGAAGAAAGGGATACTCGAAGAAACAGATCCATTTGCGAGAAACGTAATCAGACCTAAGCTTTACGGAAAAAGGATGAAAAATTGTACCATTTGGGAAGTAGCATTGTTGTTTAATGGACTCTATTTGGGAATCACTGAACAAGCAAGTCTCTTCGTCTGGTTTTGCAAGAAGGTTTTCGCAAACGAAATCATCGAGACTAATTTCTTTGGGACCTTGTGGGGTTGGGACACTCTTAGATTTGGTCGAGGACCACCTGGTCCTACCCATGGTTGACAAAGGAAAGAAAAAAGATAAACAATGGAAGAAGATGAGAAGTGGAGAAATGTTACCTTGAAAGATGAACGGCGCCGTAACAGGGGTGAAAGAGAAGCTTGGAGAAGTTTATTTATCCAAGCAGTTATTAAAAAGAAAAAGGATTCATTTTTCAAAAAAGTTACTTTTCCAAACGCTTCTCCCCAACCGTCCATTGACGCCACGTATCCCTAAACCGTCCCATCAAAGCAGAGCTGGCGGTTGGGCATTTAATTGGACAGAAAAACATTTTGCCTCTTCAGTTGCCTACATAGCCAAATGTTTTTGGGGACAAATTGTTGTGGGTATTTTTCAGCATGGTGACATCTTCAGTTGATCCTGCATATCAAGATGTCATTCCACTGTAAGTATTGTTTTAATATTTACTTATTTAATATTTCCTACTATATTTATTCTTATTTTCCAGTAATTAATAGAGAAGAAATGCGGGATATTCTCCAGCACGTTCAACATATCTTCAACGGCTAGGGCGACTTGGTCTCACGGAGGTTGAAAGGATAAGCTTATATCCCGAGATTGTAGGAACCGTATTTGACTCCTTCATACTTATTTATATTTAAGGGGAAATGGAGATGGAACACATTAACTCTCGGACGCACACACACTCTACGCACGAACTGATTGTAATCCTCTCCATTCTCTTCCAAAGTTGTACTCATAATCATCATAGTGAAACTTTTAAGGTTGGAGACCTAACTCCCGGGGTTTTTTCCAAAGAGGTTATCACCTCTAAGGTTTTCCTCGTTAACAAATCGTGGTGTCATTACTTCTTTTTCTTGCTTTTGTTCCATATAGTCGAATTCCATAGTCCCCTCCTTATTGTTCAATCCACACACTAAACAAAGTTAAGATTAAACTCTATTGTTTTTTCTACCAAAACAATTACCTCTTTCTTAAGATGTTAGGTTGCCACACCTTCGCCTAGAGCACAAGTTATCTCTTTAATTGAGGTGTGGGGTGGGCCTATATGAGTAAAATTGTATAGCTTACCCATTCCCACTCAATTAAATGATTGATCTTATGTTTTATTCTTATGGTTATGACATGTACGTGTCATCTTAAGTACCTACAGTTTTGACATACTATCATGTCACCTTACGAAATTAACTTGTAATCATCCAAAGAAAACTTCATCAAAAGTATACCAAGCCTGACATGTTTGAACTCTACCAAACCAAAGTTTTTCTAAAAGCTACCATAAGAACATTCCCAAAAGCTAAGACATTGTACCAACATCCAAGCAACTAAAACTAGAAAGCAAAAGTGTTGAACCAACCCAACACTTGAAATAAATTGTCTTCGGTCCTTATGGACCTATTACATAACCAACAAAATTAAAATTGGCTTTGGGATTTCACCCCCGTAGTACCAGCAAAAACAAAACAAACATGTTTTACCTTTTTCAGATGGCATCCACCTCAGATGTTGCTTTCGGAGTAACCTCTTCGACCTCTGCTCCTTCCTTCACAATTCCTTAATGTGGACTGGATGACACCTTGCCCTCATCCGCCGGCTCCCCTGTCAGTTTGGCTAAATGGGCATACTCTTTGTTAATATCCCAATTCTGAGATTTGCCATCTTGGTGCTCCTTCATTATCTTGATCCTGCTTTGAAAAACAGTGTTTGCAGCCGCAATCTTGCAGGACTCCCTTACTTCGGCAATCTCCTTGAGATGGTCACCTTCACTTTTTGCCAAGCTTTCTAGAAGATCCTTCACTGTCCTCTCTTGCTCCTCTAGAGTCTTCACCTGCTTTACCAAAGTTTTCTCATGTGATTTCACCTTGTTCTCCAACAAAATCCTTTCTTTCTTAGCCAAAGCTGCCTCTGATTTAGACTTTTTCTTAAACACCTCATGTTCCTTCACCAAGTCTTCCAAATATCCCACCGCCTGTGACATAAAAAGTTTGCATCAAAGGATGTCATAGAAGCTTAAGATTGGTCAAAATTTAGTTAGTCTTACCCCAGCTGCAAAGCTCATACACTTCTTCTTAAACTCTCACACGGCCATTCCTTCAAATACGTCTTCAACATCAATCACCTCCTCTTGAATGGACTTCCTCTTTTTCACCCTAGAGCCAATACCAGCGCTCTCCTCTATTGCAGGGCCTTTCTTGGGAACCAATGGTGGCTTCGTCTCTTTCTTGGGAGAAGAATCTACAAACATGGCATCAATGTCATCAAGATCAAAGTCTGACCCCGAGGCAACTGGCTTAGAAACTGCACCAATATATGAAGAATTTCAAAAAATAGTACGCGTTAAATTAATGAAACAGAATAAGGATACAACATGCTTACCTGTAGACATGATGACAAAAGATGATGCTCTATTGTCTTCCTGAAAAACCAAAGGTGCTTTTAAGATGCCTCTAGGTGACCTCTTGTCCAAAGGCAGTCTGAAGAATTCTTCAAGTTTTGTTAAGGTATCCTCTGCCGGTGGGAAAATCTCTCCCCAGTCAATATCTGCAAAAAGGTAAGAGAAATTACGATTTCAGTTTATCTCAAAAACAAAAAATCACAAAGTCAGAAATTGAAGTACCTCCCTTATTCCCTTCGCTTGGTATTTCATCCCCTCCTTAAATAGATGCCCTATCAACAAAGAAAAATCTATTTTTCCATCCCCTATCATTTGAGGACGTAGTAGTCATTAGGGAACTCCTACCCGACCACTTCTTAAAAAGATACCTTTTTGAACCAAAGGGCTGAAAATCATACGAGTAAGCTATTTCATGAAGCCCTAGATTTAGGTTGTTTTCCCTGTTAACTTTGATTACAAATGCGAAAATTCTCCAAGCCATAGGCATTAATTGGGGGTAAGCAAGTTGGGTCTTTTGGAAAAATTCAGAAACCAAAGCAGGAAAAGGATAACTAAACCCTAGGAGGAAGGGGTATTCGAGAAAACAAACCCATTTTGTGGAAACGAGATCAGACCTAAGGTTGACGGAAAAAGGGTGAAAGATGGCACCTTCCGGGAAGTAACATTGCCGTTTTAGCGACTCAATCTGGGCGTCGCTGAACACATATGTCTCCTCATCCGCCTTGGCAATGAGATTCTCACACTCAAAATCCTTGAAATCAATTTCTATGGGATCTTGCGGAGGCGGCGCACTCTTGGTTTTGGAGGAACTCCATCTAGTCCTACCCATATTAACAAGCAAGCAAGAAAAGAAGACAATGGCGCCAAAGAAAGAAAGAAAGAGCGGAGAATTTACCTTACAGAGAACGCCGTAGTGAGAAGAGACAATTTGGAAGGTTTGAGAAGCTTTTAAAACCACCAGGCAGTTGTTTAATTTGAAAAGGGTTCTAATTCCAAAAAACCTCTTTTCCCTAATTAACTCCCCAACCGTCCAATTGCTCCACGTTTCATTATGGCTGTCTAATCATGCAGCTGGCAGTTCGCTATTATTTGAAAAACATTTACCTCTTCACTTTCCATGCTAGACATACATTTTTGGGGACAAATTGTTGTGGGTATTTTTCAGCATGGTGACATCCTCAGTTGATCTTGCATGTCAAGATGATATTCCACTGTAAGTATTACTTAATATTTACTAATTCGTTTTTATATAATATTTTTCATTATTATTTTACAAAAGAGATAAACACGGGATACTTTCAAGCACGTTCAACTTCTCTTCAACGGCAAGGTGGACTTGGTCTTTTGGACGTTGAGGAGATAAGAATGGATGCCGAGATTGTAGGAACTAACATTTATCCATTTATAGTTGATATTATTTAAGGGGATATGGAGACGGAAAAACACACAGCCATCTTACACACTACACATGCACAATATGTAATCCTCTCCATCATCTTCCGCAGTTGTAATCACGATTCTTATAGTGAAACTTTTAAGGTTGGAGACCTAACTCCCGGGGTTCTTTTCGAAGAGGTTATCATCTCTAAGGTTTTTATCGTTAACAAATCATTGTGTCAATCTTTACTTTCATGTTTTTGTTCCATTTATTTGAATTCCAAAGTCCCCTCCTTGTTGTTTAAATCCATACACTTAGCAAGTCAAGATTCAACATTATTGTTTTTTCTACCAAAACAACTAGTACTGCCTTTCTTTTTCCTAATGGGGAACTAGGGCTGTAAACGAGCCGAGCCGAGCCGAGCCGAGCTTTTGATGTTTCGAGCTCAAGCTCGTTAACTTTTAAACGAGCTCGAGCTTTTCTCGAGCTCGAGCTCGAGCCCAGAATTCCTGTTCGAGCTCGGCTCGAATCAAGTTTCGAGTTTTCGCGAGCCGGCTCGCGAGCTTTTCACGAGCTGCTTGAACTCGAGTATTAACGAGCCGAGCTCGAGCTTCGACTTATTTTTTGAAAAAAATCTGAAATCAAACGAGCTTTATCGAGCCCTAATTCGAGTTGTAATCGAACTCGAGCCTAAACGAGCTTATATATATATATATATATATATATATATATATATATACATATATATATATATATATATATATATATATATATACATATATATATATATATATATATATATATATATACTAAAATTCATTCGAGCTTTTAACGAGACGAGCCTGAGTCGAGCTCAAACGAGTAGATCTCGAACAAAGCTCGTCGAACATACGAGCCGAACACGAGTCGAGCTCGAAAAAATGACGAGCTTAAAAATCGGTACGAGCTCTAGCTCGAGTTCAACTCGAGCCCACTCGAACTCGAGCTTTTTTCGAGCCGAGCCCGAGCCGAGCTCAAACAAGCTCGCGACGTGTAACAGCCCTATAGGGAACTGCCTCCTCCACCACCATTGATTGATGGGCTGTCGCCCCTAGGAATGAATATGCGTTCTAGGGTACAACCGGTAACTGACACAGTGCAGAGGGGGGAACCTACATTTGAGAGATTTTACGTATGTTTGTAAAGGGTGGAAAGAGGTGTTTAAGCATTGTAGGCCGATTTTAAGCATGGATGGGTGTTTCATGAAAATAGAGTATGGGGGTGTACTACTTGTGGCTTCGAGAATGGATCCTAATAACAATTGGTATCCTGTTCGCTATGCCATTGTAGAGAAGGATACAAAGGAGACTTGGCACTGGTTTACTAAGTTAATGATTGAGGATCTTTAGATAGTTGAAGATTATTATGGCTTCACAATAATGTTTGATAAGAAAAAAGGCCTTATTGATGTTGTGAAAACTCTATTTCCCAACTGTGAGCACAGACTTATGTGATGCATATGAATGGGAACATGAGGAGGGCAGGGTTTAAGGGTGAAACATATATAGATTTCTTTTGGGAAGCAGCTAAGGCTACAACTGTGACAAGGTTTCAGTTATGGATGGAGCAAATAGCTACTCATGACATCAAGGCTTTACATTGGTTTGATGATAAGATTTATCAGAATTGGTCTACAGCAGGGTTTAGAACAAACTGTAAATGTGACATCCTCCTTAACATTTTATCTTAAAGTTTCAATTCCTACATCCTTCAAGCAAAAGAAATGCCCATCCTTGTTGGTGTAGTGCCCTAGGCGTTTAGTTATGTTTGACTTATAACCTAAACCGCTATGTAATCGTCTTTATCATTTATTATAGAGAAAGTATTATTTGGTTCATTATATGTTTACATGTTTATTATATTGAACTGCGTCCCTAGTTATATGCATATGATGCACATTACAGTTATGGATACTTGCTAGAGAACAAGTATTGGACATGATCTACCGATGAGATTTATGACATGGTCTCTAGTCATATGTGTCAAGAATAAATCTCATGATAGTCATGTTATTGAATCCTTTGAACCTGAGATTATCAACGTCTTCCACATGATGAACATTGGGTTTGATGTAGTCCAACACTATCTTTAATCAGATGGCAATAAGGGCTATATTGGCACGATTGGATTCTTGTAGGGAAGAATGATAAGTCAAGATGGGATTTGTCCCTCTCGTTGAGAGAGATGTTTACTTGGGCCCCTCGATGAATAATGTTGATGAAATATGTGGCCACACTCAAGTGATTTGATAGAGATCAAATCAATATGGATTATCAACATATTCGGAATCGAGAAAGCATTGAACATATGAGTTGACATGGACCATGACTCATGTTCAATTTGACATCGTGCAAAGGGATTGTGACAATTGATTATCAAGGAATCAAGCTTTGATGTTATATTTAATTGGGTAGACATAATGACTTGCTAGAAGTCACTTATGTCTTCTAAGGTTGACGTTTCAACTCAATACCAACATAAAATATAATTCCTAAAGGGTCACACACAAAAGAACGGATTGAAAATGGCTAAAAGAGTGAATTCTGGGGTCAGGGGACGACTCGTCCCTAGTTGGCCCAATTCGTTCCTTGTGAAGGGACGACTGTATCAGATGGCTTGCAATAGGGGACAACTCGTCCCCTCAAGGACGACTCGTGCTCACGACTCGTGCCCTGGGGGACGACTCGTCCTGGCGCTGAAAGCCCATTTTGGCTTGGAAAAAGGACTATTTTTCTTAAAGGTTACGTATTTATAACAAGTATAAATAGAATCCTTTTGTCCCAGTCATAGGTGACAAAAATTAGATTTTTTTATAAACACTAATTGGTTGATTTTGATTACGAATCAAGGATCAAATTACATAGATTCATTCTACCAAACAGCCATTGATTTTTGAAAAGCGTTTCAATAATCGGGGATCATCTAGCAATCCAACAAGAAGCATTCTTGGTACGTTCGCGTGTGAATTACCGATAGAGGGTGATTACTTTATCACCAAAAGCTTGAAGACTTCAATCGTTGATTCATCACAAGGTTTAGAACAAGGAGAAGATCAAAAACATTCATCAACGGTTTTTTGAGATTCGTTTTGAGATTCGCTTTGAAGATCCCTTTTCGAACAAACAAATCGCATTAAGGTATGTAAATTCTATTTCATATTTCTAATCTCTTCATGCTAGACGGATTTAAGGGCTAGGGTTTTGTTGTTTTTCAAAGTTCTTCCGCTACGTTTGTAACCCCAAAACTCAACAGTGGTATCAGAGCCCTGTCTTGCCATGATTAGGATTGAAATTGGCATGCTAGATTTAATTTGATTAATTGCTATCTATGCTATATGAAATAGATCTTGATTTTATGTGTTTTGTTTTTGTGAAAAACAAGTATATGATATATGACATGGTCATGATTTATGATGGATTAATATGATTAATTTATCACATAGGTTATTGATATGTTTAATATGATTAAAGTAGATTGATAAATTCTCAAAACTGAATCAAAGTGTTTGTATGAAATTTTGTGAAGCCCTATGTTCATGATTATGTACACATAAGATTTATGTTACAACCATGCGATGTTTGTTATGATGTGTAAAACATTCTAAATATTTAAGTCTTATGTCATTCCTTTATTATAACACTAGTGAAATTTTAGGGTATTTTGATGTAGTTTCGACTCAGTTGGGTGCATCATTATATATTAATTTGTGATCAAGATAAGATAATGGTTGATGTAGTTTTAACTTAGTAAGGTGCATCGTTCCATGTCTCATGTGTTTGAAAAAAGGTTTTGACTTAATTGGTGCTTTCAAATGAGATTTGACCCAAGGCATAAATGAAATTTAAAACATGTTTTTGACATATGATGTCGAAGGAAATCTCATAAAAGATCTAAGAGTCATAAATGATATGATTGAATTTCTACCTAAATAGCTTGATTTCGGGCACTGACTCAGTTAAACCAAAATCAAGTGATATATGGATCTTAGCCTACTATGATTATATGATACATGTTTGTATTTGAAGGTGTATAATTTAGTGGGAGTATTTATGAAATACATTATTTGCTCTTAGATGATAAATGTGTTGATACTTATGTGTTTCATTGTTTGCATATTTTAGTGTAGTAATGTCAACTCACAATAATCAGCCCATGTCACTGCGATCTGTCCTTGAGAAGGAAAAGCTCGAAGAGAACTGTACAAACTATTCTAATTAGATTAGAATCCTAAGAATTGTTCTAAGACAAGAGAAAAAATGTACGTTCTTGACGAACCCGTTCCACCTCCACCTGCTGCCAATGCTTCAAGGGCAGATAAGGATGCTCACAAGAAACATGTTGATGATTCTAATGATGTTACATGCCTTATGCTTGCCACCATGTCTAAGGCCCTTCAGAAGAACCTTGAGCACCTGGAAGCTGCTTTTGATCTAGCCGAGCGTTTAAAGGAAATGTTCCAAGTGCAAGCTAGATAAGAGAGGTATGATGTGGTTAAAGGCCTAACTGCATGCAAGATGCAAGAGGGGCAGTCGGTTGGTGCTCATGTCCTTAAGATGAAGGGTCACATTTAGAGTCTCGAATGGCTTGGAAATCCGATGAGTTTGGAACTCGCCACAGATTTGATGTTGAATTCATTGCCTGAAAGTTATGGTCATTTTATAATGCACTATCACATGAGTGGCATGGATAAAAATCTCTCGGAATTACATGCGATGCTTAAGACCGTAGAGATGAATATCAAGAAGCCCGAAACGACAAATGTGTTAAAGGTTAACAAAGGTAAAGGGTTCAAGAAAGATGTCAAAGGTAAAGCAAGAGTTGCTAAACCTAAGGCAAAAGTTTCCGTTGCAGGAGAGGTTCCCAAAGTGTCTCAAAAGGATGCGATTTGCTACCATTGCCAAGAGGTTGGTCATTGGAAGCGTAATTGCAAGGCTTACAAGGAAGGCCTAAAGGCGAAGAAGGGCAATACGATTGCTTCTGATTCAGGTATCTATATTGTTGTGGGTATTTTTTCAGCATGGTGACATCTTCAGTTGATCCTGCATATCAAGATGTCATTCCACTGTAAGTATTGTTTCAATATTTACTTATTTAATATTTCCTAATATATTTATTCTTATTTTCCAGTAATTAAGAGAGAAGAAATGCGGGATATTCTCCAGCACGTTCAACATACCTTCTTCAACGGCTAGGGCGACTTGGTCTCACGGAGGTTGAAAGGATAAGCTTATATCCCGAGATTGTAGGAACCGTATTTGACTCCTTCATACTTATTTATATTTACAGGGAAATGGAGATGGAACACACTAAGGCTCCGACGCACACACACACTCTACGCACGAACCGATTGTAATCCTCTCCATTCTCTTCCAAAGTTGTACTCATAATCATCATAGTGAAACTTTTAAGGTTGGAGACCTAACTCCCGGGGTTTTTTCCAAAGAGGTTATCACCTCCAAGGTTTTCCTCGTTAACAAATCGCGGTGTCATTTTTCATTTTCTTGCTTTTGTTCCATATAGTCGAATTCCATAGTCCCCTCCTTATTGTTCAATCCACACACTAATCAAAGTTAAGATTCAACTCTATTGTTTTTTCTACCAAAACAATTTGGCGCCCACCGAGGGGCCTCGTGGTTTATCGATTATTTGGATCATTTCCTAAGCAAATTCATTATGTCTGCACCCCCCAATGTGTCCGCCGCCGGCAAGAGTCCCGCCGTTGTTCCCACATCAGGAGGAAGAACCAGCTCATTACCACCACCTCCTCAGACCGGACCTCAGCCAACTCAACTTACGAAGACTCCACAAAAGGGAACAACCTCTTCCAATGTAGATGCTGACATCCGGAGTATCCTGACCAGGTTGAATCATAGGTTGTACCAAGAAGACAAAGAACTTCAAGGTGCCGACCAATTTCATGATTAAGATGCGTAAAGATCAACAGCTCGCGTCTCTATTGACAACATAACACCAGCCGTGCAAGGGTTCTCAACTTTGACAACACCGGAGGATCTACATTTCAGAGTGAATCATCCCAACGGGCGGCCCTCCTCAAACTCATCCGCCGACATCCTTAATGATGTTGACATCCTTGCCCTAGGACACCCCATTGACGCTATCTTCCGCAGGATTCACCCCTGTTCATTCCATTCATTGACAACACTACCGTCACGACTACTACGGACAACTCGGTTTGCTAAATAATCTTTTTAATAATAATAATTTCAATCGTATTCCTATGGCCGAATCTCTTTTGGCAGAAACCCACTAGCCAAACAAAGATGCAAGATCTCGTAGTAGCCGATAATGAACGTGCCGGTGCGTAACTCCTCCAATCCAACTCCGTGACTCAAAACCGCTACAATCAACCCCGGTTTGTCTCAAAGATTGCAAATGTTGACATCCCAAAGCGTTTCAGTACCATCTATGAAGTTGCACGACGGCACCACGGACCTAGAGGAGCATGTTGCACACTATCAAGAAAAGATGGACATAATTCATATTCCTCTTCAATTCCTCGGAGGCCCGCTTTATGCAAGGGATTCGATCAACCTTGTCTGGACCAGCCCTCAAATGGTTGATTAGGAAACCTCTAGGTTCAATTGGTTCTTACGCCCACTTTATCAACATGTTCTATAACAAATTCTCATGCAAATGACTAATTTGAAAGGTTGACAAGTGATCTCTACAATGTGATCCAAATACCTAATGAAACTCTAAAGGATTATGTCCACCGGTTCAATAAGGAAGTGCTAGAAATTCCCAATCTTGAC